>BLSH010063816.1:2058462-2095749 GCA_018402905.1 Glandirana rugosa
TTGCCGGGAACCGCAGAGTAAGCAACTAGGCATGTAAACATGTCCCCCATGCAGTACACCGAGGAGCCTATGCCAGCAGAGACCGTGGCACCCTAAACTTAGACCACGAAAGACACGACGTCTTCGGTGGTATACTTTTCTAATCCCTGTAAGGGAACGCTGACAACAGCGTCTTTCACCGAAAAGACCACCGACAGTGTAGGCGATCCGCCCACAGACTCAATCGTCGCAATAGGACATTCAGTGGAATGAACCAGGAAGTATTCCTGTTCCGCACAATGAGGGAAGAACAATATCCTCATTTAAATGAAAAGAAGAAACCACCTTCGGATGAAACGAAGGGGAAGGTCGCAAAACCGCCTTGTCCTTATGAAGGACCAAGTAAGGTGACTTACAGGATAACGCTGCTAACTCAGACACCCGCCTAGCGGATGTGACAGCCACCAGAAAAGCCACTTTCTGCGACAACAGTCGCAAGGGAATGTCCCTAATCTTTTCATATGGTGGCTTCTGCAGCACAGAAAGCACCAGATTCAAATCCCACGGTGCCAGAGACGACCGTATCCGAGGAGCCACATGACGTACCCCCTGTACAAATGTACGGATCAACGAATGAGACGCCAAGGGCCGTTGAAAAAGAACCGCCAGGGCCGAAATCTGACCCTTAAGCGTACTTAACGCCAGGTTCTTGTCCAGTCCTTGCTGCAAAAAAGTCAGTACTCTGGGCACGATATAAGAGCGGGGGTTCCAACCCGCTGCCTCGCACCAGGTAATATAGGCCTTCCAGGTCCTATGATAAATCTTACGTGAAGTACCTTTACGTGCTTCAATCATAGTAGGGATTACGGAGTCCGAGACACCCCTATCCATCAACACCTGGGACTCGATAGCCAAGCCGTCAAAGCCAGCGAGGGTAAAGCAGGGTGCAAGATGGGTCCCTGAGACAGTATGTCTCCGCGAAGCGGAAGACGCCACGGAACATCCGACACCATCCGCACCACGTCGGCGTACCAAGGACGCCGAGGCCAATCCGGAGCTACCAGGATTGTCGGGATTAGTTCTGCTTCTATCCTGCGCAAAACCTGCGGTAGAAGCTTTAAAGGAGGAAAGACGTACAGTAGCTGATACCGACCCCAGGGTGCTACCAGCACGTCCGATGCGACCGCCAACGGATCTCTTGTTCTGCACAAAAAGGTCTGTACCTTGTGATTGAACCTGGAGGCCATGAGGTCCACCTCTGGCGTGCCCCACTTGAGGCAAATCTGGTGGAACACTTCTGGATGTAGGGACCATTCCCCCTGATCCAGAGTCTGGCGGCTGAGAAAGTCCGCCTGCCAGTTTTCCACGCCTGGGATGCAGATTGCAGAGAGAGCTGGCACGTGAAGTTCTGCCCACCGAAGGATCAGAGCCGCCTCCGCGGCTGCTGCCGAGCTTCTTGTTCCACCCGATGGTTCACATATGCCACCGCCGTGGCATTGTCTGACTGAATCCGGACAGGGAGGCCCCGTAGCCTTTCCGACCAACGGGACAAAGTCTGATCGCTCTCAGTTCCAGTACATTTATTGGAAGGCAAGCTTCCTGCACTGACCAATGACCCTGGGCAGAGAACTGACCCAGGACCCCTCCCCAGCCCGATAGGCTGGCGTCCGTCGTTACTATCGACCAATTGAGGGGGAGAAAACATTTTCCCAACTTTAGGGCCGGAGCCCGAATCCACCAAATCAAGGATCCTCGGAACTGATGATCCAACCTGATCCGTCTGTCTAGGGATAGGGGAGATTTGTCCCATTACGACAAAATCGCCTTCTGCAGGAGCCGAGTGTGACTCTGGGCATAAGGTATCGCTTCGAAAGTCGACACCATGAGCCCAACACTCGCATACAGAACCGTAAGGAGGACCACTGACGTGATAACAGGGTTCGCACTGCTGCCTGAAGCGTCAGGAGCTTGTTTGGTGGTAAAAACACCCTTGCCTGCACTGTGTCCAGAATCAGACCCAGGTATTCCAGCCAGCAGGATGGAGTCAACGATGATTTCTGTAGGTTGATTACCCAACCAAACTCCTCTAACGTGGACACCGTGATTGTCACATTCTCCTCCAGAGCCGCAGCAGACTCTGCTCTCAGGAGTAAATCGTCAAGGTATGCTACTACCGCGATTCCTCTCTATCTCAGCAGCGCCAGCATCAGGGCCACCACCTTGGTGAACACTCGGGGAGATAAAGCCAGCCCGAAGGGAAGTGCCACAAACTGGTAATGCAGGTCCCCCACTGCGAAGCGTAGAAAACGCTGGTGACTGTGACAAACTGGAACATGGAGATATCCAGGGACGCCATGAATTCCCCTTGGTGCAGGGCGGCCACGACCGAGCGGATGGACTCCACCCTGAATCTCTTCGTCTTTACGAAGCGGTTTAATGCCTTTAGGTCCAGAACTGGCCTGACACCGCCCTTTTTGGGCACCACAAAGAGGTTTGAGTATAACACTAGTGAAATTTTTCCACCATGGGTACCGGTACAATCACCCCCTGTTCGGCAAGCGCCCGAACGGCGCCTAGAAGCGCCCCTGAGGGAGTCTCAAGTTTGATGGGAAGAACCTTTCTGGGGGCAGAGAGATGAATTCTATCCTGTACCCAGAGGACACCACCTCCAGTACCCACCGATCGGTAATGCGGGCAGTCCATCTGTCTGCGAACCCCAGCAACCGGCCCCCCACCCGTGAGTCAGGCGGGGGCAACCCATCATGCGGAGGTTGATTTATCCTTCGCTTTTTGAGACTTATGCTGTCAGGGCCTTTTACTGGGCCCAGCGGGAGCCCTACCGCACTTGAAGCCCTTACCCGCTGAGCAGGGTGCCCGAAAAAACTTCTTCTGACCTGAAGAAACAGGGCCCTGCCTACGGCGAAAATCCCGCCGCTTTGGCTCTGGAAGGAAAGTACTCTTACCTCCCGTGAAATCCTTAATGATTTCATCCAACTGTGGGGCCAAACAGACGCCCTCCCTGAAAGGGAAGATCTGCAAGAGCTTTCTTCGAAGCCTGGTCGCCCGACCAAGAGCGGAGCCACAGCACCCGCCTGATAACAATTGCAAAAACAGACATTTTTGACAATATGGGAAGAAGGTCCAAAGCAGCCTGGCATATGTAGCGGAGACACTCTTCCAAATTTTGTGCCCGCTGCACCTCAGCCTGTGCACACTCACAAGTTAAACCAGTGTGCAGTGTGGCAGCGTGCTCGTAAAGAGATTGTGCCGCCATCGCAGCCGCTAGAGCCGGCAGCATGGTCAACTGCTGTGCAGCATGGCCAACTGTTGTGAAGGGTGTTTTCTTCACCAGGGAAAGAATTCTTCGGTCATCCACCACAGTTGTTTTCTGTGGTCTTCTGGTGTTGCTGAGCTCACCGGTGCGTTCTTTCTTTTTAAGGATGTTCCAAACAGTTGATTTGGCCACACCTAATATTTTTGCTATCTCTCTGATGGGTTTGTTTTGTTTTTTCAGCCTAATGATGGCTTGCTTCACTGATAGTGACAGCTCTTTGGATCTCATATTGAGAGTTGACAGCAACATATTCCAAATGCAAATAGCACACTTGAAATGAACTCTGGACCTTTTATCTGCTCCTTGTAAATGGGATAATGAGGGAATAACACACACCTGGCCATGGAACAGCTGTGCAGCCAATTGTCCTATTACTTTTGGTCCCTTAAAAAGTGGGAGGCACATATACAAACTGTTGTAATTCCTACACCGTTCACCTGATTTGGATGTAAATACCTTCAAATTAAAGCTGAAAGTCTGCAGTTAAAGCACATCTTATACGTTTCATTTCAAATCCATTGTGGTGGTGTATAGAGCCAAAAAGATTAGAATTGTGTCGATGTCCCAATATTTATGGACCTGACTATATATAAACATACACACACAAAACACTTGGAAAACAGGGGGTAGAATTAAATAGGAAGTGTAATAAGCAATTCCATCTCAGCTCTCAATGTTACCATGATTGAAAGTTACCATGATCCAATTAACTAGTCTAATTAACCATTATACAGGCACTATATTTAGAAACCAGTTTATCTATATTGATTTGGTACAGTTCTGTCTCAATTACTTGGCTAATAAGTTACAGCAACTGCTGCTAACACAACTAAACAAATAATGGTCTTAAATCCACTGAGAAGACTTCATGTACACACATTGACATAAAACCTATGCTGCTCATACACCACCTGGAGCCTATAGCTGGCTTTCCAATATTGAATAGATTTGGTGCAATCTGACCGATATAGGAGGTCCGCAAAAGTGATGTTCAAGGGCTGAACACGCCTTTGAAAAGTTGCATCTTTGCTTGCATATGCAATTTTTCATTTGGAAAATCAGCATGAGCCATGTAAACATAGATTAATTTTGGACCCTATTTATATTGGAGTGGATACCGAAAACCACAGAATACAGTTTTTCTCCACACTGCACCTGTATTTTATAATTCATCCTTAAAATCCAAGCTGTGGTGTTTAACTCCTGCAGAGAACACTCTGTGACAGTAGAGCTTGGTCAGGTGACTGACAGGTCCTGTAACTGGGCTCCTCCTAGCACTTTGCTTATGAATAATTATTGAAATAAAGCAGATTTTTATACCCAAAACTACATGAAAGTATAAGACAAGACAAGGTCTTACTCATACCACATACTGTAAGGGCTTATTCACATCATTGTGTTTTTGTGCATTGTAATGGACATTTGTCTAGCAAAAAATATGCAGGGACAGATCAAACAGAATTGTTTGCCATTAGGATGTTAGATCACAGTGCTGCGGTACAGTGGAAAAAATAAAAGTAATAATTGTTACCACACCATTTTCTCTGCTGTAAAGAAAACTGAAGACGACCATAAGAACAAAGTAATGCATGTTTTCACATATCTTAATGAATGGCGAAGATCTAAGACTCCTATTATAAAAGACCTGGAATTTCGACGTGTCTCTAGACAATTAGGCTGTGCACTGGATGAAAATGTCTCCAACAGAAACTGTTGAGATTGCACCATTAATTGAAAGTCAGTGTTAACAACTGTAGGCTCACCCTTAGTTGTTTTTGCCAGAGCAGCAATAAGCATTTGAGACATTTTATGGCCAATGCATGCCTCTTGGATTTCAGTACATATGTATAACTGTGTCAAGAGGAAAAAATCAAAATAAAAGTCAAAGTAGTTTTAGAACCCTAAAAGTAATACTGCCCTTTACATTAGGCAACACCCAAATAGTGTGCCTCCAATCGTTACACTTTAATACCTGTGTCCCCTTGACATTATGCAATGTGCACAAAAGTAGGGCCACTGGTGCTGTGCCCAGCTGGCGTGTGACAGTAAGGCAGGCACATGTGCAATAGGGGCTGCTGTCTTTCTGAGATCTAGTGCTGTGCTTGCCTGTGCTGTTCCCAGGCAGGACATACCCAGCAATGTACCTAGATTTTCAATTACAGTAGTGCACAGGTGCTGGCTGCATATTTGTGCGTAGTCTATTGCATTAGGGTGTGCACCACAAAGCGCAAACAAATATGAGTGTGTGTATAGAAGGGCAGAGATCAGTTTCAGTTTATTTCTTTTTTTTACAATTTTGTTTTTTTATTATTTTTTACAATATTATATTTTATTATTTTTTTACAATTTTATTTAGGAGCCCTGCTGGGGGGCTTTGGTGAAATATCAGGGGTCTAAACAGACTCCTGATGTCTCACTTTTGAGACAGAGAAAGGGACTGAGGACAGAGATTCCCCCGTCCCTTTTCTCTGCAGCCAGGCAGCAGGGGGAATCTGCACAGTACAGGGTGATTAGGGTGTGCCCAGGCACACCTGCCATCCTATGTACGCACGCCTATGGCTGGCTGGGTGCACCTACTGTGCATGCACTGGCTAGAAACAACACAGATGGCCCCTACTGTGCATGTGTGCTGCACATGCCAGGTGGTGGAAGTGCAAACATCAGGTTATCACCAGGGAGATACTGAAGACAAAGGAATCACCCTTTAGGCGAAAACTCAACAGAGGTTGCACAAAATTAGGAACAGTAAGCAATGGTGACAAAACATGCAGCTATATTTATTTTTTTAATATCATTTTCGCTACATACGTGTATGATATGAGCAGAAATGTCTGGCTCTATCAAGAGAAAAAAAAAATAGTATACTATGTGTGGAGAGGCAACCCCGTGTCACGGTGTATATGAGCAGTGTATGCTTGATTTTGGCAACCGTGCTAATTACACACCTGTGGGCTGGCTTCAAAATCCTTCCAGGAAGAGGGCACAGGGCTCACACTTGGAGACAGCTCCACCCGGCAGACAGGAGCTCTGGCCTAGGAGGACACAGGTGGTCTCCAGGAGTCTAAGGCTGCAGGTGGCAGTCTGCGCATGCATCTCTGCAGGAAACAGATGTGGCCCGCGACCAAGCAGCATGAAGCGGACACAAAAATGAAGCTACAGGGGGGAGCTTGACTAAGGCTGGGTTCACACCTATGCAAATTGGATGCGGCTTAAACCGCATCCAATTCGCAGGACACTTGAAAACACATTGTTTTCAATGTGTCCAGTTCACATATGTGCGGTGCATTCGTACTCTGCATTGCACAAAAACCACACACGTTTTTTGTGCAATGCGGTGCGAATTCCCAGCCCATTGAGTCCAGTGGGAGCGCATCTAACACGGAGATGCACTCCGCACTGAACGGGGATATTTTCCCCTGCTCGTGGCTCCTCACCCATCTCTCCCCCCGCAGCTGCTGCGCTGTGGGAACAGACAGGAGCCGCCGAACGGCGGCTCCGTCCCTTCCCGGCAGCAGAGAGGCTGGAATTCGCACCGCAATGGTGTGAATCCAGCCTAAGAAGGACATTTGAGTGAGTGTTTGTATGCAATAATGATGGAATCCCCTGTGAGGGAAAACTGCTTATCTTGAACGTTTTTCTGTTCCTTAATAAAAGTGAGCTGCCATGCCCTTAAAAACGCAGTCTGGAGTGGCATGTTTCCTGGCAGTCGCATGCACCACTTGAGTCGAATCACAGCCGCGCGCTTACATATGATAATTATTCAACATCTAATTGCAGTCAAGGGAATTTTAATTGTTTATTTTTATCAATATACAAAATGCAAAGTGGGCAAACAGAAGAAAAATATAAATCAAATCAATATTTGGTATGACTACCCTTTAGCTTCAAACCAGTATCAATTCTTACACTTCTACACTTGCACAAAGTCATGGATTTTGTAAGATTAGAGTCAGGTGTATGGTTAACCAATTATACCAAGCATGTGCGAATGAAAATCAATTTCATAGGTTGAAACAGGCATTAACTTAAACAGAAACAGCTGTGTAGAAGGCTTAAAATGGGGTGAGGAACAGCCAAACTCTGCTACTAAAGTGAGAATGTGGAAGACACTTTCATGTCACAGGTCATAAACCATGGCAAAAGAATGGAACAAGGTGCGCCAGACCTATATGCAGTATATCAGGAATAGCAGTTTATTTAAAAACAAGAAGCCAAGGTCAGGGTCACCGTATTGGCCGACACGAAAGCCGACGTCATTTTCGGATTCGCTGGATTTCCGGCGCTTGTGCATTCCACGACTGTACACATACACATGCCAGCACAACGGGCTGCAGACCACTGGCTGGCCAGCCAGTCATCCCTTCCTCCTCTTCCATCCATTCGGATCTGACCACCGGACTCCTTGAGGAGATGTGACACAGCTGTCCGGTCCCTATCCTGCCTACATGCCAGCTGTCTGGTCCCTATCCGGTCTACATGCCTGTTTTTAAGATAATTTTGTGAGTACCCATTTGGCTTCTTGTTTTTAAATAAACTGCTATTCCTGATATACTGCACTTAGGTCTTGTTCCATTCTTCTTCCATTACAGAGCCGCTTATGCTCTCCAGGTTGCTGCCCCTGTCTGCTGGTGTATCAGAGGATTACCCATACACTCATATATGAACTTTTATATGGACTATTTTATGACTTTTTCTGGACTATTTTATTAGTCATCTGGTGACCTCCCTGATAAAATTGTTCCCAACTACTGGCGTCATTCTTCATTGTTTGTTCATACACCATGGCAAGGCTGAGCACAGCAACAAGACACAAGGTAGTTATACTGCATCAGCAAGGTCTCTCCCAGGCAAAGATTTCAGTCAACTGGGGTTTCAAGATGTGCTCTTCAAGCTCTTTTGAAAAAGCACAAAAGAAATGGGCCAAGATGAGGACTGTTGACACAGTGGTCAGCCAAGGAAACAATGCAGCAGATGAAAGACACGTCATGCTTACTTCCCTTCGACATCGGAAGATATCAAGCAGTGCACAGAACTGGTGGAAACCAATGGGACCCAGGTAAACCCATTTACTATATGGAGACCAAAAAGCCAAATCTCTGACGTGGAAATAAGGCTAAGCGTCTCAACCAGTCACTAAAACATAGGAACTGGGGTGCAGAAAAATGGCAACAGCTGTTCTGAACTGACATGTCAAAATTTTAAATATTTGGATGTAGCAGGAGGCAGTTTGTTAGCTGAAGGGCTGGAGAACGGTACAATAATGCTCTTCAACCACTGCAACAGCCTGTTTTCTAATACTCCCTAGATGATAGGTAAGCACACCTTGATCCTATGCTAATATGTGCCGTTTAAAGCAGCTACAATAGCTACTGAACCCTTATATATACACAATTAATTTGTTTGCTGTAGATGCCTTTTCTTCCCCCTTTTCTCCCTTTGAGAGCCATCCATCCATCCATTCACCTTTTGATCCATCTGCATACTTCTGGACAGCTCAAAATAGCCTTATATTTATTGCATCCAACTATTTGACCAACAACAAACAGGTATACTGTATATACCTATATGCCTTTCTTTTCCCTCGATACTCATACATTTGTTGCCATGTTGTAAAAAAATGTTTTCTATATAGTTATTGGTCGATAGTCTATTTCTTTACTGTAGATGGATGTTTTTACACTATCAGGGAGACTTTTCTTGACCCATGTTTGCTGCTAAACTAATTGTTATCAAAATTATACTCGCTGGCACTGCACTAATATTCTAAATGCAGGTATTTATATCTTCATTCAGGCAATTTATGAGTTTGCAAATATATTGGCTCATGAGTGGTGTCTTGTTTTTGATAGTGTCAAACATAATAGGATTTTTTGACTTACCGTAAAATTATTTTCATTGACAGACACAGCGTTCCATTATTCTTTACCATTGGGTTATATCGCCCTCTACAGGAGTAGGACTAGGCAGAAAAAAAGACTTGACTACGCCTATGGGCAGTCCTAGGTGATATACATCCCCCTCTCTGCTATAGGCCTTCCGTTTAGTAACAAGCAGTATCAGAAGCATCAAAACTCCTAAGAGGGGTGGGTGCTGTGTCTGTCAATGAACTCAGAGAAAAGGATTTTACGGTAAGTCAAAAAATCCCATGTTCTCTTTCGTTCATTGACAGACACAGCGTTCCATTATTCTTTACTATTGGGACATCCCAAAGCAGTGTGTCAAACATGAAGGGTGGGATAACGATAAAAAAAAAACCCAGGCTATCTATCACAAGAGCCAACCAGGTAACAGGAGCTCAACACAGAACCACTGGATCCCACCTGAACAATACGCCCTCAAGAGGGGATAGACCCTCCAAACCGGATTCTGCAAAACCTGCGGCCAAAAGCAGCATCTGCAGATGCCAGCACATCCAATTCGTAAAATGTTGTTAAAGTGTACACCAACGACCGGGAGGCCATCTGCCAAACCGCGCAAACAACGCCCGATGACAGAAGACCTAAGAAACACTAAGCATCCAAGTAGAGTGCGCCGTAACAGGAAAAAAAGAGGAACCTGACCCCTGTCTGAGCCATCCAGAAATAGTCACAAACAAAGCAGACAGCCCCATACTCGGTCCGACTGCCTCAAAAACCATGAGTCTAACCTCTGACAAGACTCAGAGGCTGCCAAATACACCCGATCACCCCAAATTCAGTAGGATATGTTGACCAGGGCAGAGAGAGAATAACACAATGTCCTTATTCAAAAGAAAAACGGGAAGGAATGGTAGAGGAGGGCAAAAAAGCCCCCCCCCCCGTATCCTTGCTGAACCCCGGGTAAGGTGCACGACAAGATAACGTCACCAATCCCGACACCTTGCTAGAAGAAGTTGATAGCCACCAACAAATGCCACCTTCTAAACAGAGCAAGCAGGGGATCCCCTGAATCTCCATAAACAGAGGCTTCTATAAAACGGAAACACCAAGTCCAGACCCCACGGCTGTAGAAGAGACCGCACCAGTGGAGACAGACGTTGAACCCCTGAACAAAGGTATGCACCAGGGAATGCAAGACCAGGGGATGCTGAAGAAAACTGCGAAAGGCTGACACCTAGTACTTGATGGTACTCAAGCCCCTGTCTGCTCAATCCCCCGTGAAGGAAAGGCAGAATTGGAACCACTGTGAAGGACGAAAGTGTCACATCCGGTGGTAGCTTTCCCTATAGGGAGACTCCTTAGTCTTCAGCAATGCCGGAACAACAGCACCTGGCTATCACAGCCAGCTCATCAAAACAAAACCAGCTGGGCCGTGGCCGCGGCATGAGAGTGAGCGGACGTGTTTAAGAGGAGCTCCGTCTGACCTGCTCCTACACCAGTCCATACAGCAGCCAGCAAAGTGATTCGCTTCACAGGAGGAGATGCCATCCAAGCGGAGGCAGTCGTCACAACCACCGTGGACACCCAGGCTCCACTCCAGCTCCTTGGACGTATATTTCACTGGAGACCGAGGGCCCTGAGCAGCACGATCCAAGATGGCGCCAGGTGAGTCGTCCTCTGGCATGTGGGCGGCATCCCCCATCCCCTCACCATGGCTGCCCTCGCCCTCTCACCCCTCCTCTCCAACTTCCCTTGGCACCTTAGCCCAAGATGGGACTCGAACGAGTGAGAACGGGACCACACGAGGGACCGCAGCAGAGGCCTCAGCTAGGCCGCACTTCACCATGCCACCTCCATCCGCTCCTCCTGACCCCACTAGCCCCCAGGTGGGACCCATGGACATAGCAGAGGTCCTTGGGGACGGGGACCTACGCTCCGACATACTTGCCCTACCCACCAAGGCCGACCTGGAGGGCTTTGTGACCCACATGGAACGGGCCTTGCTGCAAAATATTGAGGCCCTGCAGGCTGATACAGCCCACATTGGAGGGAGGGTTGAGGCATTGGAGGCCTCGGTGGAGGAAATTGCACCTGCCCTGCAGGCTCACTGCAAACTACAGGATCTAAGAATCGATTCTCTGCTTAACCATTTGGATGATGTAGAGAACCGCAGCCGCATACGGGGCCTCCCTGAAGCCACTGCTTCCAAAGACCCCACACTGCAGGGTGTGTTTAAACAGATTCTGGGGAGGGAAGCACCTGATCGCATTGAAATAGACCGAGCTCACAGAGCCCTGAGACTCGTCCCTCAGATGACCCAGAGCTAAGCTATCCCTATTCCCGGATCTATCCAGATGCACATTGATGCAGCGCAAAGCTCTTAAAACCCTGCTGGAAGTGCTACAAAAATCCCATATGATCTTTCACTGGGGTTTCCCCTTCAGTTTGACTGTCACCAAGGACGGTCAACAGGCCACCCTCCGAAATAAATTGGATTTGCCCCATTTTCTCACTCACCTGAGACTGCCCCCTATAGACATTCCAGAACGGCGTACCTCCCTGGAACCTCCGGCTCTTCCTCGCTCTGAGTCGTAGCAATCGGCTCGTCATAGACGGCGAAACAAGTCCCGCAATGGCCCTGCTCACCGCTCAGAGCAGGGACCCTCTTTCTCTGACACCCCTTGAACTGTCCTCCTGGATGCTGAGAATTGCTCTCTACTCCTCTTTTTCATTGTTTAACTTTGACTGCTTTTGCTGCTATAGACTATGACCATGCACACCTGCTCCTCAGTTGTGCTCTATCACTGGAGCGGGACTCCCGGCAGGGTTCACGCCTGATGTCTCCCCACTTAGCCCAAGTAGGTGAACTCTCAGGAGTTCAATTTCCTGGAAAGGGTCATCAGGGACGCAGGGATCGCTATCACCTTTTCAGACCGGCTGGCCTGGTGGGGGTCTCCGCGTGGCCAAGATCAGAGTTGGTCTGCCTTAGAGGCGACCTGGTTTATGTATGTTTTATGTTCATGTTATGTTTTTGGTTTTTGTCTAATCTCCTTTTTGTTTCCTCAGTGCTTGCTGTGTTAGGGGTCGATATGCCGTGGGTCCCTCTCAATCACCCTAGCTTTCTTGTGGTTTTCCATAGAATGTTTTACAATGGCTGCTTGGAAAGTTGTCTCGTATAATGCCCGGGGTCTGAACTCTCCATCAAAACGCAGTAAGTTGTGGCTTGAGGCAAAGAGACTGGAGGCACACATTCTAGTGTTACAGGAGACGCAACCCCCTGCCTCCCCGCAGATTTATATAACCAGTGGTACCTGAGTAACTCCCCTCACTTGAAGTCGGGCGGTGTGGCGATAGCGATGCACAAACACTGCCCCTTTGTTCCACTGGATCACCATAAAGACCCAGGTGGTAGGTTTGTGTTCTTAACCACCTCGTGACCGCGCCATAGCTGAATGACGGCTACAGCGCGGCCCTAAAATGCCGGGAGGCCGTCAATAGACGTCCTCCCATTCGGCTCCCGCTGGGCGTGCTCCCGATGTCCGCCGGAGACCGGCGATCTCCTTACAGAGAGGAGGAACGGGGAACCGCCAAAGTAAACACGGCGGTTCCCCGTTCTGTGAGGAGGGGCATGCCAGATCTACTGATCCCTGTCACTGGGATCAGTTAGATCTGTCATGTCCCTGCCAACCCCACCCCCCCACAGTTAGAACACACCCAGGGAACACTTTTAACCCCTTCACTGCCCCCTGCAGGTTAACCCCTTCACTGCCAATGACATTTATACAGTAATCAGTGGACATTTAAATTTCTGATCGCTGTATAAATGTCATTGGTCCCAAAAAAGTGTCAAAAACGTCCGACATGTCCGCCCCAATATCAAAGTCCCGATAAAAATCGCAGATCGCCGCCCGTACCAGTAAAAAAAAAAAAAAAATAATAAAAACGCCATAAATCAATGTCCATAGTTTGTAGTCTCTATAACTTTTGCGCAACCCAATCAATAAATGCCGATTGTGATTTTTTTTACCAAAAATATGAGGAAGAATATATATCGGCCTAAACTGATGAATAAATTAGTTTTTTTATTTTTTATTTTTGGATATTTATTATAGCAAAAAGTAAAAAATATTGTTCTATTTTCAAAATTGTCGCTATTTTTTTGTTTATAGCGGCAATCAGAAATGACGCAGAGGTGATCAAATACCACCAAAAGAAAGCTCTTTTTGTGGGGAAAAAAGGACGCCAATTTTGTTTGGGTACAACGTTGCACGACCGCGCAATTGTCAGTTAAAGAGTGACAGCGCTGAAAACTGAAAATTGGTGTGGGCAGGAGGGGGGGTTTAAGTGCCCAGTAAGGAAGTGGTTAAAGGGCACTCTGTTTGGACATAGGCTCACATTAGTGACCTTGTACGCCCAAATACCAATCAGTTGACCTTCCTAGATAAGGTCCTCGATTCTCTACCACATTTCGCGAGAGACATCTGGTGGTGGGAGGGGACTTTAAATTGCATTTCTTAAACATTTCCGCAAATCACTGCACATCCACCATCTGGTGGACTGCCGGAGAGTGCTTCATCCTAACGGGAAGGATTTTAGTTATTACTCCGCTGTACACAATGTGTACACATGAATAGATATACTACTAATAGACCAAAACTTCCTGGAGTCGCTGTTCGGCGCACCATTGGATCTATTTCCATATCTGATCACGAACCTGTCTTTATCTCCCTCGTCCCTTTGGCCTCGGAAGTCTGACAATGGACTTGGAGACTAAACGAGAAGCTGATATCATATCCCTTTACTTCAGAGAGAATATCCCGGGGGAGATGGGGTTAGCGTCTATATGGGAGGGTCACAAAGCGGTGGTCAGAGGGGAACTCATCTCCCAGGGTGCCAGATTAAAAAAGGTGCGTACCAGGAAACTACAAAACCTTCTGGCTAAATTGCGGGTGGCAGACCTTAAGCATAAACACCAGATATTCCCGTCTCTACAGGCCAAACTCACAACCCTCAGAGAGGAACTGTCTACCTACCTAGAAACCCAGATAAGAGCCGGATTGCGTCATGCTTCACATAAATTTTATGAATGCGGTAATAAATGCGGACGATTGCTGGCCCTTCGGCGACAACGCACGCCAGGCTGCGTTCATAAACTCCACTCCACCTCGGGAACCTCCACGGTGCTTCCCTCTAAAATAGAAAATACATTCAAGGACTATTATGCTCAGTTGTACCAGCTCCCAGGCACCCTCACGGGTGAGACCCCCTCACAAAAAGAGTTGTGCCTTTCGCAGGATCTAGAGGAAGCAAAAGCTCCCCACTTGGGAACACAGATAAGTGAGCAGTTGGATAAGTTTATCTCGGTGACTGAGATGGTGATCAAAGACCTGCCCCTTGGTAAGAGCCCTGGCGGGTATACCAACGCCTACTATGATACATTTCTTCCCCCACTGGCTCCCCCATATTTGCTAGTATTTTAATGCCTTTGCCTCGGGCACTTCTGTGCCTAAAGAGGGGCTATTAGCCCACATTACAGTTCTCCCAAAAGAGGGGAAAGACCCGGCGACCCCTGGTAGCTACAGACTGATCTTGTTGTTAAATACCGACACGAAAATGTTGGCGAAGGTTCTGGCGAATCGGTTCAAAACCTATCCTGCCGACGGTCATCCACACCAACCAAATAGGATTCATCCAGGGAAGGGAGGCTAGGGACAACTCCATTTGGGTGACCTAACTGATTCATTGGGTTAACTCGAGACGGTCCAGTTCGCCCTGTCTGCTGCTGTCAACTGATGCCGAAAAGACAGGGTAGACTGGACGTACCTTCAGGCGGTGTTGGCCAGACTGGGACTGGGCCACAACATGCTGAAATGGATAGGCTCCTTATATACAGTATCTCACAAAAGTGAGTACACCCCTCACATTTTTGTAAATATTTTATTAAATCTTTTCATGTGACAACACTGAAGAAATGGCACTTTGCTACAATGTAAAGTAGTGAGTGTACAGCTTGTATAACAGTGTACATTTGCTGTCCCCTCAAAATTACTCAACACACAGACATTAATGTCTAAACCGCTGGCAACAAAAGTAAGTACACCTCTAAGTGAAAATGTCCAAATTGGGCCCAAAGTGTCAATATTTTGTGTGGCCACCACTATTTTCCAGCACTGCCTTAACCCACATGGGCATGGAGTTCACCAGAGCCTCACAGGTTGCTACTGGAGTCCTTGTGCTCCTCCACCTTCCCTTTGAGAATGCCCCACAGATGCTCAATAGGGTTTCAGTCTGGAGACATGCCTGGCCAGTCCGTCACCTTTACCCTCAGCTTCTCTAGCAAGGCAGTGGTCATCTTGGAGGTGTGTTTAGGGTCGTTATCATGTTTAAATACTGCCCTGCGGGCCCAGTCTCTGATGGGAGGGGATCATGCTCTGCTTCAGTATGTCACAGCACATGTTGACATTCATGGTTCCCTCAATGGACTGTAGCTCCCCAGTGCCAGCAGCACTCATGCAGCCCCAGACCATAACACTCCCACCACCATGCTTAAATGTAGGCAAGACACACATACCTTTGTACTCCTCAACTGGTTGCCGCCACACATGCTTGACACCATCTGAACCAAATAAATGTATCTTGGTCTCATCAGACCACAGGACATGGTTCCAGTAATCCATGTCCTTAGTCTGTTTGTCTTCAGCAAACTTTGCGGTCGTTCTTATACATCATTTTTAGAAGAGGGTTCCTTCTGGGACAGCAGCCATATAGACCAATTTGATGCACTGTGTGGCGTATGGTCTGAGCACTGACAAGCTGACCCCCCAACCTCTACAGCAATGCTGGCAGCACTCATACATCCATTTCCCAAAGACCTCTGGATATGATGCTGTTCTGTTCTAAGTGAAACCTGTCCTGTTAAACCGCTGTATGGTCTTTGCCACCGTGCTGCAGCTCAGTTTCAGGGTCTTGGCAATCTTCTTATAGCCTAGGCCATCTTTATGTAGAGCAACAATTCTTTTTTTCAGATCCTCAGAGTTTTTTGCCATGAGATGCCATGGTGACCAGTATGAAAGAATGAGAAATTTTAAAATTTAACACACCTGCTCCCATTCACACCTGAGACCTTGTAACACTAATGAGTCACGTGACAACTGGGAGGGAAAATGGCTAATTTGGACAATTTCACTTAGGGTGTACTCACTTTTGTTGCCAGTGGTGTAGACCTTAATGGCTATCTGTTGAGTTATTTTGAGGGAACAGCAAATGTACGCTGTTATACAAGCTGTACACTCACTACTTTACATTGTAGCAAAGTGTCATTTTCTTCCGGAGATATTATGAGGCGATTATACTGCAGAGAATACTAGACTGGAATCACCATACCTCTACTAAATCTTGGGTCCCCCTTGAGAAGTTCCTGGCTGGACGCAATCTGTTTCATACCCCGTGGCTCCCACAAGCTTACCGAGGCCTCTATGAGTTCATGTCCCCCATCACTGTCCGGGTATTGAAGGGATGGGATACACTGAACGTCCGGAGGGAGTTCTCGCCTCTTGGATCTCCGCTCTCACCCTTGGGTGGATTCCCCTGGTTCTCTCCTGGGGAACACATCTCATTCTTTTGCACTTGGGCAGGGGATGGGGAGACGCGATGCGTGAGGTTTGTCCAGGAACAGGGTTTAGTCTCATTAGAATGGCTAAGATATAGATATACCATTAGACCTCCTTCCTCCTTAACCCCCTTTGAGAAACTGTGTATGTCCACTGACCCTGTTCCTCATTCCGTCTCGGTACTGTATGAGATGCTGCAGTCAACGGAACCTGGGGGGAGGCCTGTCTACATACGAGAGTGGGAGAGGGACCTGCGGCATGAGTTCACGGAGACGCAGATGGATCAGATATTCCGCCTTACTCATAAGAGCACTGTGGACACAAAGATGCAAGAAAATAGTTTTAAAATCCTAACCCGGTGGTACAGGGTGCCGGTGGTTCTAGCGAAGATGTATCCGGCAACTTCTGATGTCTGCTGGCGGGGCTGGGGGCGGCGTGGCACTTACCTGCACAAGTGGTGGGAGTGCCCAGTGCTCCGGCCCTTCTGGATGGATGTCAGAGCTCAGATAAAAGCAATATTAGATATCAAGATGAACGACTCCCCTATGGAGTTTCTTTTGCATGTGCCGCCCGTCCCTCCTGGCCAATATCCTAAATCGGTGCTACCACATCTCTTGAACACTGCCAGACACTTGATACCAATATACTGGAAATCAGCGCATGTCCCTAGTTGGCAAGATTGGATTCACCTGCTTAACTCTATTATGGCGGCGGAGAAGTGGGTGGCACAATGCAAAGACATATATGAAAGGTTCTATGGAATCTGGGCCACTTGGATCCATTACATGTCTACCGTCCCACAAGCAACATGACCACAAACCCCTTAGTCTTGTATGTGCTCACTTTCTCTACTAAAGGTTCACCTAAGACACCACCCCATGGAAACTGCCCTAGGACCGAATAGCATACCCTAGACCCCCGCAGTATCGAAGATAGTATCTATCGCATTTCTTAACACGTGCTGAGAGTTTATTGTTGTGGTTGTTTTACTTTATGCAATGTTTGTTTGTATATATGTGGAATGGCCCTTGACCCATCCCCCACTATACCTATACCCCCTTTATTCCCTCCCTCTACTCCCCTACCCCCCGCCTCCTTGCTTTTCTACCGTTCTCCCCATCCCCTTCTGATTTGCACTAAGTTTATGGTAAAAGAGCAGACCGTGTGGTCCCCGATTGGTACAACAATCTATACGCATATCCCGCACTTTTGTTTGAGGATCAAACATGATGGAAATGTTATGATGCACACAAGCTGTACCAAAGTGACCTTAAATAATACTGATGCATGTACGATCTATAATTGGATATATTTGCTGTGTGTCCATTTTATTGTTGGACTTTCAGTCATTGTATGGTTTATACCTTTTGAAAATAAAAATAAATATTATATAAAAAAAAAAACAAAAAAAAACAAGCGACCATAAAGCAAGATGGAATTACGGCCCTAGGGACCACAGATCTTCCTCGAAGGGTAGCTACCAAGGAACGTCGACGACCAGGCATACCAGGTCAGCTTACCCAGACCGACAGTACCATCCGGAAACAACAGGGTGAACGGAATTCCTGCAGCCATGATTCTGTGCAAAAGTCACAGCCGAAGCTGGGGAAGAGGAAAAGCCTAGACCAAATGATACCGGCCCCACAGGCCACCAGAGCATGTGAAAAGCACACCAGAAGATCCCATGACCGAGCCCAAGCTCTCGGTCGCTTCCTGTTGAACCGGGACACACCAGGTGCCCATTGGAAACCTATCTGAAGAAACACGGCCCAGCGAAGAACCCACCAGTAGTCCCACGCTAGCTGCCTGAGGCATCCGCCTGCCAGTATTCCATTCCCGGGAAACGTACGTTGGAGAGGTCCGCACCGGGAACCCCCAAAGACGATGCATCCACGATCCAGACAAAGTCTGAGCCCTTGCCATCCATTCACGGAGAACCAAAGATCGAAGCCACCAGACCAGGGAACCCATGGCTTCCTGGTCCAGCCTTTCCGATCGTCTAGAGACCTGGAGCACTAGTCCCATTACGCCAGGATCTCCCATAAAGGAAGCTTGCATGGAACCAACAGACGCCTAATGGGAGGGAAAAAAACCCGTTTTGAGGAACAATGCCGTAACACTATCTCGTAACTGGACAAGATCAAGACGACCCTCCCATTCCAGACACAGGTGAGGACACACCCTCAAGCTGAAGAGGCCTTGTCCACGGGTCAGAAAAAAACCTTTTCAGCGTGCCAGACGAGGTCCGTCTGGAACTCCCAGAGGAGGGTTTGAAAGTTTTTGAACCCCTGACAGTGGACCTTGAAGAATGAAAGAACTGTGTGCCTCGAAAGGAGGACCGTGTCTGCAACGTGGCTCCTTTTCTATTTCAGAGATGTACCTTCCCCCTCCGTGAGACATGTAACAATGTCTTCCAGGGTTGCCCCGAAGCGACAATGGCCTTTTAGAAACCCTAGTCCGCAGACCAACATTCAGGGCACATACAAGTCTAAGCACTACTGTGGAAACAGAGAGCGCAGTAACCAGGGGAACTGCGGCCAAGAGGCATAGAAGACCAACCGCGGGACCCTAGATCAACAGGTCCGCCAAATCAGCACAGGCAGGGGGAATCAGCTCCAGGCATGTCGCCGGACCTGTAAAACCAGAGATTTCCCATCATGGTTGTCTCATGCCATTAAGAGACAAGGGAATCCACCACTGGTGGAACAGTCCACTTCTTGAGGACCCCCCAAGGAGCACCCCACCATGAGCCTCTTTGGAGCACAAAGGGGCGCTGTGGACCCTCCCATTCTTCCTGGGCAAATGTTGCAAGATAGGAGGGAGAAGGGAATGCTTTTGCCGTGCCAGACGGCTCCATACACCACTTCAGTTGTGAGGGAAACATTCTTACTATGTGACCGGGGGAGTGTGGTCACCAACCCATAAGGCGGGCCACGACTGTGGCCAGATAGTTTGAGGTCACACTGGCCTAGGCCCCGCACAGGGGATGCCGCAGGCGCCCCCATACAGGGAACACAGGCTGAGACCCCTCACCAGAGCACCGACCAAGCCCCACATAGTGGGCTCCCCCGAGGCCCTTCACAGGGGGCACAGGCTGAGGCCCCTCACAGGTGGCATGGGCCACAGGGGATGCCTATCAAGGTCCTGCACAGGGGATGCCAAGCAAGGTCCCATATAGGGGCCGCCACCGAGGCCCCTCACAGGGAGCACTGGCTGAGGCCCCACCCAGGGGACGCCACAGAGGTCCCGCACAGGGGACGCCACTGAGCTCCCGCACGGGGGATGCAACCGGGTCCCGCACAGCGGACGCCACTGAGGTCCCACACAGGGGACGCCACAGAGGCCCCGCAGAGGGGACGCCACAGAGGCCCCGCACAGGGGACGCCACAGAGGCCCCGCACAGGGGACGCCACAGAGGCCCCGCACAGGGGACGCCACAGAGGCCCCGCACAGGGGACGCCACAGAGGCCCCGCACAGGGGATGCCACAGAGGCCCCGCACAGGCACACGCTGAGCTGGGCCCCACACGTGGGACGTCAATGGAGGGCTCACCCAAAGGACCCCCCAGAAGGGGGTCGCCCCTCTGCCAGAAGGCAGCCGTGAGGCCTAGTAGGCCTAAAGCCTCCCCTAGCAGGTTGCAGCCTAGTAGGGTGCCCGGCCCGCGGGTGGAGTGGACCATCAAGAGCCATGGAACGGAGGCCAGACAGACTGAAACAGGGGGCAGTGGACTACACCGCCCCCCCCCCCGGAGCCTCCACTCGGCCTTCGGTCAGTAGCCTGGGCTTCACCCGGGAAGGGGGAGAGGAGGTGAACCCCGGAGGGACCGACCAGGGAATACCCGCACCCCACACCCGGCCCAGGGGCCCCCTACTCACCGATCCAACGAAAGCCATGTGGGCACAGTCCCAGACAGATCCTCCTCACCCCTAAGTGGTGGGCTGTCAGCCATGAGGAATGCTGCGACTCAGGACGAGGGGGCCCGGTCGTATGCGACCTTGCGAGATGTTTAACTCGCAGGGCCAGCCCCCGTCCAGTGGGGCTGTGTCGATGCCAACCTAGCGCATAGCTGCGGTTCGCACGTGCTCACTGGCCAGACTGGGGAGACCCTCTGGCCCTATAGTGACCAGTCCATCACCCAGCCTGGCAGTTGATTGTAGATCTCACTGTAAAAAAATCCAGGAAAAAAGTAAATAACAAAAAAAATTGCCGGGACTAGAGATCCCAGCAGGGAGCTACATCCTTACTATTGACTAGGCAGAAAAAAAAACTGAAGGCCTATAGCAGAGTGGGGGGTGTATATCACCTAGGACTGCCCATAGGCGTAGTCCAGTCTTTTTTTCTGCCTAGTCCTACTCCTGTAGAGGGCGATATAACTCAATGGTAAAGAATAATGTAACGCTGTGTCTGTCAATGAACGAAAGAGAAACAAATTTTTCCTGATGTGACTCGGCCGACCGAAGTGACCTGTGGTTTGGGCCTCACTGTCCTCAGGTGGCATCTGAAGGATACTATGTAGTTTTATCCTGTTTTTAATCTTGGCTATCCACCTAACCTCTAATCATCCTTAAACAAGTATTGAGGACATATGAATATAATATAAAAAAAATTGTTGTGTATTCATTTGTAATTTGTTATACTGTATGCAATATTTCCAATGCTATGTTCTCATTGTAGAACGGAACTTCCTTTACTACTTTATATACACCCCTGAAGATTAAAAAAGCAAAATTTGAAATGCATTGGGTGTTCACCATCTGGAACTCTCTGGTGATCTTTAAGTGGAAATTTTGTAATTATCAATAAATATATGGAACATTGGTATAGCCAACCTAGCTATGTATAATATGTTTGTAACACCAATAAAGATGTTTGTATATTTTTACAATTAATTTCAATCTATTATGACACAATATTTTTGTCAATTGAAGTCCCACATATGAGGGTTTTATATCTTGGTACAATAATGAGTTTCTGCAGGCAACAAAAAAGCATGGTGGAGGTTCCTTCCAAGTTTTGGGCTGCATTTTTGCAAATAGAGTTGGAGATTTGGTCAGGATCAATGGTGTCCTCAATGCTGAGAAATACAGGCAGGTACTTATTCATCCTGCAATACCATCAGGGAGGTGTGTGATTGGCCCCAAATGTATTCTGCAGCAGGACAGCAATCTCAAACATGCAGCCAATTTAATAGACCTTTACCTACAGGTAAGCTAATCATAAAGCCTACAAAAGTTGGTAAAATGAATATCTCCTAAGCAGGGGCGTCATTAGGGTGGGGCCAAAATTATACTGTGCCCCCCCAAATAAAATGACTATTTGTATTTGTATCCTCATCCACCTCTCCTCGCTGACATAGTGGCACTCTGCATAATGCAAGGCTCGCATACCCACGGCCACCCGATCTGCTCCATCCCCCTGCATCCTCATTGGCAGGGAAGAGAGAGTGTTCCGTCCATAACTGGGGGAGGGGGGGTCCTAAGCCTTCCGTTATCTCAGTGCAGACAGTAAAAGATAGACTGATTTCTCCCGTCCGTAGGGCAGGAGAATCAGCCTGTACGTTCTGAGACTGGTGACTACAGCAGAGCCGAGTGTCTATGACACTCTTACCCAACCCAGCGATCACACCCACATCCCTCACAATCAGAGAGAATTACAGCTCCTCCTTCCTACCTCCCCTGTTCCTCCTGTGTCTATCCATCCCATCCACTGCTATCCCTGGCATGTAGCTGTGCCTGAAAGAGAGAGGACATATGGGCGGGAAATATGAAAATCATCAGCTGCAGATTCCTGACTATGTCATGTGTCTATGATGGCTGCTTCCAGCCTTGACCCGTGGGTGAGTGCACACTGCAGTACACTGTGATGAATGAACTGTCCCTATCTCCATCACAGATTGCAGGAAATAAATTTGCACAATTTCCCCATCAACACAGTCAGTGCTGACAGGGGAATCCCTCCTGCCCAGGAATTGTGTTCTCCCAACAAACAGTGATTATCACTAGCAGCTATAGTGACTGCTAGCGATAATCAGAAGAGTATCCAGCAGGCGAGTTGTACCCAAGTCGATCAATCAACTTGGTACATTCAGCCTGCCCATTAATGGTTCAAATCTCAGCCCATTCCTGCTGAACCAGCTGAGAGTTAAACTGTCTATGGCACGGCCTTAGCACTTAGGCAGCCCATACATTGATCACTTTTTTCATTCAACTATATGGTTGAATGAAAAAAAAAAATATGATCCAATTTCCCCATCTACACATTCCAGATGGATGGGGGAACGCTCCCACTGTGGACCATTAGCAGAACTACCAGGGTTCCTGTCCTGTCCCTGCTATTGACAGCGCTGGTCTCTGTCTCCATGGCAGTGTGTGGCAGCACATTAGGACCCAGTGCTGGTTACTTTATGGGGCTGATGGGCACATGTACAGGAGGGCCAGCACAATTGGTTGTTAGTGATGGGCTTGGGTGTGTTTGAAATCCTACATGCCTGATCCCGCCAGGAAGCCAACACTGCACACCTGTCAGAAACTGGTGTGACCTGAACGGTGTGAACTGCACAGAATATACCAAACAAGCGTAAGTGAAAATAAGATGATTTATTTACAAGGTACGCAATAGTAATCCAACGCACAACCAAAATAGCAATAGTGAAGCCAACCAAAAGCATATAACTAGTGAAATAACTTAGGAAGATTCAAACCGTAAATTTTAAGCCAGGCCAGGGTAATACACGGGAGATCAGTCAGAGGGAATCGGGAGTAGGACAAGACAGGGTTCAGGATACAGGTTGCAGGATGCAGATTTCAGATTGCAGGTCTCAGGATTCAGAGGCACAAGGAAGCAGTACTAAGGCGAGCTAACAAAGCACTCCCAGGTTTAACCACTTCAACACCAGGCCTATTTTTTGGACTTGATGCTTACAAGATAAAACCAGTTTTTTTGCTATAAAATTACTTAAACCCCCCCAAACATTATATATATATATATATTTTTTCTAACACCCTAGAGAATAAAATGGCGGTTGTTGCAAAACTTTATGTTGCACCGTATTTGCGCAGCGGTCTTACACTTTTTTGAGAGACAAAATAAGACAATAGTAAAGTTAGCCCAATTTTTTTCCATATTGTGAAAGATAATTTTATGCTGAGTAAATTGATAAACAAAGTGTATGGAACAGGCTGCGCTACCCCCCAAAAAAAGAAACCAAGCACAGCTGCAATTTATAAAGTGTGAATTCTACACCTAGGAAATATTAAAGCAAAAGTAAATTGCGCTTGTGTGTATATCAAATGTGCTAATAACACAAATCTTAAACTGAAATGTGTGAAAATGATCATAAGTTCAAAAGAATCCAAATATATTCAATCCTGTGATAGAAAGTAAGTACAAGGAAATATAAGTCCAAATAAATTCAATCCTGTGATAGAGAGTTGGTGCAAGAGAGTATAAGTCTTGTCCAAGTGACCATAGGTATATATACATTCACCACACCACCACTTCAGTGCAAGTGTCCTCCACCGATAGAGATGTACCCTTACCGGGACTCCTAGACCCCTTATTATAGGGGGTCAGGAAACGCCTGTGTGGATATAGACCTCCACTGAGCCACAACAACCACCCTCCACAACACTGTCTTCCAAATGTGTCCGTAGAGACATCACTTCCCGAGGCGGAAGTGATATCTCGTGGTCACCGCTGAACGAACTAACGTTATTACCTGCTATCTGTGAGATTTCCATTGGGAATTTGTAAGTGCAATATTTCATTAAACGTTTTGGTTTTTAACCACTTCAATACTGGGCACTTAAACCCCCTTCCTTCCCGGACCAATTTTCAGCTTTCAGCGCTGTTGCAGTTTGAATGACAATTGCGTAGTCATGCGACACTGTACCCATATGAAATTTTTATCATTTTTTTCACACAAATAGAGCTTTCTTTTGGTTGTATTTAATCACCCCTGGGTGTTTTATTTTTTGCGCTATAAATTAAAAAAGACTGAAAATTTTCAAAAACAATGCATTTTTCTTCTTTTCTGTTATAAAATTTTGCAAATAAGTAATTTTTCTTCATAAATTTTGACAAAAAATGATACTGCTATATTTCTTTGGTAAAAATAACCCAAATCGGAGTTTATTTGGTGTTGGCGGACAGACAGATGTGACGGGGACTGTGACAGATGTGACGGGGACATACAGATGTTTTGTGTATGGTGACAGATGTGACGGGGACAGACAGATGTTTTGGGGACTGTGACAGATGTGACGGGGACATACAGATGTTTTGGGGACTGTGACAGATGTTTTGTGTATGGTGACAGATGTGATTGGGGACATACAGATGTTTTGGGGCCTGTTTTATGGGGACACTGATGTGTATGGGGACAGGGGTATCAGTGTGCTTGGTGCACTGTGTGGGGGGCGATATGTGACAGCTTTCTGCATGAAATCATCATCATGCAGAGAGCTGTCACATAGCTGCAGATTCCCACCTCCCCCTACCCCCCGCACTGAGCTCTCACTGAAATTGGCGGGGGAGAACTGTCACAGAGACATTCGTCTCTGTTTACAATGTTACGGCTGTGATTGGACACAGCCGTCACATGATCGGGAGGGCCAGTCACTGCGCCCGTATCCCGATCTCTGCTCAGCTGGATCCTGTGATCATAATGATCACAGGATCCAGCCGCAGCGCGCCACATGGCCGCGCTGCAAGCTCCCGTTCTGCAGAACATATATATGCACGTCCTGTCAGAACGGGGAAGCTCCCACCCGGCCGTATATATACAGTGGCCGGGTGGGAGGTGGTTAAATGATGACACTATTGCGGCTCTTTCATTTCCTTTGAGCTCTACGGACACATTTGGAAGACAGTGTTGTGGAGGGTGGTCGCTGTGGCTCAGTGGAGGTCTATATCCACACAGGCGTTTCCTGACCCCCTATAATAAGGGGTCTAGGAGTCCCGGTAAGGGTACATCTCTATCGGTAGAGGACACTTGCACTGAAGTGGTGGTGTGGTGGATGTATATATGCCTATGGTCACTTGGACAAGACTTATACTCTCTTGCACCAACTCTCTATCACAGGATTGAATTTATTTGGACTTATATTTCCTTGCACTTACTTTCTATCACAGGATTGAATATATTTGGATTCTCTTGAACTTATGATAATTTTCACACATTTTAGTTTAAGATTTGTGTTATTAGCACATTTTATATACACACAAGCGCAATTTACTTTTGTTTTAATGTTTGAGTAAATTGATACCCAACATGTCATGCTTTGAAATTGCGCCCGCTCGCAGAATGGCGACAACTTTGGAACCTAAAAATCTCCATTGGTGACGTTTAAAAATTTCTACAGGTTACCAGTTTTGAGTTACAGAGTAGATCTAGTGCTAAAATTATTGCTCTCTCTCTAACAATCGTGGTGATACCGCACGTGTGGTTTGAATATATGCGGGCGGGATTTACGTATATGCTTGCTTCTGCGCGCAAGCTCACAAGGACAGGGTGCTTTCAATTTTATTTTATTTTTTCTGATTTATTTTACACCGTTCTTTAAAAAAAAAAAAATGGATCACTTTTATTCCTATTACAAGAAATGTAAACATTCCTTGTAATAGAAAAAAGCATGCCAGGAACAATTAAATATGAGATCTGGGGTCAAAAAGACCTCAGATCTCATATTTACAGTTAAATGCAAAAAAAAAAATAAAAAAATAAAAAAAAAAGGGCACTTTTACTTCTCCCTCCCTCTCCCCTAGGTTCTGTTTTTTATTTTGTCCGCAATTATCAATTCCGTAAATCTCCTAGTTTTTTTAAATCTTATCCAACCTACCCACTTCTCTGTCCAGTCCTCCGTATCCTCTTCCCCACTGCTTTTTTAATATTCCATATTCATTACCTCCTCAACTTTCAAACACCATTCCTTCAGTGTCGGTATTTCTGTTTTTTGCCAGTATTTTGGAATCAGGCCCTTTGCCGTGTTCAAAAGGTGTGGTACCACTGTCTCCAAGTATGTTTTAATGGGTCTGTCCGTCCCGTGGAACAGACAGATCCAAGGATCCATCTGGATCTCTATCCCAGCTATTTCCTTTATTAGTTCTGATATCTCCCGCCATTATTTCTGGATCCCGGGGCACTCCCACCACAGATGCGCCATTGTCCCTTTGACCTTACAACCCCTCCAACACCATGCAGACATTGCAGTTTGAATCATTGCCATTCTGTCAGGGGTTAGATACCATCTTGCTAAACACTTATAATTTATTTCCCACGTCTTACTGTCCATTGCGGACTTAAATACCAGCGTCATTATTTTCTCCAATTGGTGTTCTCCTACCTGTTGGCTCAGTTCCTTTTCCCATCTATCGATGCATGGCGGCCTCCCCTCTCCTCCCATTGTCACCAACATCTTGTATATTCTTGATAACCCACCTTTTTTTTCGTTGTACATATTTTTTCCAGTGGTGTCAGTTCTTTTTCTGTTCTTAATGGTTGGGGCAAAGAAGACACAAAGTGTCTCAGTTGTTGATACCGCCATGCGTCGATCTCTAGGAAATCACCCTTGCCTTAATTCCTCATATTAAGAGGCTATTTTCCTATCTACCATTATATCTTTTAATTTTATTGTGTCATTTTTTATCCATCTTCCAAACCATTCCCTCTTCCCTGGTGCAAAATAATTAGTTCCGCTTAGTGGAATATGTGGGGGGTTAAAATCCCATTTGTTTTGTGCAAAAATGTTATCCCATATTGTAAATACTATATGTGTCAGATAACTCGTGTCTCTATCTAAGTGCCTGTATTCAGGTGGGATCCATACCAGCTTACCTAGTTGGCACTTGCTCATTGTGTTTTCTAATTTTACCCATATTTTATCAGTGTTGTTAACCCACTCTATCACCCGTGATAGTACATTAGCTATATAGTATTTTTTTATATCCAGTACTGCTAATCCTCCCTTAGCTTTTTCCCTATTCAGAACTAAGAATTTGACTCTTGGTCTCTTATTTTTCCAAATGAATCCAGTTATCAATTTTCTTATTAATTGGAAGAATGCTTGTGGGATGTTTATCGGTAACATTTGGAATTTATATATGATTTTTGGTAATATTGCCATTTTTATTGCATTTATCCAGCCTATCCATGACAGTGGTTTATGTATCATTCTGCTAATCTCTCCTTTAATTTTGTTTATTAGCGGGATGTAATTCAATTGGTATATTTTTTCCCAATCCACTGATAGTTTAATTCCTAGATATTTTAGTTCCTGTTTGTTCCATTTAAATGGGAAATCGCTTTGTAGTTCTAGTCCCTCTTGTGTCTTTATGTTAATACTTAGGATCTCTGACTTACTATAGTTTATTTTAAAATTTGAAAGATCTCCATACTGTTTAATTACTTTCAACACATTTGGGATAGTTGTCCTGGGTGAGCTAATGTAAAGTAATATATCATCTGCATATTCAACTGTTTTATGTTCCTCTTCTCCTATCCTGAACCCCTTTATGTCCTGGTTATTTCTGATTGCTGCCAACAGTGGCTCCATGGCCAGTATAAACAGCAACGGGGAGAGAGGGCACCCCTGACGTGTGCCATTTTTCATTTTGAATATGACAATATCCCATTTACTTTTACTTTAGCTTTGGGGCTTTTATACAATGCCATGATCCACTTGATCATTCTCTTCCCCAGGCCCACTGCTTCAAGTGTCTCGGTCATGAACCCCCAGTCTACTCTGTCGAGAGCCTTCTCGGCATCAATCGACAGTAGCAGACCTGGGCCCCCCCCCCCCAACTTTATTCTCTGCATCAACAGCAGTGTTCTTATCCCATTATCTTTTCCTTCTCTACCTGGTACAAACCCAACCTGGTCCCCATGGACTACTTCCTTTATTACTTCCTTTAGTCTCGTGGCCAATACTTTTGAAAAGAGTTTCATATCGGAATTTAGCAATGAGGTCGGTCTATAGCTAGAACAAAGTGTTTTATCTTTTCCGTCGTTTGGGATTATTGAAATTGTAGCCAATAAGGCCTCATTCCTCACCTCCCAACTCTCCCCAATCCCATTCATATATTCACACATTTTAGGTATTAGTACTTTCTTAAACTTCTTATAATAATATACTAAAAACCCGTCAGGGCCTGGGCATTTCCCTGGGGCTGTATTTTTCAGAGCTTCTTTTATCTCGTCTGCAGTTATAGGGGCCTCCAACTCCCGTACCTGGTCTGTTGTTATCTGGGGTAACTTTGCCTCTCGCAGGAATTCTCCAATCTTCTCTGTTCTATGTTTTTCTGATGCTATATTCTCTACCTGTTTTATTGCATTTAGTGATTTGTAATATTTTTGGAAAACTTCTGCAATTTCTGTTGTCTTATAGACCATTTCTCCTTTCTTATTTTGTATTTTCTCTATATAATTTGCGGATTTCTTTTTATCCAAGACCCTAGCTAAATTTTTCCCAATTTTATTTCCTCATAGGTATCTTTCTTTTTTGATTCTATTATATCTTTTCCGTATTTCCCGTTCAATTAAATCCTTTAATTCGTCTCTTTTAACGACCAAGGCTTGGAGTGTTCCTATTAAGTTATCCTTCTTATGTCTTTGCTCCAGTTAGTATATTTGTTTTATTATTTCTGTTGTCTTTTTTTCCCTCGCGCCAGTGGTTATCAGGATCCCCCGTATGTAGGCTTTATGGGCCTCCCAGACGGTTGACACCGATACACCTTCTGCGCCCATTCAATTCAAAGTATTTATCAATCTCTCCCTCTATTTTATTGACAACATCTTTTTCTTTTAGTAGTTCATTCAATCTCCATTCACTCTGTTTCTTTTTTTCCCCCATGATATTCATAGTCATACTAACTGGTGCATGATCCGACAGTGTTGTTACCTCTATTTCTGTCTTTATCACCTGCTCCAGAGCTCTATGTTCCACCAGAACATAATCAGTTCTAGAGTACGTCCTGTGCACGGGGGAGTGGAACGTATAATCCTTACTTCTTGGGTGACAAGCCCTCCAGACATCTATTAACTGGCATTGGAATTGTTTTTTTTTTAATTCTCTTCAACTGTGCGCTTTGAATCCCCCGCGCCCGGGACGAACTGTCTACTTCGGGATCAAGTGGAAAATTGAAATCTCCCGCGAGTATTACAGTTCCCCTTTTAAATTCCATTAGTTTACATATTACCCCCCACAGGAAATCTGCGGGGTTCTTATTTGGGCAGTATACATTAGCCAGGGTATATTCCCCACTGTCTAGTGTCCCCCTGAGGAAGAGGTATCTCCCCTCTGGGTCTACCATCCTCTCCTCTGAAAAAAATCCCTTTTTTGAGAGACGAAATAAGACAACAGTAAAGTTAGCCCAATTTTTTTCCATATTGTGAAAGATAATGTTATGCTGAGTAAATTGATACCCAACATGTCATGCTTTGAATTTGTGCCCGCTCGCAGAATGGCGACAAATTTTGGAACCTAAAAATCTCCATTGGCGACGTTTAAAAATTTCTACAGGTTACCAGTTTTGAGTTACAGAGTAGATCTAGTGCTAAAAGTATTGCTCTTGCTCTAACAATTGCGGCGATACCTTACATGTTTGGTTTGAATATATGCGGGCGCGATTTACGTATATGCTTGCTTCTGCGCGCAAGCTCACAAGGACGGGGTGCTTTCAATTTTTTTTTTTCTCTCTGATTTATTTTACTTTTTATTTTTTAATTTTACACTGTTCTTTAAAAAAAAATGGATCACTTTTATTCCTATTACAAGAAATGTAAACATTCCTTGTAATAGAAAAAAGCATGCCAGGAACACTTAAATATGAGATCTGGGGTCAAAAAGACCTCAGATCTCATATTTACAGTTAAATGCATGAAAAATAAATAAATAAATAAATTACAGTTAAAAAAAAGGGCACTTTAAGACCGCCCTGCAATGTTATGGAGTTGAGTGGGCGGCATCTTCCTCTCACTCGGCTTCCTGTGCAGGGGGGGGCGGACCCGATCATCTCCGCCGCTGCCGACGGTCCGGTAAGTGGCGGAGATGACGGGACAGTGGTGGGGGTACATCTCTCACACCACCCATAAAAGTGATCTAGCAGTGAATCCGCTGCAAAGACCACTTTTATCTGACGCAGAATCGCCGGCACTAAAAAACGGTATCTGAATGGTGCCTTTAGCTGAAGGCACCATTCAGATATCTCCACTCAAACTCAAGGACGTCATATGACATCCGGCGGTATTGAAGTGGTTAAATACACTACCTGTAAACAGTCTCAGGTGATGCCTGATTGCAGGAGATGATGTAACGTCCTGACTGCCGAAAGACACCTACTGGTGGACACTGGAACTGCTCAGCCTCTGACTGGGACATCGGAACTGCGGCCCATAGGTCTGGGGGCTACAGTGCCACCAACAGGTGAAACCGTTCCTAACAACACCGCTTATCACAGGCACTGAGACATTTCCCAGTCTGCAGTTGCACAGATCAAATGTCTGCCTACCTGTGATAAGCGGTGTGTAGTATCGGCTTCCTGGCAGGGTTGGGCACCATCACTAATGGCTGTAGACAGTTGAGCTCCCTGCAGGTTGCTTAGCAGTAGTGGAGCCTTCTCTGACATGCAAAACAAGATGCAATCCAGGTGATGCTCCTAGTCAAATCTAATGTTAAATATGATAGTCAGAATTCACCAAGTATTACACTAAATTATACACTTCTTTATTACCACCTGACTTTGACCCCTCATCCATGACTACTACTTTAGACACACTAGCACTAAGATGGCTATCAAACGCTGAGAGAGATCTATTGGTCTCCGACATTACCCCAGAGGAGGTGGCACTAGTTATTCACTCCTTCCCTATGAACAAAGCTCCGGGCCCAGACGGCCTACCGATAGAATTTTACAGAACCCACACACTGACCTACTTGCTCCAGCGCTAGCAAACCTCTATAAGACATGTTTACGCTCTGGCTCCCTTCCTCCCTCCATGACAGAAGCCCACGTTGTACTCATACTAAAACCTCACAAAGATCCCAAACACTGGGCCTCATATAGGCCCATCGCTCTTTTGAACTGTGATCTCAAAATTCTAACCAAACTGCTGGCATCAAGACTAAACAAAATTATTAGATCCCTAGTGGACCACAATCAAACAGGATTCATGCCTGGTAGGTCCACTGATGTGAACATCCGCAGACTCTTTACCAACATCCATGCCCCCCACAGTAACCAGGGTTCCTGCAACCTTAGCCACATTAGACATGGAGAAGGCATTTGATACAGCGGAGTGGTCGTACCTGTGGAAGGTGATGAGGAGGATGGGGTTCCCAATCCATTTCATAGAATGGGTTAAGATCTTATACACCGACCCGGTGGTATATATTAGAGTGAATGGGTTTCTCTCCACACCATTTTAATTGCAGAGAGGCACCAGACAGGGCTGCCCTCTCTCCCCGGCTCTCTTTGCCCTGGCCATGGAACCCGTGGCTAAAGCTCTCAGAGTGTCACTAGATATCCGTTGCCTTCTGCTGGGCTGGCTGGAGGAGAGAGTGGCACTATATGCCAATGATTTGCTTCTATTTTTAAATGATGCTGGTGCCTCCCTGCAAGGTGCCTGTATGGAACCATCCGGGGCTATTGGAAGGCCTATGCATGGGCGCACACTTGTGCGTGCGCCTGTGCACGTTTGCGTGCCCCTGTGCGCGTGTATGTGCCGGCATTGGCGCCAAAACGGCCGTTTAAGCTCACAGCACCCTGCAATCAGTGCTGTCCATTCTACTGTGTTTGTGTTCCTGAGCAACCTGTTATCCTGTTTAGCTGTTCCTGTGAACCGGCTTGTCCTGACCCTGCTTTGATCTCCGCCTGCACTGACCTCGGCTTCCATGACCACTCTTCTGCTTGCTCCCTTGTGTCTTGCTGCCCACCAGTTAACGAACTCTGCCTGTGCCCGACTATTCTCCTGCCTGACCCTTCTATACTGCACCGCCAGCCTGTTACCGACCCGGCCTGCACCATTTTGCCTCTGCTTGCACGAACTCACCAAGGACTTTCACATCACCACCAGTGACCCAGTCCGACCCTCATGCCTCCCTGCACTCCCGAGCCTCCTGTTTACTCTATCAGGGGTTCCTGAATCAGGGTCGTAAGAGAGGTTGCCCACTGCATAAGTCAGACTCCACCACCAGGAACATGACAGTGCCCTCCGGGTTATGAACACCTTCTCGACCTTCGCGGGTCTGAGTTAACTGGCACAAATCACTGCTTTTCCCGGTGGATGAGGGAGCTAAAACCTCATTTTCTGCGGACATCCTACTTCAGTGGGTGGAAAGCTTCACCTATTTGGGAATGGTGCTATCTAGGCATACCTAAGCATTTATGAGAGAAAACCTGGACCCAGTTTTGGCTGAAATCAAGACCAAGCTGAAAGCATGGAATAACCTTCCCCTTTCTCTCTTAGGCCGCATCAATTTGATAAAGATGAAGGTGCTCCCCAAACTTACCTATATATTTAGGAATTCCCCACAATGGCTCCCGCAAACCTTTTTTGCCTCGCTTAAAAAAATATTCTTATCATTTATCTGGCATGCCAGGCCTTCCAGATATAAATACTCTACCCTCCTAAGGCCAATAGACAGGGATGGCCTGGCTATGCCAGACTGTTACAAATATTTTCTAGCCTGCCAACTGGTCACCGCTAACTGGTGGCTGCAACCAGACCTTACCAACTGAGTAACTGTGCTGGAGGCAGCGATACTTAATTCCCTAGAGGCTCTAAAATTCCTAATTTACGGGGGGGGGGAGACGACTCTGCATTCACTTACTCCATCTATGCGCACCACTATTCAGGCATGGACGGCGGGGGAGTCACTAGAACCACGTCGGCCAACGGAATTATCCCCTCATACCCCCCCTATGGCTTAACCCTAACCTCTCCCACTTCTTTAGTATCTCTGATTCGCAGGCATGGGCCAAATTTAAAATTACCACTTTGGAACAAATTATATCCAGCTATCCATTGGTCCCTTTTGGCGATCTCCGGGAAAGATACAACATACCTGAACACTACTGGTTTAGATATTGCCATTGGGGCATGCATTCAGATGCCAATTTGCTGGTGAACAGATCTGTCTCTCATATTCGGAACTAGAGGCTACCCTCAGAGTACCAAACCTGGAGAAACCCACCTCTCAGATGTATAGCTATCTAATTCTAGCATCTAGCCTTGAGTTATCCTCTTTGCGTCAAAAATGGCAAAGTGATATACCAGACCTAGATGAAGATGACTGGTCCGAAATGTGGGATTTCCCCTTCTCAGCCCTGATATCAGCCAGAGACAAGATGGTGCAATATAAGATACTCCATAGGGCATACTACACCCCATCTAGGCTACACAACATTTCCCCAGCTCTCCCTTTGGAGTGTTGGAGATGAGGGTGCCCGTCGGCAGACTTCTGCCACACCTTCTGGACTTGCCCAGATAGAACAATATTGGCTAGAAGTGTTGAAGGTATTGGTTCAAACCACCAAAATTGTTGTACCAAGGGAACTGAGATACTGTCTTTTGGGATTGGTGGAGCAGTTGGTGGTAGTCACGGCCAAGAAGATACTTATCAATATATTGTTGTTTTATGCCCGCAAAGCAATCACAATGACCTGGAAACAGACATCACCCTCCACGATTGGATTTTGGAAAAAACTAGTTGACAATAGTTTACCCCTTTACAAGGTGACCTACATAAACAGAGGATGCCCTCTGAAGTTCAAGAAAATATGGTCCTGTTGGATCGAGGATTCCTCTACTGCTGCATAAGGCACAAGAACCATGAACTATGTGCCCGGAAACTGAACTTTAACCTACTTGGGGCGTGGAGCCCGCAGTCAAAATAACCTACGCACACACTGTTAAATGTATAGCTTCCCTTTAGACACCCCACCCTCTTATGAGGGACTTTGTAGAAGCTAGTTGAATGTTAGTAGCTTAACTGTTAGTTGTCTTAGTTGTATATCATTTTTGTTGGGCCGGCTGGCCCGCCCCAGCGAGGGCAAGAGATACACTGTATGGTGTCTCATTGTTTTTTGAAAATCAATACAAAGATTTAAAAAAAAAAATGTATATATATATATATATATATATATATATATATATATATATATATACGATAGTCATTTTATTGAACAAAGCCTACACCTTACAGGCATGGAGCCCACATGGCGGCGGAACATATGGTTGATTATATATATATATATATACACTCACACACACTGTACATATATATATATATATATATATATATATGATTGTACTCTTGATTATAATAAATATTGTGTTTATTAGATCTGACTGGGAACATCACCTGGATCACATCTCGATCGGCATGTCAACAGAGAAGGTTATGTAGCATTACTGTTGCTAGGTGACCAGCTGGGGGCTCAGCTCTCTACAACCAATAGTGCCAGCCTTCCCCTGCATGCACCCACAATGTCACCAGCACTAGGTCCTAATGCATACAGGCACATTAGGCCATTAACTTGCAGGGGGACTGGATCTTTTTTCATATGACCTCCCAGGATAATAGGGCTTCCCCCCGGCCGCCATATTACAATAGACCGGGCGGAAGCCCTATTATCCTGGGAGGACATCATATGACATCCTCCCAGGATAGTGCCCCATGGGCCACACACTGGCGCGATCTGTCACTCTCTGAGTCTACCGGATATGGCCAATGTCAAGTGCCAGATTTTGACACCTGGCCTTCTCGTCCAGATTGCTGTTGTCAACATTGGAACTATATATAGAACACATATATGTCCAATATGACATGCCTAACACATGCCTATTTATAGATGTGATTAAGTGTGACCATTGATTTGGGTCTTGTTTGGACTATTCTATTTGTCCGGTTGTCCGATTGGAGCATGGCACAGTGTTTGTGGGGAAATGCCCGCTCCATAGATTAACAATGAATCCATACAGGCTTTTTATCCTACATGTCTACACATGATTTATCATAGCGAGACTTGGACTGCATATCCAAGCCCATACTAAGGTATCTTCAACTTTAGTGGTTTAATTGAAGTGGAGGCTTGGGACAAACGGCGCTGCCATTTTGAAACCAGAGTGAGGCTTAGAATGCTTAGCGCTGCCATTTTAAAATCAGAGTGAGGCTTGAATTGCATATCCAAGACACATGGCACTGCCATTTTGAAACCAGAGTGAGGCTTGGAACACTTGGTGTCACCATTTTAAAATCAGAAGGAGGCTTGGATTTCATATCCAAGCCCATAGTGTATCACTATGCATTCCAAGTCGAAATTGAGGCTTGGAACACATAAGGTTGCCATATCCAGAGTCAAAGTGAGGTGTTAAATGCACGTCGGAGCCATTTTGACACAATACAGATGGAAATGTTTGGACTTCCTCCTGGAACAATTCAGCTGTAAGTTTTTTCACTAACTGTGAAGTTTATAAATACAGCGATGCCACAGCGCGATCCTCGCACCCCAGATGATGTCCTATAGGACGAAACATGTTGGTGGAGGACCGCATGAACATCGCTTATTGATTTTATGCGGTCTTTGCCGGCTACTTATCTAGTGTGCACTTTTTATTTACAATAAATACGATTTTATACAGAGTCACACTATGTGGAGTGTTTTATCTTTACACTGTCCGAGCTAGACAGAATCACAGACTCCATAACCAGACCTCTCCACAAGGGATTAACACCAGGGAACTGTTCCCAAACAAGCTCTACTGACCCATGCTGCCATACGGCAGTGTTCCTCAACTTCAGTCCTCAAGGCCCACCAACAGATCATGTTTTTAGGATTTCCCTCAGATGAATTGGCTGTGGTAATTACTAAGGCAGTGAAACTGATCAAATCACCTGTGCAAAATAATGGAAATCCTAAAAACATGACCTGCTGGTGGGCCTTGAGGACTGGCGTTGAAGAACACTGCCATATGGCACATGTGTCCCATCCATCCGATAAGCATCCAATCTTACAATTTCACATGTACATCACTTTATCACTGGATTAATATATATTTTTTAATTTCACTGCATTTGGAGCAAGATTTTGGGACTAATCTATTTGCCAACACATCCTATATCACCTTGATGGCATTTTAGAGACTACTCAAGAAGTTTTGATCTTCATTTATGAACTTTTGATTGTTTACACTTATATATATACTTTTTGCACTATACTACATGGAGTCACTAGTCATAGTGACTTCATTCGATACTAATTTGCACATTTGCACTTTAACCACTTCAATACCGGACGTTTATACCCCCTTCCTTACCAGACCAATTTTCAGCTTTCAGCGCTCTCACACTTTGAATGACAATTACTCTCTCATGCTACACTGTACCGTCACTTTAATTTTTTATATATAATTAGGTCACTATTTCACTACATGTACACTTTAACATTCTAACCTACGAATAGCCTACCTACCCTGTGTACACGGTATACCGTCACAAGAAGTTGCGGT
>BLSH010063816.1:2139074-2157066 GCA_018402905.1 Glandirana rugosa
AACTGGGACTAACCCATATCACTGTTCTGCAAACATCTGGAAACTGTGTGTAACACTTTAATTAAAACCGGGACTAACCCATATCACTGTTCTGCAAACATCTGGAAACTGTGTGTAACACTTTAATTAAAATCGGGACTAACCCATACTACTGTTCTGTAAACATCTGGAAACTGTGTGTAACACTTTAATTAAAACCGGGACTAACCCATATCACTGCTCTGCAAACATCTGGAAACTGCGTGTGAAACTATAGCAGAGAGAAGAACAGGGAAGTGTTACACACAGTTTCCAGATGTTTGCAGGACAGTGATATGGGTTAGTCCCGGTTTTAGTTAAAGTGTTACACACAGTTTCCAGATGTTTGCAGAACAGTAGTATGGGTTAGTCCCGGTTTAAATTAAAGTGTTACACACAGTTTCCAGATGTTTGCAGAACAGTAGTATGGGTTAGCCCCGGTTTTAATTAAAGTGTTACACACAGTTTGCAGATGTTTGCAGAACAGTAGTATGGGTTAGTCCCAGGTTTAATTAAAGTGTTACACACAGTTTCCAGATGTTTGCAGAACAGTAGTATGGGTTAGTCCCGGTTTTAATTAAAGTGTTACACACAGTTTCCAGATGTTTGCAGAACAGTGATATGGGTTCTCCCGGCTTATTTATACTTTTTTGACACAGTTTGAAGATGATTTTATAACAGTGATATGGCTTCTACCGTTAATTAATACTTTTCAGACACAGTTTGAAGATGGTCCCCATTCACCTCCATTTTTGTTTTTTTTATGAAATTATTTTTTTAAAAATGCTTTTAGTTATTTCCCTGTCCCCATTTCTTTGTAGGGCACTTGTCCCACTCTTACCCCCATTGACTTCCTTTTGCAGACCTCTAGGACTTTCCAGGACTTTTTTACAGCCATTTTTGTGCCTAAAAGTTTGGGTTCCCATTGATTTCAATGGGGTTCGGGGTCCAGGACAAAGTTCGGGTTCTGTCCGGACCCGAACCCGGACTTTGTCCCGAAGTTCGCCCGAACCAGCAGAATCCGGACTTCCAGAAGTTCGCTCAACTCTAGTAAAGACACCTGTGTGAGTTTGGGGAAATATTTTTGTGAGCTAGATATCAACAAGTGAAAGTGACAGAGAAAAAATATTTTAGCAAAACAATGAAAAATTACACATTCTACCATTTTTAAAAACAAAATAGATTATCAAAATTGCAACATTGTTGCAAGGACAATTTCTTTGAGAGAAAGGTGCATTTCATCTCAACATGAAAAGGATTTCTTTGGGGAAGTTACATTTGTATTAGAATGAATGGCTGAACGCTGTATTGGGCTGCATTACTCCAACTTTTACTCCCAAAAAACTCTCACAGCTCTAATTTTGGTATTTACTATAGAACCCTGGAATTACTCTATGGAAGCAAACTTTAGAGCAGTTTCAGGTCTGAGCATGCTCATTTGTGCTCTGCACCTAGGAGTAAAGAGACGGCAAATTTATCCCTACTCAGATTTTTTAAGATATTTCAGTGTAAAAATCACTTTTTCACACAGTTTAAAAGCAGATTATCTTTAAACAATATCCCACAAATTTTAGTACAATTTAGGTGATTATATCATGCTCTAAAAATGATTTCCACGTGCACATCTCGAGGTCTTAACTGAAGTAAGGATTTGGGCGCTATCTGTTGCCTGGGCGTTATAGCAAATACCGTCATAGAACAGATGGATATGTTGAATGCATGAGAAGTAGACTGGGCGCCGCTTTGCTTGTGCCGGCCGTTCTTCCCCACATGCACTGCCGAGTTACAGGGGGTGGAGCTAGTTTAACTGACAGATGGTACCCTCGACCAATCAGTGTGTGGATCCTTCCATATCTCCCTCCACCAGCAAAAGACTAGCATGAGTGCCCATCAAGTGAGACTGTCACTGTAGGGCAGGAGTTAGGAGGAAATGGGTATTTTGTGAAAGCTGTGGGGAACAAGAGTTAGCCTCTATGCTGTGCTACACTACACTGTGTGGAACTCAGCCTGTGATTTACTAACACTAGCGCTTGCCGGTCACCCGTGATTTACATAACAATAGTGCCTGCCGCCCGCGATTTACATAACAATAGTGCTTGCAGGTCGCCCTTGAGGTAGGGGCCTGGAGCTGCAACTCCAATAGCCCCTATGTTAATCCGGCCCTGCCCCCCTTCCTATCCTCCTTTTTATGTTATTTCTATTGCTCTACGCTAGTCATTATGCTGAGTCTTTTGACTTTGTCTATTGGAATTAAAAAAAAAAAAAAAAAAAAAAAAAGAACAAATGGAAAAAATCCTTTTAGAGCCAATTTAAAACCTATTGGGGTGCCATTCCCAGTCTGCTGCCAGTGAAATGTCTATGCAAATGTTTAGTAAACTTGATATCTCCAAATTCTGCAACAATATGTGAAAAATACAACTTGGAAAAAATCCTACGTACCTTCAGAATTTTGTGCATTTCAATTTTTCACTTTCAATGGTTTTTATTATTATTAATAAAAGAAAGTAGTCAATTATTAGATTACAATGAGCAGTTAGTACATCAGCATGTGTCATCCATAGTTACGCACTTGATTCTGCAATAATATCAGCTTGATATAACAGGAAAGGCATCGGTGTGATAAGTATTGAAACTGTAGCATATAGCAAGTAACACAACGTAAAGAACCCAGTGGAGGGGAGATTTGTCCACTCTGGGCTAGGACCTGCAAAAATATTGGGTGCTTTGGGATGAGGTAATGCAAAGGAGGCTGTTCCATACGTCTTAACTCTGCACTTGGAGGGGCCTCCGCCCACCCCTTTGGGAGCTCATCTGTGGGGTAGGAGGACCCACCGGTCCGCAATGTTTATACTATAGTTGATTGAGCCTCAGCTTGGGGCTGCCATAGAGCCCAGAAGTAGTATAGTACACTCACATATGGGAGTTATCTACACGGGTTGTGTCCCTTGCACCCATACGCGTCCCTCTAAAAAAGGGGGTCCTCTGGTGTCCCAACACGGGACCTGCACCTCTCCCCTCCTCTGGTGCAACACAAGGTAAACAACATTTAAGGAAGACAAATTAGTAAAGAGAAACAAGAAAGGAAAATCAAGAAGGAGGAGAAGAGAAAAGAAGGGAAGAAAAGAGAAAAGAGGGTGGGGATTAGGGGTAGCAAACTTCCGGGTATTAGGAGCTTTCCGGGATATGACCGGGATAGAGTGGAACCTTCACATAAAGAGCCCAGGGTTCCCAGGTTACTTCAAATTTGGCTGTTTTATCTAGGAGTTTTGCAACCAGGAGCTCCTAAGCCATGATCCAAGATATCTTCCTCTTGGTAGCGAGGTAGGAGACCGTGGGGCTCTTCCAAGATCTTGCCAGAGTGATCTTGGCACCTATTAGCATAAAGTCCAGGAGGGATTGTTTTTGTTTGGGAATTCCTGCCACCTTTTAGAGTAACAGGGCTATTTCTGGGGTCTGTGGGATGTCACATCCTAGCACCTTTCTGGCCATGCGGAAAAATCTCTTCCAGAATGTCCTAATGCGAGGACAAGACCACCAAATATGAGACATGGTGCCAATGAGGTCGCAACCTCAGAAGCATAGTGGAGAAGAGTCGGCATATATTTGCGATAGTCGTGATGGAGTGTAGTACCACCTTGTCAATACTTTAATATTGGTTTCTATTAGTGCAATATTCATCAGACCTTTTTGAGCACGTTGAACCGTTTGAAACCAGGTCTCTGAACTCAACTGAATATTAGATCGCTTTCCCATGCTTTGGCATAGGTGGGTTTATCTACCTTCTCTGTCATCAAGGCATATATAATAGATATGCCTCCTCTCTGGACCGTTGCCTCCATGCACCACGTCTCATAAGCAGTTGGCCTTGGGGGTCTTGTCTTGTCTGTCCAGATTCTGTTTAAAAAGTGAGAGAGCTGTGTGAACCTGAAGTGTTCCGCTTCTGGCATTTCAAGTCTGGATGTACAGTAGGCTTTGGAAATCGGACCTTGTTGGGTGAAGAAGTGCCCAATTCTAAAAAGGCCCTTGTTGAGCCACCATCTGAAGGCTAGTATATTTAAGCCTGGCGAAAAGGCAGGATTATTGAATATGTGAGACAGTGGTTTAATTGCCAACGTCAAGTTTCCCTTTTTGTACAGTTTGTCCGTTAGGGCCATAGAATGCGAAAGGGTTGGAGCTAGGATGGCCGGGCGCATATTAGGCGGGCTCCACAAAAGGAAGTCGATTGTGTGATTGGGAATGGCTTGTCTTTCCATGGCGACTCGATCCGATTTGGGTCCCCTGAAATAGGCTATTGAGATTTGTGCTAGCTGGGCAGCTTGATAGTATGACCATAAGCAGGATAAACCCAATCCACCCTGGGATTTAAGTCGTGTGAGGGTATCCCTGTGACACCTGTGACCTCTCTTCCCCCAGATATAGGAAATGATTTGGGATTGCACTTTCTGAAGTTGCCCTTTGTTGAGAGGGATTGGAAGAGATCTGAACAGGTACAAGATCCCCGGTAATATGTTCATTTTGATCTAATTTATTTTCCCTACCGAGGACAGTCCCGAGTTAGACCTAGACTTTAAGTCATCTGCAATGTTTTTAAACATAGGGGGATTGTTTGCTGTGAATAGTTTGTCTACGGAATTAGTTAGTTTGATGCCTAAGTAGGGGAGAGAGAATGGTGACCAAGTGAAAGGGAAGTGCGCTTTCAGCTGTTCGACAGTTGATTCCTGGATTGAAATATTTAGTGCTATTGATTTTGAGGAGTTTACCGTTAAACCCGAGATAGTTCCAAAATCTTTCAACAGTTGGAAGATATTGGGAGTAATAATCAGGGGATCTGTTATAAAAAAGAAGCAATCATCCGCAAAAAGGGCGCATTTGTGTTCCTGCATGCCACATCTAACTCCCTTAATATCTGGGTGTGTTCTGATTGCTATTGCCAGGGATTCTATCGATACGGCGAAAATTATTGGCAAGAGGGGGCAGCCTTGCCTGGTTCCCTGTGAGATGGAGAAAGTGTCGGAATACTGTTCCATGAGGTGGACTTGTGCATTAAGGTTAGTGTAAAGTGCTGTCAAAGAGGATATAAAGTGAGGTCCGAAACCCCATCTGAGAAGTATTTCAAAAAGATAGGGCCAAGAGACCTTGTCAAATGCCTTGTGGAGATCTATGGACAGTAAGAAACCTTCCTGTTGGGGGCCTCCATCCCAGTGAGACTTCAGCAGGGTTACAATGTCGGAATTTCCTAACAAGGAAGGTGAGAGGGGCTGTGGGATTTTATTGGTACCGACATAAGCTTACATAGAAATTGACTATGTAAGCCTATGTCGGTACCAATAAAATCCCACAGCCCCTCTCACCTTCCTTGTTAGGAAATTCCAATATTGAATTAGGGATGTAGGTACCTATATCAATTCTTATTATTTGAGCTGAGTTTATGATATTTTAGGGTAACAATGTCAATTGCCCTCCTTACCTGGTCCGGATCCTGCCTCCCCAGAATGAACCCCACCTGGTCCTTGTGGATATATTGTGAGATAAACATTGAAAGCCTTGTTGCAAAAATATTAGTCATTAGCTTGGTATCATTATTAATGAGGGATATCGGACGGTAACTGGAGATATCGCTCTGGTCTTTTCCTGGCTTGGGAATGACTGAAATAAATGCAGCATTTTGTTCTGTAGTCATGGGGGTACCATCCCGGATAGCATTGAAAAACTGTGCCAAGTAGGGGGCAACCGTTGGGCCAAATTTTTTATAGAAGACATTTGAGAATCCATCTGGACCTGGGGCGGAGCCTGACTTGGATTTTTTTATCGCTTCAAGTATTTTGAGGACTGTAAATGGGGTTTCCATTAGGTCTCTGTGTTCCTGAGCTAATTTCGGGAGAGGGAGATCTTGTAGAAAGAGGTCAAGTTTGTTTGAGGATGAGGGACCTGTCTTCCCTTTAGAGAGCACGGCATAGAAGGAGTGAAATTCTACCATAATTTTGTCTGGGTTTTGAGTGAGATTCCCCGCCTTGGTGCAGATTTTTGGGAGCCCAGTAGGACGGTGTTTAGGTGATAAGATTTTGGCAAGCCTTGTGCCAATTCTGTCTTTTTGCATGTAGAATTTGGCCCCCGACCAGCCCAGATATTTTTCCGCATCGGTTGTGAGGGCCAGATTGCGGTTAACTTTGGCAACATCTAGCTGTGCTAGTGATTCAGGTGTTGGGGTTGCGTTTGTGATTGCTGCTGGCCTGTTGAAATTTTTCGGTCAGTGATAGGATGTCGGCAGTATGCTCCTTTTTAAATTTCGATGAGAACTGAATAAAGTGTCCCCTCATAACCGCTTTAAAGGCTGCCCATAGAGTGGAAGGAGAAACTGACCCATTATCGCTAATATTGAAGTAATCTACCATAAGTTTGGTAAAGTATTCACAATGTGCTTGGTAATTAAGGAGAGCTTCGTTCAGGCGCCATCAAGAGGGCTTTTTGAGTGTCCGGAAATCATTTAGTGATAGTGTGACCATCGAATGGTCAGATATGGGTGAAGCTATTATTTTAGAGGTGATTACTTTGTTAACCAATTTAGTTTGAAGGAAGATATGGTCGATTCTCGAGTATGTCTGATGTGGGACCGAGAAGTGCGTGTAATCTTTCGAGTGAGGGTTAAGTTCCCTCCAAATGTCTATCAGCCCTATCAAATTCAGCTTCCTAGCTATGTGCAAGCTTTGTTTGGGGGGTTTTTGTGTAGGTTTTAGAATGTTTGCCTTATCCATGGAGTAGTCAAAAGGTGTACTAGTATCCCCTCCCATTATTACCGTAACCTTCAGGTAAGGGACCCAGTTGGGACAACATATGGTCAAAAAATTTACTTTGCAACCTATTGGGGGCATAATAGGATACCAAGGTGTTTCTCTGTTCAGGGTGCCGCTGACCAGCAGATACCTGCCATCTGTGTCCTTGACAATACTGATCGGGGAAAGATTTACTCGTCTAGAAAGGCATATCGCTACTCCTTAGTTTTGTTATGTGCATTGGAAAGGTAAACGTGTGGGAATGATTTATGCAGGAACTTTGAGTTATGAGTGGAGGGGAAGTGGGTCTCCTGTATAAGAAGGATGTCTGCTTTGGCTTTGTGGTAGAGTTGAGAGTTTCCTTCTTTTTAGAGGGGAGTTCATCCCTTGTACATTGTGTGATATTATGTCCAGTTTGGTGGGTGTCTGTGGGGGGTCAGCCATGTCTAGGTGTAAGGTTGAGGTGCCAGATATAGGGGAACTTACCCCAGCCCGGGATCGGAAGCATGACCGAGGTTCCTCTAAGGATGGTGTGGAAGGCAGTTTTGCAGGATCAGGAGGTCTGCAGTACCCGGAAGTTCGCTGGGGACCAAATGGTGAAGGTTAAGGAGAAGCTAGAGGAGAAACACAGGATAGTCAAGAAGAGAATACTATTAACAGTCGACAACATTAGTTTAAAGGGCCCGGGATCGGAAGCATGACCGAGGTTCCTCTAAGGATGGTATGGAAGGCAGTTTTGCAGGATCAGGAGGTCTGCAATACCCGGAAGTTCGCTGGGGACCAAATGGTGAAGGTTAAGGAGAAGCTAGAGGAGAAACACAGGATGTAGTCAAGAAAGATAACAAGTGATAAGCGGAGAATACTATTAACAGTCGACAACATTAGTTTAAAGGGCCTGAGAACCCATCTGGAGGTGGACCAGCCTCCCTCCAGACCCGTTATCACAGACCACAAGAACCGTTTGGTTGGCAAGGGTGGTGTCTGCCCCAGAGAGGGATCAATATTGACGGTCAGAGTAAGGCCCATGGGTACCGCCACCTTGCCCTGCGATAACATACACTATAACCATAGTGAAAATCCAAGTGTCACCGGAGTTTTCATTTAGGACAGTTTGAGATGTTGAGCAGACGAGCATAGGAATCCCATTCCGGCTTGTTTCGCTGAGCGAGAAACAGGTGCCATTTTAAACCCCTTAAGTGGGGGTCTAGAACTGAAAAAGAACCGCGGGGTAATTTGTACACAAAGAAAAACAAAAAGTAAGATGGAACAGGATTGAAGCAGGGTCGTGCAAGTCCCGACCCTGATAGTATGCTACCAGTATGACTAATTCGGAAGGGCCTGGTTGGACTTTCTCCCCCAGGAGGGAAGACTGAGTAACCAGGATGTTCGTTATTAACTGGAGGAACCAGTTAGAACAAGACCTAAAACTACTACTACTGCTACTGAAGTAGAAGACAAAGAAGGTGCTTTGAGAGATCTTCATTGTGGTTGGGCTTCTTTGGGTCTCTTTGTTTGTTGCTTTTGCCAGGCTGGCGTGATTGGGCTTTGGGGGCGAGGGTCTCTTCGTTTGAAAGGTGACCTTTTCCAGTTGAGGTGTGAGGGGGCTCGTGTGAAATCAGGCCCAGGTGGAGTACGAGTTTTTCTCCCTCCAAGATCGTGGAGAACCCATATGGCTTATTTTTGTAGAAGTTGAGTCTCAACGGGAATGACCAGCGGTAGGAAATCTACTTCTGGATCAAGATTTGGATTAGGGGTTTTAAGGCCCTCCTTTTTTGAACCGTGTAAGGAGAGAGGTCAGTAAATAATTGGATTTGATGGCCCTGTACTTGTAGATTGTCTGAGCTGCGTGCCCTTTTCCTCATTTCTTCCTTCACTGAATAGTAATGAGGCTTTACAATCACGTCCCGTGGTAAATCGTCTGCTCTGGGAGGTTGGAGTGCTCTATGAGCCCTATGAGCCTCTATGAGCCCTATCCAGCTCTAGACGGTGTGCTGGCACATCTGGAATTAAGTCTTTGATCAAAGAAGTTACTGCCGGGTGGACATCTTTATTGATTCTGGGAGGCCTCTGATGCAGAAATTGTAACGCCTCGAACGATTTTTGATCGTCGAGTTTGAACAGGGCTGAGTCAAGTTGGTCTTGCAAATCTTGGATCCTGTCTGAGTTTTGGTTGATCCTGGCTACAGCCTGATCAGACTTTTTTTCCCATGATTTCAATTCTGTTGCCTATTTGCTGCAGGTCAGCCTGTATTGCAGCTGTGATCTGTGCTGCATTTTGTGCTAGGCCCCATGTGTGAAAATGCTGACATTCAGGGGCGTAACGATAGGGGTTGCAGGGGTTGCAATTGCAACCGGGCCCCATGGTCCAGGGGGCCCATGTGCCTCCCTTGTACACCTGAATATGAAGGATGGTGGGGATGGCATTTAGAGGACCCAATGTCCTCCATTTTTCTCTATCCAGTTTACTTGTCTTTTGCTGTTCCCAGGGCCCCTGTGTGCTTCCCTGGCCCCCCTGGGGCCTGCTGCAGAACTTGTGAAAGGGCCCCACTGCAGTACCGTAATAAAGGGACCCACGATAGGAGTAAAGGGCCCCAGGATCAGTGGGAAGAGGGAAGGGCCCTGGCCAGGGGTCAGGGGGCCATTCATAATTTCTTGCACCGGGGCCCTGAAGGTTCTAGTTACGCCTCTGCTGACATTATAGGTGCCAAGTCTGTAAGTGGAGGGTATGTTTAGTGAGCCCCTTGCAGATGTGTCAGGGGTTTGTAATATGTCACTTCGGGGAGTGAGATTGTAATTTCCCATTGTCCTTAAAAGCAAAGATTCTGTGGAGGCTGGAGAGATTTCCCCCTGCTGTGTGTGCATGTTACCTCCAGGTGACTTGATCACGCCAGGGGATCTCTGCTCCAGGTCCTCCCCATGAGTTTCCAACTCCTCTCCGTCTTCTGGGAGCAGGCCGCATGGAGAGACGGCTGCGGCCGCCAACTTGGACTGGCCGGGCGGGGGTGAAGCTTCGATAAGGAGACGGGTTAAGTCTCCCCTCGCTGAGCCGGAGGACATCCAGGTGTGGCACAGGTATTCCCCTAGCTCGAGGACTCGTCTGCAAGGCGGTGTGAAGCTCCGGGGTGCTGTATGCAGGGCGAGTGTTCAGTGGTGGAGCGGAGAGCCGAGACTAAGCGGCCATCTTAGTCGGAACCTGTCCACCGTTCAAACATGGACCTCTTTGAATCACCTAACATCTTTCAAGGGCATGTGTATCAAAGCCTTCCAAACCTCATTTCAGGTTGTATTACCATTTGATCACTACAATATATCCTCACCCTAAATATAAAACACAAAAGTGAAACCGCATTAATTGGCAAAAAACATTAGGTGCTAGCACACCATTAGGCATGAATGACTGTAATGTCAAAATTACACTCAACCCCCCGACGGGGTTTATCTCTCAAATGAACAGACTCATATGAGATTTTGTGTGGAATCATAAAAACCCCAGAATTAAAGTGGTTCTAAAGGCTCAAAGTTATACAGCAGCAGGTAGTCTTTCCTGCATGTACCGACGTACCTGTGCGTTGGTCAGTGCATGTGGGACTGCGAACGCTTTTTGCCCGCCACGATAGCGCAACCGCGGGTCCCACAGACTCAATGTCCACCGGTAACCCACAATTGTTCTGTACAGCGGAAGAATGGGGGTCTGCCAATGTAAACAAGGCAGATCCCCGTTCTGACAGGGGACATGTCTGAGATCTGTTGTTCCCAGTGTTCGGGAACAGCGATCTCTGTCATGTCCTTGGCAGCCCATCCCGCCTACAGTTAGAACACTCCCAGGGAACACAGTAAACCCATTGATTGCTCCCTAGTGTTAACCCCTTCCCTGCCAGTGTCCCGCACCTGGTGATCGAGTCTGACTTGTGCAGTGGACAACCTCTCTTAAGGCCCTGGTTCGAGAACCCCTGGTAGTGGAGACAGGGAGTTCTGGAGCACAGGGGGGCACGAGAGCTGGACTTAGTCACTGGTGGTAGCTGGGAGTCCACTGGAACTCGTGCAGACAGAAGGATGGTGATGCAGGCTGGGTCGGTAACAAGTTGGCAGTACAGTACAGAAGGATCAGGGCAGGCGGATGGTCGGGTGCAGGCAGGGTCGGCAATGTGCGGGCAGCAAAGGTACAGAGGAGCAGGCAAAGAATAGTCATAGACAGGCAGGGGGTCAGGGCAGGCAGAAAGCAAAGTCCAAGGGAAGCCGGGGTCACAGATACAGGAGGTCTCTTCAGAGTAACACGCTGGGTAAAGAAACGCTGTAGAACAGACAGCACTTGCTTCCTGGTGCTGTCTGCTTAAATGGCCGCTATTGGCGCCATTGCCGGCACACACGCGCATAGGAGCACCACGCGCAAACGTGCACGGGCACGTGCACACGCTACTTGCCCCCGCGCATAGGCGATCCAATGGCCCGGGATGATACCTTACAGCCAGTGTCATTTTATACATTGATCAATGCATTTTTATAGCATTGATCAATGTAATAATGTCACCAGTCACCAAAAAGTGTAATTTGGGGTCAGATTTGTCCACCACAATGTCGCATTCCTGCTAAAAATCGCAGATCGCCACCATTACCAGTAAAAAAATGAAAAATAAAGGTCCATAAATCTATCCTGTATTTTGTAGATGCAATAACTTTTGCGCATACCAATCAATATATTTTTTGTAAATTGCAGTTTTTTTGTTTTTTTTTGTTTATAGCGCAAAAAATAAAACCTGCAGAGGTGATCAAATACCACCAAAAGAAAGCTCTATTTGTGGGGAAAAAAAAGGACGTCAATTTTGTTTGGGTAAGGCGTCGCATAACCTCGCAATTGTCAGTTAAAGGGACACAGTGCCATATCACAAAAAATGGCCTGGTCAGGAAGGGGGCAAACACTTCCGGGGCTAAAGTGGTTAAAGAGGTGAAGATCTACCTGAACAACATGGGAGAAGTCAAAGATCACCAGGCACAGTGTCTCCACCTCAAACCTGATTTAAACCTCTAATTGCCATAATAATGTGTCACAAGCGCCTGCATTGCATGGCAATCATGGATTTAAATCAGGTGGTGAGGAGGCAACATATTGTCTCCTCACCACCTGTCAAAAAAACACTCAGACTACTTTTCAGAGGAGCAGCAGTGCCTGCTGCACTTGTGAATGAGCCCTTAGTTGCATTCTGCAGTGGCACCATTAGGGCTTGTTCACGCGTAAAGTTTGGAGGCCGTAAAACCCTGCGTTTGAGTTTTCCGCCTTCATTCCTATGGGGGGAATGTAGAGAAAACACTGAAACGCCATTTTATCCTGGACTCCATTTTAAAAATATCCTTTCTTCCCCTTTCTCTCAATGTCCACCCCTTCCATTTCACATTTTACAGTTTGCACGTACAGGCAAGATTTAATCTCTAACACCAATTAGCGTACCAAGCACCACTAGTACTTTTGTTTCTCTGTTAATTCAACCCCATAGCTCCAGGACTCTGGAAAGTGACTCCCTCCTTTCTTAAGGAGGAGTTTTATAATTGTTTCAGTTACCTATTATAATTGCTAAATCTATAGTGTTACATTATTTGGAATATTATTAACTTTGTATAATTGTTAACCTATAAGGTGACATATGTTGCAGAATATCATTAACTTTGTAACGCCCTTCACAATAATGTATAAATATTTGACACAAAGAAATACAAGACAGAATAATCTTGGCATACAAACTGTCTGTGTGTGTGTTTCTTATAACGCTAAGGTTATTCTCAAACTGGATCCTTAAAAGACACCGGGTCGGCCCAAGCCAGTCAGGACAGCAGGCCTCGCTGATACCCCAACAAACTTTGGAGGTCCCACCGAGATTCGGAAGGTCGTCTTCACATCTTCAGACACTCCCGGTAAGGTATATTTTTTTTATTATTGCCTGCCGGAATTGTCTAAAGAAGCTGACCAAAATCCGAATAAAAATGTTTTTTTTTTATGTATGTGCCAGGACCCACTTTTTTTGAAGTGATAGTACGGTACATTAAAAGGGAAGAGAGGCGCTGCAGGTAAATTCTAGCCGGCTAGGGGGAATTATTCTTTTTGTCTCCGGGAGGCACCTTTGTTCTGGGTAACATAGTCATAATAATCCCCTTATTTTGTGTCTTGAAGGGACACCAGGTACTTCCGGGAAGTACAAGTTTTTGGTTCTGATTTTTCTCACCGGGTTATAAGGTTGGACCGACCCGATGTCTGAATTTCTGTTTATTTGTGCTTCTCTTACTATCGCTTAGAGTGATAAGATAATTTGTTTGTATGGTACAAGAGTCCAGGTGGTAAGTGTATGGACCAGTACCATTGTTATTTATTGTGTATTTCTTTGTGTGATACACAATACATTCTTAGGTGTTCAATAAGATAAAGGCTTTCCGAGTATAGGAGAGGTGCACTGCTTTGAACACAGGATTTGAGATAAAATGCATGGAAAGTTTTTTTTTTTCAGTGTCTAGTGTATCACATAATTAGAGCACCTTACAATCTTTATGCCTGGTCAACTACTAGAGAAAACCCCCAAGAAAATTTAATGAGCTAAAGTTGTTCCATAATGTTTTTTCTTGTAATAGGGGAGATATGCAAGATGTTTTAGTCTGTGTATGTGAAATTAATTACTGTCTAGTTAACCCGTGGGTGCAAAATCTGGAAGTACGCTGAGTTTTTGTGTTGTCTATGAAGAGGTTAAATACATTCTGTTCTGTTGTGAAAGTGAGATGATAAATGAGTAATAAGTGTAACTGGTTTACATATTTGAAGGTTTATGTAAGTTAAACATTGGAAAAGAAAGCTTTTTTGAAGTTAAGCTGATGTGAGAAAAATAGAAGTTTTTTTTTCTCTTTGTCAGAAAGTTGGGAAAGTTTAATTGTAAGAAAGTGATAGTATGTGTTGTATACAGATGGGAAAATGTAAGTGTTTTAGAGAGGTAATTGTGTATGTAGATTAAGTGATGAAGTGAAAAGACAGTTGTAAAAGAGTGAGAAAGATATAAGTTTTTGTAAGTTTACGTGAGAAATATTTGTCTACATGTCTGTGTTAGTGGAGAAGAGAGGAGAGAACCAGACTTGCAGCTTTGCACGGAGACGCTGGAGTTAGTAGTCCCTCTAACCCCCTCCTAAGGAATGTGTTCATTGGAGAGCATGACAGTATGTGCTCGCTCCCAAACCCCCCCTTCTTCCTTCAACAGATCCTTTGTGAGGGTCTGTCTGTAAAATGTAGTAATGTATTAATTTTTGTCCAGCTATGAAATAACTAGTATAACATGTGATGTCTGTGAGATATTTTGTATGGTGATGATTTCTGTGGAACATAGTGACAATTTTAATTTTAGTTGAAAGAATCCGTTTTGCTATATAATTCTAGCATTATTTGGAACAAAGGCAAAATGGCCACCATAGCCTGTAAAATTTTGAACAGTAGCTATGATTTTTTTAATGATTATTTAAATGTTTCGTTTTCCGGTCCAGCCTATTGGGCGTGGTAAGGGAAAAGCTCCACCCACTTGACAAAAACCAAATTTACCTTTCGGTGAAACTTATTTTGAACAAGCCCAGGCTTAGAACACCTTTACTCAACAGTATGTGATGGGACAATATTGAATGATCATAGGAAATAGATGCCTATATATGTTATAAATTGGTTTAAGTAATACATGTAATGAAGTGTGATATTTTAAAATACAGGATTAATGACTGTTTTATGAGTTGTTTGTTAATATAGAAAAAACTTAGATCTGTATAGAGTTGAACCAGTCATTGAAATAGTAACATCAATATGAGTGTGATATGTGGTCCCACCCTTAAGAGATTTTACAGGCAGCAAGTTTTGTTGTCCCCGCATCTCACTCAGGTGACCCACGGGGAAACCTTGGGCATGGTGTGATGGGAATGATGCCTGGAGAATTGCAGAGGGTGGGAATACAGGTTATATATGTATAATAAGGGGTGTTGAACATATCTGAACGTTTTGTGTGGAAGGAGGATAAATGATTGGACATATTGCTGACAGAGGTAGATGTGGGAGAACTGGCCACTCTGCCCCTGACGCTCTGATCAGCCAGCAAAAGTGATATTGGGTTGATGAAAACTGCGGCTAGATAACAAAGGTTGCAAAACAGAAATCGATAAGTTTCCTGTGACTAGAATGAAAACCAAACCAGTAGGTGTGAAAGTCTATAAGGGGAATTACACTTGTTTTAATAATACTCTTAAACCGACTTCACATGTATTTAGATATTGCACAACTACATATCAGGTCAGAAGTGATGGAAGATTCCCCGTCTCACTGTTTGCCAATCAAACACAAGCTCTAGCAGACACTTGGTGGTTGTGTGGAGACAATAAACTAAGGCCTTTATTGGGCTGGAATATGTACGCTGGTGAAAGTAGTTCAACCCTTTCTAATCTTCCCTGCCCAACTAGAAGGTGTTCCTATATGGGATAAGGCCACCAGTATAAAATTAAATAAGATAAACAAGCCAGATATTCCAGGGGGAAGTTTTGATAGATCTGTATATATAGATGCTATAGGCGTACCGAGAGGCGCCCCTGACGAATTTAAAGCTAGAAACCAAGTAGCAGCAGGTTTCGAATCAATTTTTCTGTTTATATCTGTTAATAAAAATACTGATTGGATAAACTATATATATTACAATCAGCAGCGCTTTGTTAACTACACACGAGATGCAGTCAAGGGCCTTGCCCAGCAGCTTGATTCCATCTAACTGGCATCCTGGCAGAACAGAATCTCCTTGGATATGCTCCTGGCCGAGAGGGGAGGGGTCTGTGTAATGTTTGGCACCACGTGTTGCACATTTATCCCTAATAATACTGCCCCAGATGGCACTGTCTCCCGAGCATTGAAGGGCTTGGAGATGCTGTCTCAAGAGCTGGCAGAAAATGGCGGGATTGAGGACCCCTTCACCAGATGGATGGAACGCTGGTTTGGCAAATGGGGCAAGTTTTTGACCACCTTGGCCACCGCGGTTGCGGTGGTACTGTCAGTATTATTATGCGTAGGCTGCTGTCTGGTACCATGCATGAAGGGACTCATCTCAAGGGTAGCAGATAAAGCTGCAGGTGATGTAATGTATGCAGCGCTGTCCACACAAGACCCTGACTTATATGACAAACCAGGATTAACCACACCGCTTGTATGAGAAAGTGATGCTGTTTTTATGAAAATCCCCACCGAGACAGGCTCCTGGTTGGGAGTTTAAATAAGAATCTACATTTTGTAGGTTCAACAGGAGGGGAAAATATTGGAAGAATGGGTTAAGTCAGGAGTCTTTTAGTAAAATGTAGCTAGAGTAATGCTTTATGTGAACCTATAAAACGTCGATTCATAATGTACTAATTAATGTGTTTATTTGAGACGAGAGAACATCCAGTGACAGGAGGAGATGTCGCTGCTTTTGAGAAAACAAATCTCTTGGATATGTGATGATCTGAATTATTTCTTTTCCTGGCTCCAAGATGGATTTCTAATAGCACTGCCTAAATTTTGTTTCATTTTCTATTGGTCACATGGGAAAACCATCCATTTAACTGCTTGATTGTTAATAGAAGATATAGACACTGATTAGGATGATTATATGATCATCCCTAGGTTACAACTCAGAACACATCTATGTTTTATGCATATTTATTATTATACAAATTTAAGCCCTTACTTTAAGTAGGATTACACATAGGCAGACCTGTTGTACTGTGTTTCGGACTTTATTTATAGCCAATTACAGTGATAGCTATCACCAGAACTGCAGTACTGACAGAACACAACCCTGCCTGGATTCACGCCACCAGAGTGAAGTTGGTGAAGAAGAGACCTGATCCAGAGGCTCCAGAAGCAAGAAAGGAGGTACTAACGAGGGCAGAAAGCTCCAGGACTCTGGAAAGTGACTCCCTCCTTTCTTAAGGAGGAGTTTTATAATTGTTTCAGTTACCTATTATAATTGCAAAACCTATAGTGTTACATTATTTGGAATATTATTAACTTTGTATAATTGTTAACCTATAAGGTGACATATGTTGCAGAATATCATTAACTTTGTAACGCCCTTCACAATAATGTATAAATATTTGGCACAAAGAAATACAAGACAGAATAATCTTGGCATACAAACTGTCTGTGTGTGTGTTTCTTATAATGCTAAGGTTATTCTCAAACTGGATCCTTAAAAGACACCGGGTCGGCCCAAGCCAGTCAGGACAGCAGGCCTCGCTGATACCCCAACAATTCCCTACCCCCTTCAGCTGCTGAGGCAGAAGCCAAAGGTGTACACATGCCACAGCAGGAATTAAACCCCACTGCTTTAAGTGGGTGCCACCGCCTGCCAATTGCAACCTATTCAAATAAATAGGGCCCCTCTGCAAGTACCCCGCAACTGCATGCTTCTGTGGGGTCCAAGGGGTTAAAGCAGGTGGTGAGAAAGCAACAAAACTGTAAAGTACCTGTGGTAGGTAGTATCCAAAGTGGAACTTGTGCGCTGAGGATTCAGGTGAAAACTTAGTCGGGCAGGACAGGTCGGAAACAGATCAGGTAAAGCGGTATAAAATCCAGAGTGGTCAGGCGGGTGGAGGTCATACATGAGCTGGTGATGAGGTACGAAATCAGCAGGCTGGAGAGTAGTCAAGAATTCAGGCAGAAGTTCAATACACGGGAATCAGAATTAGAGAGCTATCAAACAACCAGGGAGCAAGTCCAACAAACGGGAATTGAGTAACAGGAAGTGCTGCTATTTATGGGTTGCTTGATTGTACATTGTCCGCAGCTGGCAGCAGGTGGGGCTAGTGAGTCCAAGGCAGTGCATAAGGCTGTGAGGACATTGCGAGAACTCTAGAGCTTCCACGTGGCAGAACAGGTAAGGATGCAGCTGTGGGACCAGGAACATCCCGGTTCAATGACACAAACCCTGCTCACTTTAATCACTTGCTGTACTGCACAAGGTTGTAGGGCACTTTCAGAGTGGCCTCACTCACTTCAATGGGTCATGCTTGGCATGTGCTACACCAACCAACCATGACAGAGCGTATAACTCCCGATGCGGCTCCGACATGTGTATACCCCTGATCACTGCAGCAACAAGATGTGCTTTAACTGCAGACTTTCAGCTTTAATTTGAGGGCATTTACATCCAAATCAGGTGAACAGTGTAGGAATTACA
>BLSH010063816.1:2182503-2200769 GCA_018402905.1 Glandirana rugosa
CACCCCACCTGTCTACCTGTCACCCCCCCCGCTGTCCACCCAACCATCCCACTGTCCACCCGTCTACCCCACTGTCCATCTGTCCACCCCACTGTCCATCTGTCCACCCCATTGTCCCCCTGTCCACCCCACGGTCCATCTGTCCACCCCACGGTCCACCCCACTGTCCATCTCACTATCCACCCCACTGCCCACCCCGGTGTTCCCCTATCCACCACGCTGTCTCCCTGTCAACCCTGCTGCCCCCCTGTTTATTCTGGTGCCCCATCCACTACTCTACTCCCCATTTCACCCCACTGCCCCCCTGCTGACTTCCTGTCCATCCTACTGCCCCCCTGACTACTCTGTGGCTCCCTTAATCACACTGCAGCTACCTCTGTCCACCCCACTGCCTCCCCCTGGTGCATCCTGTTGGTGTGGGGTTCTTTGTGATGCTGTGGTTAGGGTGGCCCACTTTGGGGTGCCTTGGATATGATGGACTGATTTGGGGTGTTGTAGATAGAATGGGCCACTTTGGTGTGGTGGTGATAGTGTGGGTTGCTATCGGTAGCATGGGCTATGTTGGACCGTCAGTAGGAAGGTTGGCGTGCAGTGGATAGTAAGGGGTGTTGTAGGTAGGGTGGGCTAATATGAGCCCCTCCCATGGTTAAAGCAATGTGGCTACACCCTCTGTCCGCTGTAGTGTACACAGCACTCCGTGTTACTACTTTCTTTAAGCCACCGAAAGGTGTCCAAGGTCTTTTACAATCCTATTGTCTATAGTGTATACAACAAAAAAATGCCGTGCACCAGAAAACTGTTCGGGTTTGGCTTTAAGAAAAGGTGGCAACCCTAGTTGCAGATGGTACTTAAAGTTGATTCATTCACAAGACTCTGTGAATGGAAGCGGTAGCCGTGTGGGCAGAGCCTCGCACAGCCACACTATTTTTAAATTGTGACAGTGGGTGCAGGGAGAAGATCCCTCGCCTGCTGTCACTGGAAGGGGGGATTCAAAAGAGAGGAGACAGGAGCTGAAACACGTTAAATGTTCCACCCTAAATACAGTTCCAAAGGTGAACTTTTAAAGTACACTAACATATACCCAGTGAAGTGACTGGTCTTAGATGATACACAGAGATGAAACAAATCCTCTTACATAAGTTGTACCATTTTATCTGCAGCTCTCTCTTCCCCACAGTCAAAGTGCAGAATTCATACAGCTTGTCTGAGCTTTCAGATAGCGTGGAGTGGGGAGCTGAACTTACACTCTGCAGAGCTCAGTGAGAGCTGATTGGAGGGAAGGGACACATCCCCCTTCACGCAGCACACAGGAACAGGGCTGAGGCTGTCAATCACAGGCTGCGTGCTGGAGCTCCCTCCTCCGTCACCTTTTTTAACTCTTGGTGTCAGGAAACCTTGTCAGAAGTGACTCATGGAAATAGAAAAGGAACAAGGCAGCAGACAGAAATGACACGCTGTGCTCTGGCTGCTTTGTTCATATTTCATGTCAAACATTTATCACTTTAACAGGAAATGGCAGAACCCAGTCCTTAAAGCTCAACTCTGAGCAAGAAAACTTTATATATATATTCCTCATCAGCCACACAGGAGTTTAATCAACATTGTATGTACCAAATGCATTTTGCAAACCCAGTTATTACCTTAAAAGTAACAGTGACATCATCACTGTTCTGTATATAACCTGTGCAGAGAGCAAAGCTGTGGGAGCGAGCCAGCAGGTTCCGCCCACTACAGGCTGCCTATAGTAAAAACGGAGTTACACTTACCGGTAACGCCCTTTCCAGGAGTCTTTCAGGACAGCCACCATAGAGAGACCTTGGCTCCTCCCCTCTCAGGAAACACTGCCTCCACTTGCAAGATTTAAGCTTCACCATCCCATCGGCCCCTCAGTTCTCCAAGAGTAGACCAGCTGGGGAGACACAAGAAAATACGTCGTACTAACCTTTATTTCCTCCTGACGGTCTCCTGTCAGGCGCCCTTAAAGCTTCTGGGTGGGTACTGGTGCTGTCCTGAAAGACTCCTGGAAAGGACGTTACCGGTAAGTGTAACTCAATTTTTCCCAAGCACATCTTTCAGGACAGCCACCATAGAGAGGCCTGATCCTTAATTGATAGCAAGTCCAACCTGTAGTGCTTCACAAATGTGGAAAAGCTGGACCACATTGCAGCTCTACAGATCTGCTCCAGAGAAGCGCCAGCCCCATACAGCCTGGGGTGTCACCATGGCCCTAGTGGAATGTGCCCTAATATCCCCCGGAGGCTCCAGCCCACCCCCACATAGGCTTCATTAATAGCAGACCTCACCCATCTAGCTATCGTATGTCTAGAGGCTCAGGACCCCTTCCTAGCCCCTGAAAACAAAACAAAAAAGGAATCTGACTTCCTTAGTGCTATCTAAATACTGCAGGACGCACCTTTTAACGTCCAAACTATGAAAAGTATGCTCCTGTTCCCTCACAGAGTTTGAATAAAAAGTAGGCAAAATAATTTCCTGGCCTTTATGAAACTTAGAGGCCACCTTCGGCAAAAAGGCCCCATCTGTTTTTTAAACTACACGGTCCGGAAAAATCTGAAGAAAAGGTGCCCCATTTAAGAGGGCTTCCAGTTCACTAACCCTCCTTACAGTAGTGATCGCCACCAAAAACAGTTTTGAGGGTAAACCATTTCAACGCCCCCTGACGCCAGTGGCTCAAAGGGCTCTCTCGTGAGGGCCTGTAGTACTAAGGAGAGATCCCACATGGGGAAGGGAGAGCTTCTGACTGGTCTACGTCTCCCTAAGGCTTTAAAGAACTGGACAATCCATGGATCTACCGCAAGCGGACAGGGCTGGTGCAAGGAACTTTGTCACTCTAGGCGGAACCTCATTTTGCTGCCCCCTTGGCTCCACCCCTTTGCCATGGCCATGTATGCGGTGGAGTTTTTTTGGGGCACCTCTCCACCTATTTCTTCAGCTGTGGTTCGCCTCTGTACCCGGCCTGAAGACAAATAGTGGCAATATTTATTTTACATTACAATTCCCACTTCACATCACAGACCTCTTTGCATCCAAGTCCCCCAATTTACATCACAGCCCCTTTACCTCAATGCCCTCTTTCCCCCCTTCACATCACAGCCCCCCTCCTTGTATCACAGCCCCATCCCCTGTAACACAGCCCTCCTCCTTGTATCACAGCCCCCTCCTTGTAACACAGCCCTCCTCCCCTGTAACACAGTCACCTTTATGTGAATGCCTCTTCCCTTACCTTACACATCAGGTAGAAGACAGAGGATATGGCATGTCTGAGCAGAAGGCGGGAACTGTCCAACTTTCCATTTAACAGATAGAAGATTGGATGGTAGGACTGCCCCTTCCAACAAATCACAGGCAAATTAACTTGAAAAGTTGGGACAGCTCCTGCCTTCTGCTCGGACATTCTGCAAGGATACATCATGCAGAGTGCCCTCCACGTGGGAGTGGGGGGCGGCTATGGTGCTGTCCAGTGATTGTAATGACATAACATGCCAGGGTGTGCAGCGGCCTCGGGGGGCGGTGCTGCCACTCACGGCTCTTCACTGACACGCTCGAGGCAGAGCGGCTGGGGGGGTGTGGTGCTGCCACCCACGGCCCTTCACTGACACGCTCAAGACAGAGTGGCATGGGGGGCCGGGGCGGGTTTGGGTGCTGCCAGCCGTGGCTCTCCACTGACATGATAGAGGGAGAGCGGCCTCCGGGGGGGGGGGGTTGCCAGTCGTGGCTCTCCTGTGATGACATGAATGATCGATGCATGCAGACCAGTGACGGATCAACGGCAGCAGTGCGCCCTAGGCTGCTGCTTAGTGGTAGAGTTGGCCCTGCAAGCAGCTTTTCCAGAAAAACATACCTGACCCCACAGAGTACTAATGGCTAGCCCCTTATCTGCCCCTGACTGCAATAACTCAAACAATGCCACTGCACTGCGCATGTCAAAGGAGCTCTCTGCACACCAGCCATTACATTTTACATTTTTTACATTTTCTGCACACCTTCAGACACAACGTGTCTCCCTCTTTCTGCTACTTAAGAGGGTTGCCACCAGATGCTTTGAGTTTTACTTGTCACTCAGCATCTCCTCCTCAGTAATCAGGCCATGAGATTCCCTCGCTCCACCCGGGGACAGCACACCGGCCAATGGACAAGAAGACCCTCCCGGACCTGCAGAAGCCAGTAAGGCTCCACCGCTAGACTCTTCAGGACCGAGAACCACTGCCTCCTGGGCCAGTGTGGCGCAATTAGGTTGAACGTCGTGTCTTCCGACTGGATTTTTCTCAATACTGCCGGTATCAGTAAAGGGGGGGCATAGCACCTGGAGAAATGTCCGGTTCTGAGCGAGTGCGTCCACTCCGATCGCCCCCTCCCATTTGTTCAGGGAGAATAATTGGTGAACCTTTGTGTTCTCTCTCAACGCAAATAGGTCCACACATGGCGCCCCTCATCTTTGGACAACCATTTCAAAGACCTCCTGGTTCAATAGCCAGTCTCCCTCCCTCAGGGTTTTCATGCCGAGAAAGTCTGCCATCAGGTCCCCCTTCAGGTGTACCACTAAGAGGGATAGGACATTGGCTTTGGCCCATTGCTCCTGGTCCCCCTTGCCTGTTGATGTAGGCTACCACTGAGGAGTTGTCCAAGCGGATCTGGACGCGATAGCCCTAAAGCTCCTCTTGAAAGGCTCTGAGTGCCAAAGCAATCACCTTCAGCTCCCTCCAGTTCAAGGACTTCCTTGCGTCCTCTTTCCCCCAGGTGCCCTGTACCGGGCGGGAACCTAGGTGCGCACCCCAACCTCAGTTTTAACTGGCAGAAGTGTAGCCCTGCCCACAGTACCGCAGGGAGTATGGATGTTAGCAGACCCAGGGCTGACATTGCCTGTCTTACCAGGACTTGAAGGTTGCCCTGGAGTAACAACATCGCCTTGTCCACCTTTTGGATCTTTTCTAGGAGGACGAAGACCTGTTCTGCCGAGTCCAGCACATAGCCCAAGAAGATGACTGTCACAACCAGGCGTCAGGCTCGAAGACCAGTTGCTATAGCAGTTGCAGGACTACTACTGACCAGCAGGGTAGGTACACAGGTAGTCACCCTGGCAGATGACACAGGCTCACCTGAGGTGTGGAGTCTAAGTACTAACCGGTGTTCACCAGAGCTCCTGATGATGGAGATGGATTTAGCTACGTGTTAGTAGCAGGTCGCGGTCCTCAGGATTGCTCCACCAGGGTGTTAGCAAGCCGGGGTCCAATAGCGGATGAGCAGATAAGGATCAAACAGGAGCGTGGTCAGTAAACAAGCCAAAAGGTCGGTAACGAGTAGTTGCAGCTTGGGATCAGGCAGTAGAGTAGTCGAGGAACAAGCCAAGGGTCGATGATGAATGGTAGCAAATACGGACTGCAGCATGGAAGACAAGAGCAAGGCACTGGCTGAGAAAGCACAATAACCTGGCAAAGAGGAAGTGCAGAGACAAGGCTTATATAGGAAGTTCATCGGAGGATATACACAAAAAAAGGCAGAAGGGAGACTGTCTGTGAAAGCGCCACCAGTATGGCCACTGGAGTCTTGTGTGGTGTGAGATCAAATGATTGGAATACAAAATTCTAAAATGGCAAAATTTTATTAATCTGTCTAAAAAATACAAAAAGACAATCTAAGCAAAACAGGTCAGTGATACCTCTACCTCAGACAACGTTGTCAGGTGCTAAGTTAAAAACAAGGCAGACATCATGCACATCAGGCAAGCTGAACCAGAAATACCACACAAATTAACACAAAGTGAGTGTCCCTGCTAATAAGTCATTATACAGACCTCCGAATTTAGGTATGCATAGGAGCGCAATTGAGCATATACCTCTGTGCTAGTATAGGTCATAGGGAATGGAAGCAGAGGAATGGGGAGGGGGGGTGGGCTGGGTGTGCAAGCTGCACGGGGGAACAATGATGGTATGGACCCTCCTGGATGTGAACAAAGAATAAGCACAATGGCTGATGTCAGGTGTGGTGGCCGCCCGATGATTGCAAAACCTAATCGGTGGGCTACGGGCAGACTCACCGGATGAATGCAGGTATGATATGTTCACATGAAGTCAGGGGAGGAGAGGACCAGGTGTGAGCGGCATAGCATGGGAAGGCACAAGAGAGAAGAGAACGGTACATGGACGGGAGAAGGGCTCACCAGTCCACGGCGTCAATGCGTGATCCTACTCATCATCTCCTCACTGAATGCCGAACGGTGCATGACTAGTGCCGACTCCAGGTGCATCCGAGGGGTTTGGAGCTATGGCTGTTCCAGAAGAACTTCCCCGCGTGGATGCTGCGTCTTCTAAGCTGCCGCCGATCTCCCGTCAAACAGTTTGCTGCCCAGACCCGTCATGGTGTGAGTGATAGTCCACTGATAGACCGTCTACGCGTTTTGCTGACGAAGCTGGAGTGACCCCAGAGCCTTGGGTCTGGGCAGCGGATGGTCTGACAGTCCCCCGTGCAGCTTGCACACCCAGCCCGCCCCCCTCCCCATTTCTCCGCTTCCATTCCCTATGACCTATACCAGCACAGAGATATATGCTCAATTGCGCACCTATGCATACCTAAATTCGGAGGCCTGTATACTGACTTATTAGCAGGGACACTCACTTTGTGTTAATTTGTGTGGTATTTCTGGTTCAGCTTGCCTGATGTGCATGATGTTTGCCTTGTTTTTAACTTAGCACCTGGCAACGTTGTCTGAGGTAGAGGTATCACTGACCTGTTTTGCTTAGATTGTCTTTTTGTATTTTTTAGACAGATTAATAAAATTTTGCCATTTTAGAATTTTGTATTCCAATCATTTGATCACACACTACACCAGACTCCAGTGGCCATACTGGTGGCGCTTTCACAGACAGTCTTCCTTCTGCCTTTTTTTGTGTATATGCTTTTTTTCCATCCAGCCCCAGGTATCATGCCCTATACAGTGTACCCTGTGTGAGTAGGTGTGTGTGCTGAGGTGTGTGGTTATTCACAGCACACCTCATAATTCTATTCCCTCGGTTCGATTTGTTTAAGTTCATCGGAGGAGCAAGGAGTTCAAGGTTCAACAGCAATCAAGACATAAGGCAGGGTTGTCCAATGGATCAGGCAGAATATCCAACAGATGAGGTAGGGGCTGTCCAGCATCTGAGATAGCTCAATGAGAAGAATCAATTCCAGACACAGAAGAGGACCCAGGTTCGATCCCAGGTCCTGACAATGACCTTCTGGAATGGCACCAGATTGGACTTTTCCAGGTTCAAGAATTGCCATAAGCCCTCTAGGATGCCTCTTGCCACCTGTAAATCTTGGGCCAGCTGCTCTGGGGAGGCCCCAAACAAGAGCAGGTCGTCAAAGTATGCGACCACCGAGATGCCCCTCAGTCGCAGAAACACCAGGACCTCCGCCATGACTTTGGTGAAAATGCGGGGAGAGCTGAAGATGGACCGTTCCTTCCCCGGTCTTCACTGCCAACTTGAGGAACTTTTGGTAGTTTTCTGTGATGGGGATATGCAGATAGGCATCCTGCATATCTAATCAATACCATGAAGCAGTTCGGAGGCAGAAGTGCATTTACCAAGACGACAGAGTCCATTCGAAAAAATTTTGAATTTTATCGAGACATTCAGAGGCTTCAAGTTCAGGATAAGCCTGAACTTCACCAAAGGCTTGCGCAGCACAAAGATGTGGGATTAAAAGCCCCCTTCTGTCTCTGCTGCGGGCACCCGTACCACTACCTCCTGTTCCTCCAACTCCTGCAGGGAGGATAGAAGAGCAGATGCCTTTTTTGCGCACATTGGCAGCTCGGTGACAAGAAGTCTGTGCGGGGGAGATGCCAAAAACTCCATCTGGTACCCTCTTTTTATAATCCCCAACATGAACTGGTTGGAGGTGATTGTCTCCCACTGTGGGAGGAAGTCCCCCAATCTTCCTCCCACTGTGGTCAGCATGTCATTGGGTCTTTCGGGACTGTTCAGAAGGGCGAAAAATGCCCCCCCCCCCACACCCTTTATCCTTTTGCCCCAAGCTTTCTTCTGTACTTCAGCTCCAACCTTGGGGCCCAAAACTTTTTCTGGAGTGAAATCTCCTCCTTGGTTTGCTCCCCAATTTTTTTCTTTACCAAAAAGGCCTTTTTCTTGTCGGCCATCCGATCTAAAACGGACTCCAAATCTGGCCCGAATAATAAGTCCTCTGTGAAAGGAACCCTGTAGAGCTTGATTTTAATCTCCCTGCCACGTCTTAAGCCAAAAGGCCTTTCTGGCTGAATTAGTCAGAGCCGAGGACCTTGCCGACATGCGCACTGACTCCGCCAATGCATCCGCAATATACTGTATGCCTTTTTGGAACATGGGGAAGGAAGTCAGGATAGTTTCTTTTGAAGTGTCGGCTTCAATGTGCGCCTTAAGCTGCGTCAGCCAATAGTCCATGTTGCGGGCCACCACTGTGACCGCCATGGCGGGCTTGAGATTTCCCAGGGACGAGTCCCAGAATTTTTTCAAGAAGGAATCCATCCTCTTGTCCATGGGGTCTGAGAGCGCCCCCATGTCCTCAAAGGCCAAGTTTGTATGCCTGGACACTTGAGAAAAGGCTGTGAGCAGGGGGATTTGTTCCATACTAGTGTCTCCTCCTCCGCAAAGGGGAACCTGCGCTTCCAGGCCCTTGAAAAGAATGGCTTACTTTCCTGATCCTTCCATTCTTTTTTAATGGCCTCGACCAAGACATAATGAACCGGGAACACCCTCCTCTTCTGTTCCTCCAGGTCCCTATACTTCTGGTCATGGAATGACAAAGCTTTTTTCTCTTCCTGGATTCCCAAAGTGGTATTAATGGCTCCAAGGAGCTCCTCCACTTCCTCCAGAGAATGCTTGTACCTTGAGGTTCTCATGTATTCCTCCTCCAAGTCATCCTCTGACTCCTCCTGTGAACCTGAGGAGGCGCTGTCTGGCTCCTCCTCAATTTCCCCTCCGGATACCTCTGGCCTTATCCCACTGCCAGAGCGGGCCCCCGCCAGGTTCGGAGCAATGCTCTGCTGTGCTGGTGGAGGGTTAACATGGGGCTGTGGCATTTGGAAATTAGCAAACATATCTGAAAAGACTGGAAGGTACTAGAGAGCTCTCTGACGGACGCCGCTAGGTCCGTACCCTGCTCTGCCACCTGCTCCCTCACTAGTCCCTCGATGCATTCCCTACATATGGACTTGGTCCAGGACTCCCCTATTGTGGTCCTGTGTGACGCGCATTTCTTTTTGGAGCTATGTGGCGACTGGCTCTTGTCCGTGGCTTTACTCTGAAACATATAACCTAAGAGAACAGTCATAAATGCCCGCACTAACCAGCACCACCAGCGTTAACAGAGAGGACAACCAGGGGTGTCTACCCCAGGACCAACACCCACCAGGGTCCCAGACTCATCCCCCTTCTCTCCCGACCACCAAGGGGGACACGACACCCATGAAGCTATAGAGAAAACAGTAAGGGAACACCATCCCAGGGTTCCTTTTACCTTGGAGAGGCTGGTGCTGCTGTCTCCAGGAGTTGCTTGTGAAGCCTCCGCTTCTGACATTTCCCACCGAGGATTGGTGGTCCCCGAGCCTCCGCGCACTGTACCCCAGCGCCTGGCCCGCTTTCAAAGCCCGTGATCAGAACCGGAAGCCGCGGGTCCGGCGAAAGTGCCCGTCCCTCCACCGGAACTGACGTTGCCCGTCATCTGGCCCAGCTCTCAGAGCTTCATTGCTGGCTGCAAAGTACAGGGATTCAGAGCACCTCCCGCAGCGCCCCCCAGGGCAGGAGAAAGTGGACCCCCCCAGAATTCCTACTTCCCCAAGAGACGCACACCATGCCGCCATTCAGGTAGTCCCGGCTACCTAGCCCATCTGGCTGCATGAAAAACCCGCAAAAGGCGAGAGAAAGAGAGACCTCTGCCCTCACCCCCCATCTCAGGGAACCCCTGGTCTCAGCCCCCCTATCTGTTTAGCCCCAGCTCCTTAGCGGTGTCTCCCTCCCGGAGGAAACACCAAAACTGATGGGCTGGCGGGATGGTGAGGCTTAACTCTTGCAAGTGGAGGAGCTGTTTCCTGAGAGGGTAGGAGCCAAAGTCTCTCTATGGTGGCTGTCCTGAAAGACGAGCTTGGGAAAGTACAGCAGAGGGCAGAGATAATACCAATCACATTGCACAAAAAGTGAGAACAGAAATGACAGGTGTTTTTTTTTTTTACAGGAAGCAGTTTCACATTGGATAACTGCACAGATGAGGCAGAAATAAACAAAAAACACCAAAATTCAAGTAACAATACAAGAATACACATGCCTTTTGTTTTAAGACCATATTTGCTTAGCCTAGAGTTCATTTAAAATCATAATCATGATCTGATGCAGCCTTGTGAGTGAATGTAGAAAGGAGAATATCCATAATAGGTTGACAGATTTTGTACCCAGAGGACCAAGTTAAAATCCCAAGACATGGGTGAGCACATGGGGGCACTGTAAGAAACACCCTGTACAAAAATTAAATCAGATAATGGAAGCTAGTGGTCTCTGGAATAAGACAGCAAGGTATGAAATCTGTAAAGGAAAAACAAAAAAAGTTGGGACTTTATATGAACCTGGCACCCAGAGAGATATAGTGAAAGCATGTCAGGCTAGTACATTGTAAACTAGAACCATATTGCAATTATCACAATGCATAACAGATACAGTACATAGAACAAATGTCTTTATTTCATACAAAGTATAGAGTAACCTAATTATAGCATCATAGTAATTTCTTGGTTCATATTATGTACATGTCAAAGAATCAAAAACACACTCTCATATGTCTCCACAAAATATACAACATGATAAAATTGAATAGTTGCAATCCATTAGAATCTGTATAATACAATACTCTTAAGTCTTAAATTGTAAACAAGGCCGGCTTGTTTAGCTTGACGTGTTTTGTGGCCTCCGCCACTGATCAGGAGCTGATGTATAATAGATGTTCTATAATAAATATTAAGGGGTTAGAGGCTGTTAAAGTGAGTGTGACTATGGAGGGGAAGGAAAAAGAGGAGCTGTCAAGATACATAGAATATAGGTCAATCCGACTTACCGAGACACATGAAGTTCTGGACATGGACATGGGACCACCAAGCAAATGAAAAACACCAGGCACGGGAGCTGAGGTGGTAACGCCGGGCAATCAGTGGTATTTCCAGCAGCGGACAAAATAACCCTGAGGGTATACACCATGGGCAAGCCAAAAGTGAATGGGTCCACACCAATATTACTCATCTAGGAAAAATGCATAAGGACCATTGAAACTAGTGAAACCTAACAACCAAAAATATATATAATATTTACAGTAAGGGGTAATTTGGTGCTAAAGTGATGGGAATAAAAGGTGTGCCCAAAAGTGGCCAGTGTGTGAAGGGGTACCCATATAAAACCCCACAAAAGGAAAGAAAGAATAAAAATAAATTACATTGAGAAGGTCATTCATAGGTAGGACTGTGTAACCAGAAATAAAAGTAACAAAGGGGAGGAAGAAGGGTGTTGGGGCTGCTCGAATGTACCTGTGGCTTCATTGTGTGCAGTAGATCCAGGTGAGGTGGAGTGTCCACGGGCTCAACCAACTAGGGATGTGTTTTGCGCAACCTCAAAGGAGTACAAATACTCCTAAGTAGCCAGGTGGGAACCATCAAATAAACGCTAGCGGCCAATAAGAGGGAGGCATCTGCAGCTGAGTGGGATTACCGCTTAACAGTCGGCGCCAAAACCTCCATGCAGGACACCAGATCAAATCACAGCAGCAGCGCACCCCGTCACTTGCACAGCAACGGAAGCACACACGACGCCGGGATTGTGACGTAGATGCGCTGCGCCCCCATGTGACCAGATGGAGAAGGGATCCCAGAGCGCATCACAACTTCGGGGACTGATGCAACACCAAAATACCACGGTCCAGACCAACAGCTATGCAAGAAGGATAAAAATTAAACACAGAGCTGCCTATTAATACTAATGTATTGTCCTAGATAAAAAACAAACAAAAAAATGGTACAGAGGCACAGAATTCCATCCCTAATCAATGTCTGAAAGGAAGGGGGAGAAGGTTTGGGACTTTATATGAGGTACACAGCTGGTTTGTGGTGGTGCCTCCATCCCTGTAATTTGTAAAGGCAAAACAAAAAAGTTGGGACTTTATATGAAGGTGGCACCCAGAGAGATATCACAGTGAAAGCATGTCAGGTTAGTCCATTGTAAACTAGAACCATATTGCAATTATCACAATGCATAAAAGATACAGTACACAGAACAAAATGTCTTTATTTCATACAAAGTATATAGAGTAACATAATTATAGCATCATAGTAATTGTTGGTTCATATTATATTCATGTCAAAGGATCAAAACACACTCTCATGTCTCTACAAAATATACATGATAAAATTGAATTGGTGCAATTGACCTATATTATTTGATATGTCGTGACAGCTCCTCTTTTTTCCTTCCCCTCCATAGTTACACCCACTTTAACAACCTCTAATCCCTTAATATTTATTATAGAACATCTTACATACATCACTCCCTGATGGGGTTTACTTCCTCTATATTTCCCTGCAAAGAAAAAGCATAATGGGCTACTGTGCATCACATATTAGCCCATTATGTGTCACTTACCCGCAAACGAAGCCTGCAATGTCCGTTGTGCAGGCAGCGTCCATCTTCAGCCCTCCTCCTTCCGGGACCGCGTTCTCCGACTCTGTGACTGCCCGGAGTCGCATGACGCCACTCCTGCGCATGGACACTGGAGCCGCCAGTCACTGCACGAGCACAGTGAAGAAACGGCACAGCGGGCCGTTTCTTCACTGCACATGTGCCAAATTACGTCGGCAATGACAGTACACTGTATATCTCCTAACCCGTACAGGTTTAGGAAATATGCAGGGCACTTACAGGTATAGGCTTACCTGTAGGTTAAAGTGGTTGTCATGGGTTGACAACCACTTTAAGACTTAAGAGTATTGTATTATACAGGTTCTAATGGATTGCACCTATTCAATTTTATCATGTTGTATATTTTGTGGAGACGTATGGAGTGTGTTTTGATTCTTTTACATGTATATAATATGAACCAAAAATTACTATGATGCTATAATTATGTTATTCTATATACTTTTTATGAAATAAAGACATTTTGTTCTATGCACTGTATCCTTTATGTATTGTGATAATTGCAATATGGTTCTACTTTACAATGTACTAGCTTTACATGCTTTCACTATGATATCTCTCTGGGTGCCAGCTTCATATAAAGTCCCAACTTTTTTTGTTTTGCCTTTACAAATTACAGGGATGGAATGGAGGCATCGCCACAAATAGGCTGTGTACTTCATATAAAGTCCTAAACCTTCTCCTCCTTCCTTTAAGGTATGAGATCTGCTTCTTTATTGCACTCAGAGCCAACTGCTGATCCAGATCGGTTTACAAAAAGGTTAGTATTGATCCCACTGAATATTTTCTTAGATGTAAACTTTTCTCTCACCAAGAGAAGCATGCTTTCCATGTGCAATCGTAGACATTGTGGGAAGTTCCTAACTTAATCTCATGGAGATTGCCAAGTCAGAAAGGCCCCTGTCCCTTACTTAAAGTATTTGTAACCTTAAACATAAAATGTAATAAATATATGTCTCTTTAATGCTTATAACTGTGTATTTTTTCATATCATGTAATTTTTAGATTGTAATCCTTATAGAGTACCTTTTTGATCCTGCCAGTTCCCTGGACATAAACTGACCACACTAGCCACATAAGCTAATCCATGCTAGCGTGGTTAATTTGTGTCACTAATTGTGTTAGTTTGTGTCGGAGTTGCAGGCATACATACAGTGTGCCTGTATCTTTCATGGTCATATTGTAGCCACACCTCTCCTCTCTTGATTGACAGTGCTTGCCAGTAAAGGAGATAAAGAAAAAGTGTTGCTGTTACGTACCTGGTGGTTGAGTCTGACTTAAGCAGTGGATAACCTCCCTTACGACCCTGACTCTGGAACCCCTGGTGGAGTAGACAGGTGGCTCAGGAGTGCAGGATGGGACAAGGGTCGGACAGGGTCACTGGTGATGGTAGAAGTCCGTTGGTACACTCGTGCACTAGAAGAATGGTCGTACAGGGTGGGTCGTGAAACAGGCTGGCGGTGCAGTACAAGAGGAGCAGGCAGGCGGATAGTCGGGTTCAGGCAGGGTCATCAACCGGGCAGGCAAGGTACAGGAGGGCAAGGCAAGAGAGTGGTCGTAGGCAGTCCAGGAGTCAGTGCAGGCAGAAATCAGAAAAGTCAGGCAATCCGGGTCACAGGAACAGAGAAACAGATACAGGTTGCTCAGGAACACGCACACTACACGCTGTAGATCAGACAGCACTTGCAGCAGGGCGTGCAGGGTTGAAATTGAGCCATTTGGCACCGTTTCTGGCGCTCGCACAGGCGCTTGAACGCAAGCGAACGTGCATTAGTGGCAACAAAGTCTATTTTGCAGGATTTCCTCTAACATTGCCCCCCCCCCCCCAAGGGGCAGCCTCCGGATGCCCAGCCGGGCCTTCAGTTCCGGGAGATTCCTCCAAAAGGATCTAACACGTTCCTTGGCATGGATGTGTTCTTTGGGTACCCAAGAGTTCTCTTCTGGTCCGTACCCCTTCCACTTAATTAAGAACGGTGTCACACCCCTCCTCACTCTGCAATCGAGGATTGCCTCGATCTCAAGCTCTTCTTCACCGTCTATAATGACTGGCTCTGGAGGGGTCGTTCTCCTTCCCAGGAATTGGTCCTGGGCTACCGGTTTTAACAGGGCCACATGAAATACGGGATGCACCTGAAGAGAGGAAGGAAGGCTCAGCTCATATGCCACCCTGTTAATTCTTCTTTTGACCGGGAAGGGGCCAATGAATTTAGGTCCCAGTTTCTTAGAGGGACAAGCGAGCTTCAAGTTCTTGGTGGTCAGCCAGACTTGATCGCCTGACTGCAGATCCAGTTTCCCTCGCCTTCTTCTGTCAAAAGTTTGTTTGTTAGACTCCTGTGATCGGGATAATGTCTTGAGCAGCGGGTACTGCGCTTTCGGGTATCGGGTCAGGCAGAAACGAGGGGTGGTAGCCAAGATTCACCCAAAATGGTGACTGGTTTGAGGCTGAGTGGACAGCGTTGTTGTAGGCGAACTCAGCTACCGGCAGCAGGGATGCCCAGTCATCCTGAGACAATGATGAATAGCACCTGAGGTACTGCTCCAAAGTCTGATTAGTTCTCTCCGTCTGGTCATTTGTCTGAGGGTGATAAGCAGAGGAGAGTGCCATTTCAATCCCCAGTAATGAGCAGAGGGCTTTCCAGACCCGAGAGGTGAACTGCACTCCCCGATCCGACACGATGTTGGCCAGGACTCCGCGGAGGACCTCCCTAATAAATGTTTCAGCAGTTTGGATGGCCGTAGGTGTGCCCCTCATGGGTATGAAGTGGGCCATCTTAGTCAGACGATCCACTACTACAAGGATGGTGGAGAATCCAGCTGATGGAGGTAACTCCACAATAAAGTCCATGGACACATGCGACCAGGGGCACTCAGGAACAGGTAGTGGGTTTAGCAGCCCCCAGGCCTTGGTCCGGTCGACCTTGCTGCGGGCACAGGTGGGACAGACCTTAACATATTCCCGGCAGTCCTTGGCCATCTGAGGCCACCACAAGGAGCGTGCCAGGAGCTCCGTAGTCTTGCGCCCCCCGAAATGGCCCACCAGGCTATGGTCGTGGCACAACTCCATACTGCCAGACGTTGTCCTTCCGGGACAAAAATTCTTGCGCCCAGTCACCATAGTCCATCGTGTTGGGTGAGCCTAGGGTCCTGAGGGCTGACAGACCCAGCAATAGACCGCCTAATTTGGGAGAGGAGATCCTCTTTTGTTAGTAAGAAGATCCGGGATGGGAGGATGGTATCTGGTGGGGCCGACTCCCCTGTCTTATGGAACACCCGGTTTCACATTCTTTGACCCAGGCCTGTATGTAATATGGAGCTGAAACCGGGAAAAGAAGAGGGCCCAGCAGGCCTGGCGGGGCTTCAGTCTCTTGGCTGTCCACAGATACTCTAAGTTCTTGTGATCAGTAAACACCAGAACCGGATGTACAGCTCCCTCCAGCAGATACCGCCATTCCTGCAGGGTGGATTTTATGGCAAGTAACTCTCTGTCTCCCACGTCATAATTTCTCTCTGGAGGCGTTAATTTCTGGGAGAAGAAGGCGATGGGGTGAAGAGTGGCCTTAGGCCCTTGTCTCTGTGAGAGTACCGCTTCCACCGCCATTTCAGATGCATCCACTTCCAGAGTGTACGGCAGAGTGGGGTCTGGATGCTTGAGGACTGGTGCCGAGGTGAAAAGCCTCTTTAACTGCTGAAAGACTGCTTGGGCTTCCATGGTCCATAGGAAGTGTGTATTCTGCTTAGTGAGTTGCGTGATGGGGCAATTACAGCGGAGAACCCCTTAATAAATTTCCTGTAAAAGTTGGCAAAGCCAACAAAGCGTTGCACTCCTTTCCTGTCAGTAGGTGATGGCCACTCCACAATAGCAGAGACCTTCTGGGGGTCCATGGTTATGCCGGAGGTGGAAAGAATGAAGCCCAGGAAAGAAATGCTAGAGCATTCAAAAGCGCACTTCTCAGCCTTATCGTAAAGTCCATGCTAACGCAGGCGGCTCAGTACGCTCTTGACGTGGCTGCGGTGCTCCTCCAGGGAGGAGGAAAAAATTAAAATGTCGTCCAGGTAGGCCACTACGAATATGTCTAAGAAGTCCCGGAAAATGTCGTTGACCAAGTGTTGGAACGTGGCCGGGGCGTTACACAGGCCGAACGGCATGACCAGATACTCGTAGTGGCCAAATCGGGTTCGGAAGGCCGTCTTCCACTCATCCCCCTCTTGGATGCGGAGGAGATTGTAGGCCCCTCGGAGGTCTAACTTAGAGAACACCTTGGCCGACCCGTGTCTCTGGAATAGCTCAGGGACCAGAGGCAAGGGATACCGGTTCTTAACCGTGATTTTATTGAGGTCCCGGTAGTCGATACATGGTCGAAGGGACTTGTCCTTCTCGACAAAGAATATCCCTGGCCCGGCAGGAGATGTAGATGGCCGGATAAACCCCTTTTGCAGATTATCCTCCAGATATGCCTTGAGGACTGAAAGTTCCAACTCAGACAGCGGGTATATCCTGCCGAAAGGTACCTCCCCTGGAAGCAATTCTATCGGACAGTCGTAGGCTCGTTGGGGAGGCATCTCGTCCGCCCCCTTCTTACTAAAAACATCCAGGAACTCGTGGTATACTGGAGGGACGGCCTGGCGAGTTGCTGTATCAGCGTCCGGGTTGGACGCAGTGAGGGCCAGTTCCACAGGTTGCGGGAAATAATAATGCAGGCAGTAGGAGGAAGTGAATGACACGTTGCCAGTGACACAGTTGATCTGGGGGCAGTGCGCCCGAAGCCAGGGGATCCCCAGTATGACAGGGGAAAGTGGAAACGTGATAGCGTCCAGGCGTAGGAACTCTGCATGGCCATCTGGAGTGCGGGCTAGAATGGGAACAGTCTCGGCCCGAACTGATGGGGGACCCGTCAGCCAGGTGGACAGTCATTTTATGGGCCTTGGGCTGGAGAGGAACCTGGTGTTGGGCTGGTCAACAGGTCAAAAGGTCAAGTCCAGAAAGCAACTGTAGGCCCCAGAGTCAACAATTGCCTGGACTGGGACATCACCTCCAGGTAGCTGTAGGGTCACGGTGAGCATCAAGTGGGCCGTAGGACTGATCAGAGACAGGACCTCTCCCTTGACAGGGTAGGCACTCCTAGGCCGCTTGGCTGGTGTTAGGAAAAGACTTGCTAAGGGTTAATTGCAGTTGTTTGTTTCCTCTAATCACGGAGCAGCAGCAGCCCTATTTAAACTTCCTGCTTCCTGTAGCAAATGCTGTCCGCTTGAGTGTGATTTGCAACATCTTGCCTGTCGTAAACGATGTCCTTCGTCCTTCAAATTTATCCCGACGACGACGAGGCACTAATCTCCTTTGTTTGTTGACGTTAATTGGGAATCGTTCAGAAAAGGATTGTGGTCGGTTCGCCGGATCCTCACGGATGGGACAGTTCCCTCTCCAGGACAGAGACTAGTCAGGATGCCGGGTGAACTACGAGTGGCACTGGGATGTCGATGGACCTCCACTACAGGGTCAGGTCCGTTAACAACTGAGACCCCGGATGTCAACGAAAGACCTGAACTGGAAAA
>BLSH010063816.1:2204709-2218682 GCA_018402905.1 Glandirana rugosa
ACCTCAGACCGAATACGTCCCCCATGGAGAGAACGCCGGGGCCAAGCACTCAGGGACCATCACGTCTGTCCCTTGAGTCCTCGTGCCCCCCCGCCTCACAACCCTTCTGCCTGCACGAGCTCCAGCGGACATCTACCTTGCATCAGTGACTGTCCAGCCCTCGCGCCCCCCCGTGCTCCTGAGTTCCCTGTCTGCACTACCAGGGACTCACGAACCGGGGCCGCAAGAGAGGTACCCCCTGCATAAGCCAGACTCCATCACCAGGTACGTGACAGCTGGACAGGTTCGCACCCTGTGCCCAGAAGCCCCACAATAAAGACACAGATCACGGGTCATGCGGCTTAGTCTCTCCTCTGGGGAGAGGCTTGGGCACTGGTGGGTGGCCTGCCTTTCTGCGTTGCGCTCCCGTAGTCGATGGTCGATCCCAATCCATCAGAGCACTCAAGGTCGGGTGAACCCCAACGCGGGCAAGCTCATCCTTAAGGGACTCGGACAAGCCCAACCGGAACTGGAAACTGAGGGCTGTGGGGTCCCAGGCGGTGTCGGCGCTCCAGTGCCGGAATTCGGCCACATAATCTTCCACCGGGTGGCCACCCTGCTTGAGCGCATGGAGCATTGCTTCGACTGTGGTGGTCTGGTACGGGTTGTCATACAGACGTGCCATTGCCTGGTAGAAGCCTGCTATGGTGATGATGTCTGGGGACTTCTCTTTAAGTAGACGGTGGGCCCAGGCCTGAAGCAGTGAGATGGCCAATCCCACCTTGGTGGCTTCACAGGAGAAGGTGCTGGGTTGGAGGGTGAAATACAATTTGCATGCACTCCGGACGCCTGGAACTTCTTGCGGTCCCCAGCGAACCGTTCAGGAAGGGGGACATCCAGCTCGGTAGGCAGAGTGACGAGGGTGTGACCAAGAAGCGAGCTGGACCCTGACGCGGGTGGTGCGGAGAGCTCCCGGAGTTGACATTCCAACTGCACGTAACCATCTTGGAGAGCCTTCACCGCTTGAGTGAGGCTGGCTAGATGCGTGCAAAGTTCATTCGTTGGGGAGGCCTCCTGCGCAGACTCAGGCATGGCTGTCTGATACTGTTACGTACCTGGTGGTTGAGTCTGACTTATGCAGGGGGTAAGCTCCCTTACAACCCTGACTCGGGAACCCCTGGTAGAGTAGACAGGTGGCTCGGGAGTGCAGGATGGCACAAGGGTCGGACTGGGTCACTGGTGATGGTAGAAGTCCTTTGGTGCACTCGTGCACTAGAAGAATGGTCGTACAGGCTGGGTCATGAAACAGGCTGGCGGTGCGGTACAAGAGGAGCGGGCAGGCGGATAGTCGGGTTCAGGCAGGGTTGTCAACAGGCGGGCAGGCAAGGTACAGGAGGGCTAGGCAAGAGAGTGATCGTAGGCAGTCCAGGGGTCGGTGCAGGCAGAAATCAGCAAAGTCAGGCAATCCGGGTCACAGGAACAGAGAAACAGATACAGGTTGCTCAGGAAAATGCACACTACACACTGTAGATCAGACAGCACTTGCTACAGGGCGTGCAGTGTTGAAATTGAGCCGTTCGGTGCCTATTCCGGCGAGCGAACGCGCATTAGCGGCAACAAAGTTCATTTTGCAGGAAATGGTGTATATACGTAGATCCAAATGAATTCAAGTGTTAAACATGTGATAATCAATATCTGGTGATATATCATTGAAAATTGTATATATAAAGTCCAAGTGTCCAAGAATAATTATTGTGCAATTATAAACTTGTGCACATTGATGGGTAAAGTAAAAGTAATTTCAAATCCAAGAGCGTAATGCAGTGACATTCGACCATCAAATCTCCAATGCCAAATGGTTAAATGGGTCGCAGCAAATGCTGCATAAAATCCTTCATTGGGTAATAAAGATGGGTTCTTACCAGAGATGTTGGGTACACATGACCGTATGGCCAGTGGACCAATCGCGCTTGCGTGGACACCTTCACAGTCAGCAATGGTAGGATCCTCCCCGGTGGTGCTGGTAGACTCTGCTTCCTTAAACGACCCCTCTGCTGTACTTAGGGACAGGCTGACCTGCAAATTCAGGGAAGATTTTCACACAGCCAATAGTCAAAATGAATGCTGATGTTTGCTATGGCTGTGGAACCATTGGCCATAAGGATCTGTAATATGTCATATAGTGGGCTTCCGTAGAGGTCCTTTAGAGGACAAGGTGTCAATGTATGCGGATGACACACTGCTGTATTTAGGAGATACGGAAAACTCCCTTCGAACTGTCATGAGGACAACCACTGAATTTGGCCAATATTCCGGCTTTACTATAAATTGGTCCATACTTATGCCACTCGATCCCCAGGTCACGACCCTGCCGGAGGCTGCAAATCAAATTACTATAGCTAATACATTTAAGTACCTGGAAGCGATAGTGTCCCCGGAACCCTCTGACTAGCTTTGGACGAATTTGAAGCCGTTGCTGAACAGACAGCGGGGAAAAAAAGCCTAACCTGGTGCAAGCTTCCTCTCTCAGTGGTTGGATGAGTCAACCTCATAAAAATGATCTGGGCCCCACAACTCCTTTACATTTTTCACAATTCCCCAATATGGATATCTAACAAATGGTTTAAGAATACTGATTCCAAATTTCGAGACCTTATATGGAAGAGGAAGAAGGCCCTAATTAGCCTATATACCCTGCAGTATAGCAAAGATAAGGGAGGCCTGGCAGTCCCTCATTCTAAAATGTATTTTCTAGCATCACAGCTAGAACAACTGTCTAGCTGGGGCCTAACTAACAATCCAAATCCCATAGTACAGTTGGTGACTCAGCCATGTCCAAGTCCTACGGCCTCCTCATCTGGAGATGGATGTGCCTACGGTGCCATCCTCTTCTCCAACGGCGATTCTCCTTAAGAGGGTGCGGTGGCCAGCCAAGGATGCTCTGGCTGTAGATGGCCTTCTCTGTTTTACCCCTCTATGGGACAATCCACATTACCCAGAGTTGAGCAAATTGAAGGGCTTCTCTATTTGGAGACGCAATGGAAATTGGTTCTACCCTTAATTGTATCAAGACAATATCCTGAAGTCCTATGCACATCTTTGTGAGGAGTTTCACCTAATATTCAGACAATTCTACCAATACTTGCAGCTCAGGCATGCATTGCAGGCGCAAGTGCTAACAGTTAAACTGAGAACTTCTTCACCCCCCCTTACTTTTGGAAATTGTTAGGGCTATGGTAAAAAGAGGTCTGATATCACGGGTGTATATAACACTCCTATCAACGAAACAAGATCATGCACTTATGAGCAGCAGGACTCAATGGGAAGAGGACATAGGGGTGATAGATGGTGATCAGTGGGATATGGCATTGGAATCGATCCCTATTATATCTGTCTCAGCTTCACATAAGCTCTCTCAATTGTTCATACTTCATAGAGCTTATCGGACGCCAACTAGACTTCATGCCTCGGGATTGCGGGATTCTCCATTATGCTCAAAATGTAAAACACACCCTGTGACTTCATTCACATGATTTGGCACTGTCCCAAGGTTAAATGCTATTGGGCGGAAGTGCTTCAGACTATATCAGAGTTAACTCAGGTATCTATACCTTCTACCCCTTTGGTGTGTCTGCTGGGGGCAATCGATATAGAAATATATGAGAAGGGAACATATATATTATGATTACTCTGCTATTATATCTAGCTAGAAAACTGATTGCCAGACACTGGATGGCACTTACCATACCCACCAAGAAACAATGGATTGCATATGTCAACTCCTTCCTCCTTGGAGAGCAACTGGCTTATCGCCATGGGAACGCTGCACTGAAATTCAGTTAAATTTGGCAGGCCTGGCTGGATGATTCTAGATTAGCACCTCCACAGCTGGTAATGTACAGACTCTAACCCATCGAGAGTCAATCTACCTTTTACCTCTTATCTCTAATGTTTAGTACCTGTCATCTGAAAGATGAGTAGGGTGTAAAAAGTATATATACGCGTATCTCCTAAATATGAGTAAGACAACACGTACTGAGTTATGGTGCACTAAAAGTTTATATGGGTTTTGTTCCTATAGAAAAAACTGATAACATTTTGTGCGACTGTTCTTTATTTGCTACCTGGTGTCTCTCAGGTTACACATGAATATTGCTGCATTATGTGGACTATCATGCAGTCGCTGTGTATTTTCTATTTTCAATAAAAACTGTTTTGATTAAAAAAAAAAAGGTTACCACATATGTCTAGGCCATTCTTTTTCACTTTTATTTTTTTCATTCATTTTCTCTGAGCCCATCCAAGTTTCATTCTGTGTTAAGCCCTGATGAGAGGGGAATAGTGTTGCTCTTCGAAACTCATTAGATATTTTTATATGACTTTTTTTACCAAAAATTACAGTAATCTTGAACTATTTCACTCAGTTTTGGTCTGCCACTAGCAAACAAAAAGGGGTCAAGCTGGGATTGTGAGGAGTTAAACCAGGCTGGTCACCTTTTTTTTTTTGTTTGCCAGTGTCCAAATCCTTCTGTAGGCAGCAATATAAACAAACGGTTTCTGAACATATTGTCTCAAATAAATAAAAAAAAAAACTGCTGCTGTAGCTGCTAAAAAGTTATAGCTGGAGTTGGCCATTATTTTCTTTGCTGCTAACTTAAACTTTAACTAACACCAAAACTTCCTGGCTTGAGGGTCATTGAGCATAATTGTTGGTTGGGAGGTGGGGTATGGAATACCAGGGCTATTGTCACGAAATGGAATTGTCTGTAATTGGCAGTTCCCTAGGCTTTCAATTTCAATGTATGGGCCATCCACCTGACATAAGCGAAAGAGCTCCAATTGCTCAGGATGTCAGCGCCTGCACCCCTACCTGCCTGCCAGCCAGGAAGCCTGCATTCCTGCACACAACAGTACCCAGTATCCACAAAACATTAGCATTTTTCCATCCAGGGTGGGCAGTATGTACAAACCTCTTATAGATTCCCAGGTAAATTGTGTACCTGCATTGTAACGTTTCAAAGGCCGGCCTGCTAACATAATTATCCTTATCTATAATAAAGGATGCCCAATAGTGTTTAAATGTGTTGCAATTATACTGTTTTTGTAACTATAGGAGCACATGGCCTAATATCTGAAAACTATTATATATAACCATTAAAAAAATTGAATTTTGCTTTCTTTTTTTAGGCAGAGCACTTTTCCAATGACTAAAATAGTATGATAGCAATACATTTAAACTCTATTGACAATATAAAATTGCACTGTCAGCTGTAAGAAATAGTGTGTTAGTGACATATGCCAACATATAATAATCACATAACGCTAATTATTTGTAAATGGTTTCTAAATGGCACAGGGTTTGGGGCTGACCTTAATTTTTAAGTTAATGGATTGGGGCTGATCTGAGGTTTCATATGTAAGAAAAGTATTTGTATGAAAGTTTTAGCTCTCAGTGCATTTATTTTTTCTTTAGGTTTTTAGGTGTCTGTGAAACTGAATTGTAGAACAGCAACCAAGGTGTATTTTGTGGGCACAAGGATATAACATAAATGTGTGTAGTATATACTATGAGTAGAGATAGACTCTAGTCAACCATGTCTCTTTAGACCACACCCAGTATTCAGCATATTGTAGTCACACCCACTTTATGTTGCTGCAGGCTACACACCCCATTGTTTCCACTTGTACAGTAGGTGAAATATATGCCTCTTGTAGAATCACCCCCAGTCGAAATGAATGTCCTGCCCCTAACTGAAGTACATTCTCTGCCTACAATAGCTTGTAAGCAGCATGGCAAAAATATGGTTGCCCTGGATTTTTTTTGTAAATGTTGGCAACTATAGACTGATATCATGTCAATACTGTATCCTTTCCTTCATTTGATTCAAGCATCCAATCTAGCTCCGTAATTGACTACAGATACTGCAGTTCCCCACCTACAGTCCTCATTTTAATTTCCAATATTTGTTTTATTAATTTTCATCAATGTAAAAGAAATACAATGAGATTCGTTACAATGATAAATCTGCCCTGCAATGATACGTAACATATAATGACATAGAATCAGGTATCCAACGAAACATAAATTATTATACCACAGGAATGATTAGAATTACATAAGATAGGTTATCAGGTGAGGGTGGTGCCCCCGCCCAGGACACCCAAACTGGGAACACTCTGTGCCGATGGGCGGCAAGCAGAACCCTGCAGGTCAACTGTACCATGTTACCCTTTTCATTTTCCAGTGGTTTCCACAACTTATCAAGGAAGATTTTTAACGCTTAAAGAATGTGTCCACTGCATAGTTATCATTCTGAAGGTCCTAGTATCATAGTCCAGACAGTGTTAAGCTAAATTTTCTAAATCTTCAAGTAATAAGTATTCTAGAGCTCCCTGTTCAGACCTTGCTATACCATCTACATTTTAATGCTAATAACATTTTCATCCGAACTTCTATTGAGCCAACTAGCTGGCCTATATGCTCTAGATAGAACCGCAAACAGGATCAACATAACATTGGTACGTAAAAGGAAAAATAGGAAATAATAAAGATCCAGCAAAGAGAAAGAAAAGAGAGTGCTTCGCCACTGATCTCCATGCCCCAGGCACCAGGCCCCTGCCCCAGCGCTCATGGCGCCTGGAGATATCTAATCCAAGGGTTCCAGACCCTCTCGAAGATACAGTCCTGATTTTAATAACCCCTCCACGCGTAGATTGAAATAGACTGCACAATTGTGGGAAATGTCAACTTTGCCAATGCAGCAGTAGAAGGTCTTTCACATATTACTACCATGCCATTATCAAAGAATTACATTTTCAGGTTTTATTATTTTTAAGGTCATCTATGGGTTATACACTGCTGCTTTCTTTAAGTTTTCAAACTAAAGGCCCTGGAATATCAAGAATAAGAGCTGATCAGACCCCACTGTTAAATTATTAGCTGCTCTTCTCATGAATTCTCAGTACTGTATATGCGCACCTTAATAAATGTTTACCAATGTCTGTTTCCAAAGTGTCGCCTAATTAAGCTCAATCAGCTCCACAGATAGAGGATATATTGGTTGCATGCACATTTTTAACTCAGTAATGAAGGTTTTTTTTTTTTTTTATGTTATATGGTTCACAGCTACTCAAAACACTCATGAAGACCCTAGTAACAAGTCACATAAATTAACAGCATTCACGAACAGGAAAATAAATTACAAATGGAGTGGAAAGAAAAGCAGTGTTAGCTGAGCAACCCTCACAAAGGAGCAATACAGCGGCCTCTTCATTGATAATGTGTAATGAGCTGTCAGATGTATGGAAGTCAAGCCTTAGGCTAGGATCACACCTATGCGAACTGGATGCGGATTTCTCTGCATTTAATTCGCATAGCAGGAGATTGTGACTGGCTCTCTATAGAGTCGGTTCACACATCTCTGCAGCAGGTCCGATGCGGTTTGAACTGGTCCGTTTCAGGTCCGAATTCAGCCTAAAATTCAGGCTGAAATCGGACCTTAAACCGAACCAGCACGCACCGGACCTCTGCTAGGAGCCACTGCAGGTTCCAGCGTGAATTCAAGCATTGGTCCCAAAAAAGTGTTCGATCTGTCTGCCGCAATGTTGCAGTGCTGATAAAAATCACAGATCGCCGCCATTACTTGTAAAAAAAATAAAAACAATAATAAAAATGCCATAAATCTATTTCCATAGTTTGTAGACGCGATAACGTTTGTGCAAACCAATCAATATACGCCTATTGCAATTTTATTTACCAAAAATATGTAGAAGAATATATATCAGCCTAACCTGAGGAAGAAAAAGGGGTTTTATTATAACTTACCGTAAAATCCTTTTCTCTGAGTTCACTGACAGACGCAGCTCTTCTTAAATGACACGTGGGTTTTATGTCGTCCTATCAGGAGTGACTAGGCAAAACAGATGCAAAAGCATCAGGGATAGGCTGGCCCCTCCCATGGGGGCCGTCCTCACCTGAGCCTATAAAACCCCCTGCTGGCCAATAGTATTCAGTTTGTCACAAGCAGTGCAACAAAAAAACCAGAGGGGTGGGAGCTGCGTCTGTCAGTGAACTCGGAGAAAAGGATTTTACGGTAAGTTATAATAAAATCTCTTTTTCTCTTACGTTCACTGACAGTCGCAGCTCTTCTTAAATGACACGTGGGGACGTCCCAAAGCAGTGCCAAAAAACTAGAGGGGTGGGCAAACAACAACAACAACTGTACCCAACAGAACCCTCTCAGGGAGCGCCAGACGCACTCACACAGCTGCTCGCAAAACTTTGCGACCAAAAGCAGCATCCGCAGATGCCGACACATCAACTTTGTAAAACTTAGTAAACGTGTGCACTGAGGCCCAAGTGGCCGCTTTGCACACCTGAGACACCGAAGCCTGGTGCCTGAACGCCCAGGAGGTACTGACGGACCTGGTGGAATGAGCCGTGACCGGAAAAGGGGGAACCTTGCCCCGAAGCTCATACGCATGGGTCACGGTCTGTCTAATCCAACGGGAAATTGTAGCCGATGAGGCTGCCGAACCCTTTTTGGAGCCCCCGGGTAACACAAACAACGAGTCAGACTTCTGAAAAGAAGCTGTAGCACTCAAATAAACCCGCAGGGCCCTCACCACATCCCAAGAGTGTAACTCAAATTCCTTAGGATGTTTTGGGTGAGGACATAATGGAGGAAGGACAATATCCTCATTCAAATAAAAAGAAGAGACCACCTTCGGAAGGAAAGAGGGCAGAAGTCGCAACACCGCCTTGTCATTATGAAGAATCAAGTACGGGGACTTGCAAGACAAGGCAGCCAATTCTGACACCCGTCGTGCGGATGTGACAGCCACCAAGAAGGCAACCTTCTGCGACAAAAGGGACAAGGGAATGTCCCCAATTCTTCTCATACGGTGGTTTTTGTAAAACAGAGAGCACCAGATTCAAATCCCACGGCGCCAAAGGCGGCCGAAACTGGGGAGCCACATGACGTACACCCTGTACAAATGTGCGGATCAGCGAATGGGTAGCCAAAGGTCTCTGAAAAAGGACCGCTAAGGCCGAAATCTGGCCCTTGAGCGTACTCAATGCCAGGCTCTTATCTAGTCCCTGTTGCAGAAAAGTCAGCACCCTGGACACCAAATAAGAGCGAGGGTTCCAACCCCCCGCTTCGCACCATGCAATATAGGCTTTCCAGGTCCTGTGATAAATTTTGGGCGAAGTGCATTTACGTGCCTTAAGCATAGTAGGGATTACAGAGTCAGCAACTCCCCGATCCCTTAATACCTGGGCCTCAATAGCCAAGCCATCAAAGCCAGCGAGGGTAAAGCAGGGTGCAAGATGGGACCTTGGGACAGCAGGTCTTCGCGAAGCGGAAGCCGCCAAGGGGCGTCCGCCACCATCCGAACCAGATCGGCGTACCAAGAGCGCCGAGGCCAATCGGGAGTGACCAGGATCGTTGGAATACCCTCCGCAGCTATCCTGCGCAGAACCCGAGGCAACAGCTTCAGGGGAGGGAAGAGGTATATTAACCGATACCGACCCCAAGGAGCCACCAGCGCGTCCGTGGCGTCAACGGATCTCTTGTTCTGCACACGAAGGTCTCGACCTTGTGATTGAACCTGGACGCCATGAGGTCTACCTCTGGTGTGCCCCACTTGCAGCAAATCTGGCGAAACACCTCCGGATGCAGGGACCATTCCCCCTGGTCCAGTGTCTGGCGACTGAGAAAGTCCGCCTGCCAGTTCTCCACTCCCGGAATGTAAATTGCGGAGAGCGCCGGAATGTGTTGTTCCGCCCAGCGGAGAATCAGAGCAGCCTCTGCACCTGCCGCAGAACTTCTCGTCCCTCCTTGATGGTTCACATACGCCTCAGCTGTGGCATTGTCCGACTGAACCCGGACAGGGAGGCCATGCAGCCTTGTCGACCAACGGGACAAGCAAAGCCTGATTGCTCTCAGTTCCAACACATTTATCGGAAGTCGAGCTTCCTGAGCTGACCAACGGCCCTGAGCAGACAACTGACCAAACACCCCTCCCCAGCCCATCAGGCTGGCATCCGTCGTTACCATCGACCAGTTGAGGGGAAGAAAAGACTTTCCCCAGAGTCAGTGCTGGAGCCTGGAGCCACCAAGTCAGTGATCCCTTGGTCCGGTGGTCCAAAAGGATCAGCCTGTCCAGAGAAAGGGGAGATTTGTCCCACCTTGACAGAATCACCTTCTGCAGGAGCCGAGTGTGACTCTGGGCGTAAGGTATCGCCTCGAAAGACGAAACCATGAGTCCCAAAACCCGCATGCAGAACCTTAGGGAGGACCTCCGGCGCGACAGTAGGGTCCGAACCGCCGCTTGCAGCCCCAACAGCTTGTTGGAAGGCAAGAACACCTTCGCCTGCACCGTGTCTAGAATCAGACCGAGGTACTCCAGGCGACACGAGGGGGCTAGCGAGGACTTTTGCAGGTTGATGAGCCAACCGAATTCCCTCAGTGTAGAGGCCATGATTCTCACGTCCTCCTCCAAGGACACTGCCGACTCCGCCCTCAAGAGCAAGTCGTCGAGGTACGCTACCACTGCGATACCTCTGTCTTAGCAGTGCTAGGACCATTGCCAAAACCTTGGTGAACACCCTGGGAGCCGAGGCCAGACCAAAAGGTAGAGCCACAAACTGGTAATGCAGGTCTCCCACTGTGAAGTGCAGAAAACGCTGGTGTTTTTGACAGATGGGAATGTGCAGATAGGCGTCCCTGATGTCCAGGGACGCCAAGAATTCCCCTTGACGCAGGGCGGCAACGACCGAGCGAACGGACTCCATCCTGAACTTCTGTGCTTTGACAAAGCAATTCAGAGCTTTCAGGTCCAGAATCGGCCTGACCCCGCCCTTTTTGGGCACCACAAAGAGGTTTGAGTAAAAACCGCAGAACCTCTCCTCCAGTGGAACTGGCACCACTACGCCCATGTCCACAAGGGACTGGACCGCGCCTAACAGCTCCTCCAGACGCCCCCGCGGGAGTCTTAGGTTTGAGGGAAAGAACCTGTCTGGGGGCAGAGCTTTGAACTCTATCCGGTGGACACCATATCCAGGACCCACCAATCGGAGATGCGAGCTGTCCAGCAGTCCGCAAACTCCAATAACCGGCCCCCCACCCGAGAGATGGGCGGGGGCAACCAGTCACGCTGAGGAGGGCTTATCCTCCGCTTTACCATGTTTCCGATGCCAGGTTCTCTTACCAGACCCAGCCGGGGCCTTACTGGACTTGGAACCCGCCCCAGCTGTGCCGGGGGCACGAAAAACTTTTTCTGCCCAGAAAAAGAGGGGCCCTGTCGTCGGCGAAAGTCCCGCCGTTTAGGTTCCGGAAGAAAGACTCTTCCCCCCCGTGAGATCCTTAATGATTTCGTCCAGCTGTGGTCCAAACAAACGACCCCCCTGGAAGGGAAGGTCAGTGAGGCGTTTCTTAGACGCCTGATCACCCGACCTTATGCAACTCATTCCTCGCACAATTGCAACGCCAATTTTTGCACACTGAGGAGAGGCACTCAAAAAGAGACTGCGCTGACATTGCTGAGGCCAGAGCTGGCCGCATAGCAAAACCTGCTACATGAAAAATAGCCTTACACACCATTTCCGTGCGACGATCCGCCGCGTCCTTAAAAGAGAGCAACCCTCCACAGGAAGGGTTGTAGCCTTATTTAGATGGGCCACCGGTGGGTCCACCGGTGGGTCCACCGAAGGGGAAGCCCACCGCTTAAGGAAAGCATCCTCAAAGGGATAGCACACCGCAAAACGCAGGAATTTTTGGGGGAACCCTATTCCTTAAAAACAGCCCGTTCAAAAAATTGATCATAGGGAAAAGCCCTAAGAGACTTAGGAGGCCTCATAGACCCACAGATATAAGTGGAAGTCTGCGCCTCCTCAGACTGAGCAAGGCACAGAGCCTGGCGAACGTCAGCAATTAGGGCCGCTACAATTGTCTTGTCACGCACCACTGAGGCCCCCTGGTCCTCTTCAGTATCTGAGAGAACCAATTCGCCCTCAGAAAGTTCCACGGGGGTCCCCGTGACAACCGAGGCGACTTCATGATCAGAATCCTCGCCTGAGGAGACATTGGGGCCGGAGCAGTAACCTTAGGAATGAATTCCACAAAAAGAGCCCGCAAGAGGTCCAAAGTGACCGCAGGGGCTTGTGCGGAGCGCTGCTCTGCTGGCTCCAAAACAGAGGGCGCTGCAGGGTCCATAGCCGTCACGTCGCCGTCCCCAAGGAGCCAGCCAAAACTGCTGCTTCTAGCCCTGTAGCCTGTCAGCGCTGTGAGAGAAAAAAGGCGCTCCTGAGGACTGTACCACACATGCAGCTGCCGCTACTCTGAGGAGAAAGCGCGCGCAGTTACACAGAGTGTAATACCAAAAACCGCCACCGGGGAGAAAATTGCGCTCGCACAGCATGAGCCAACCGCCGCAAAATGGCGGCGGCTAAAAACGCACGCGAATGAACATTCCCCAGTGGGAACACCGGTACAGGTCCCAGGGCCCTTGGACAGGCGTACCTAGTCACTGGGCTCTAGTGGGTTTTAGCCACTGGCCGCCGACACGGAACGGGCGCTATGCGATGGGCCCCCCTAAGGGTGCTCGCATAGTGTCGGCCGGACTGGGGAAAGATTTGGATTCGAGATATCCTCTATACCACCAGCCAGCTTCTTGATAGCAGTCTTCATCAGACGAATCTTCAGGAGACCGCAGATCCCATAGGGAACCAGGTCTACTCCTTGCACTAGGCAAATAAAAACTGATGTGCTGTACAGGGCAGGGGGATTATATGCTAAGGTAAGGACGGCCCCCTGGGAGGGGCCAACCTATGCTTTTGTTTGTTTTGCCTAGTCTACTCCTAGTAGGATGAGCATAACCCCATGTGTCATAAGAAGGCTGCGTCTGTCAGTGAATGGAAGAGAAATGGCGCCGGCTGCGACCATGCGGCCGGCCCTGCAGAAGGTAAGGAGCGCCACTTAGGGCCCCCACGTTCCAGGGGACCCCTGGAGGGGGTGGGAGGGGAAGAGCAGCAGCCATGCAGCACGGGGTGGGAGGGGGGTGAAGAAAAGGGGGAACCAGCCAGCCTAACACCCCAGGGGGGGAAACCCGCCTGCCCTCCCCGCACTTCGGGGGGAGCGTACTTACCTATCTAGACGGGCGTATCGGGTTGCCACCAGAGACAGACCTGCCACCCCACCGATTCGGGGGGAACTGCCGGCCATGCGACACCCATGACGCAAGCCCGAGGACCCGGTTCTAAGTGAGCTGGCGCCCCGCACGGAACGAGGCCCAATGCGGCCGACCCCACGTGCAGCTAAAAGTCGGCTCGCGTCCATTGGCTGCGTTGAGGAGACTACCTGGATATAGGATATCCAGCCCGTCACCCAGCTGGCTACTTGATTGCATTCTTCCTCAGAAATCTTGAGAAAAAAAGGAAGGACGGGGAACTGCAGATCCCAGCAGGGAGCCAGGTGCTACTCCTTGCACCAAGCAGAAAAAAAACAGTTTCTGAGCAGGGCAGGAGGGGTTGTGTCTGCTTTTAGCTGAACTACGTTTTGCCTAGTCCACTCCTAGTGAAAGGTGCATAAACCCCACATGTCAAGAATAGAGGCTGCGTCCGTCAATGAACAAATGAGAAAACATTTTTTGTTGCAGGGGATGCCTGAAATCAGACTTGTATCTTAGGCAGACTTCGGGGAAAATTGGTAAGCCAATTACAGCATCAAGTCGATTTTCGTCTGTGTTGGGGAGGACGGGACGAGTCTTTGACAAAAAAAAGACGAACCACGTTCCTCATCGTGGACCGAGGGACGACCCTAGACGTCAAGGGGCAGGAAGGAAAAAAAGAGTTCTAAAGACTCCTTCTTACGTTAGTTCATCGGTCGACCCACTGCCCGACCTATAGGATATAGGTCCATCAGAGGAGTTGCGTCGGTTACCTGCGCTCGGCTGAAAATCGACGTGCACCCCAGCCGGCGTAACCCGGAGCA
>BLSH010063816.1:2218692-2234677 GCA_018402905.1 Glandirana rugosa
CAAAACAAACGGATCACGTTTCCTCAACTGACCCAAGGGGATACCCTGGACGCAAAAAAAGACGTACATTTAAAAGAGAGACTTTCTACTTCTGAAGATAGTTCATCGGCCGGAACCGTATCTCGCCTATAGTGCTTAGTTTCGAAACGGGACGGGCCGGTGGAGGACTGCTGGATGGGATTTTTATTACATGCAGAAAAAAACGCAGGTCCCATAGGGGAACCCAGTCAACTCCTTTGCACTAGGCAAACAAAACTAAATACTATTGGCCAGCAGGGGGTTTTATAGGCTCAGGTGAGGACGGCCCCCATGGGAGGGGCCAGCCTATCCCTGATGCTTTTGCATCTGTTTTGCCTAGTCACTCCTGATAGGACGACATAAAACCCACGTGTCATTTAAGAAGAGCTGCGTCTGTCAGTGAACATAAGAGAAATTTGTTTTTTTACTTTTTTTTTGGATATTTATTATAGCAAAAAGTAAAAAATATTGTTTTTTTTTTCAAAATTTACGCTCTTTTTTTTTATAGCGCAAAAAATAAAATTTGCAGAGGTGATCAAATATCAGCAAAAGAAAAAAAGGATGTGGGAAAAAAGGACAACAATTTTGTTTGGGTACAGCGTCACACAACCGACAATTGTCAGTTAAAGCGACTCAGTACCGAATCACAAAAAGTGCTCTGGCCAGGAGGGGGGTAAATCCTTCCGGGGTTGAAGTGGTTAATAATGGACATTCTCAAAGACCCTCCTCCTCTGCTCATGTAACAGTTTAGAGCTGCCTGGAATATGTGGATGCTCAGATGCTTTACAGCATTTCTGGTTCCCTAGCAGTTCATTTGTTTTAATCAATTGGGCAACCCAGGGCAATGACCTGGGAGGTCAAATGTAATCTTTCTTGTGTGGGATAATGGTGGACAATGGGAACGCGGTAGATGTGGTAACTTGCCATGAACCCATACCTGCTAATAATAACATGGTAGATAATCTCCAAGGCAGCATGCAACAAGAAAAACTACCACCGTTTTAGAAACATCTGATATTCTTTTCCCTAGAAGTACTTGATTCGGTGCCAGGTTCTTGATTAGATTCTAGGGTAGTGAACCTCAACCCCCAACCATTTTCATACCAGATAAGTGGAATACACTTACTATACTTTTGCCTGCATTTAAAAACCATACGTTAATTTATAAATGTGATCAAGAGAGCAGAGGGGATAAGACCTTTTCATTATAATTGAAGTTGGCCTTTAAAATCTAGCTCTCGGGGGCATGGCCTGGCACGAATGGCGGCGGACATGTTTGGAGAGCTCCAGAGCCCACACTGACAATCCGGAGGAATCCTTCCTTCCCAAGGCACGGTGATCAACAACTGACCCCCAGGGTGTTTCCCCGCAACCCTCCTGACAAGCTGGGCTAAAAATTGCTGCCGAACCGTGCGGACCTCCGTGGCCCGTAAATTGAGGTCATGACTAGGCCGCGGCATCCAGCGAGGCTGATCCGGCTCCCATCCTCGCCAATCCAGCCCCAAAACACACCACTAGGGACCCTGCAGACTCCTGGCCCAGCCAACCTGGATGTTAGGATCCTAAAACCCCCCCACCAGTCATAGAAAATATGCCTGTGAAGCCGGCATAGGCCCCTGGAACGGCGGCCATATTTCTACACCCGACTTCCAACCTGCAGTGATCTAATGGACTCCTGGCTTCCCTTACAGCTAGCCGGTATATACCCTGAGGTCCATAACTGGCACCTAAACCTGCGGCCCCCTCAGTGACTCTTTGCAAACGAGCTGTCTGTGTAGAACCTCATATCATTTGTGAACAACGGCCATCTTGCTCCACCCAAAGCCTCCTTACACACACTGTACTCTCCTAAAGCTTTGCATCAGATTCAGGACACCCAGAAGGGGATATTTACGGACGGCCTACCTGCTCCTTCTGGTGACCTTTGGGCCCTTTGTCATCTGGCTCACCCCCCTCTTGGCTGACACCACCAGTCAGGTACACACGCACACCCTGAGCAGGGTTACCTTAAAGACTTACCTTTGCGGCAAAGTAGACAAACATCCCACAGTACGTTAACGGTGACACCCCCGTTTTTTTTTTCCATTCAAGCCCTTTCCTTTACCAATCAGACTGACTGCTAGCGTACAGCAGCTTGCGGTGGCTTAGTTGTCCACATGGAGCCGTAGCGACACACCAGCCATTGGCCCCCGGGCTTTACAGCTCTGCAGGACTTTCTAACACGGCCGAATCGTACCTATTTAATTGACATGGGGAACGACAAACCCAAGGAACAGAAGGGCTCCAGAGGGGCACACCAGGGTGGTGACCTAGGACAGTTCTTCACCTGCTCTGCGGCTGCAGCCCATCGCCAATCAAGCTCCAGCATGGCGTCGGCCCCTCTGTCCCCTACACACTCGGATTCTGCTATGGAAGCACATTGGAGCTACCGCTCCAGACTCACCTCTCCAGAGGGCTCCGATCACCCCTCTAGGCGCTCCAGGAGCCATTCCACCGCCTCCTTGGGCTCAGGAGAAGGATGGGATTTGGAAACCCAAATGAGATCTCTGCACACCTACATCTGATCCCTTCCGACTAAAAATGATTTTGAACACTATGTTAAGAGAATCGAAAAAACATACAAACAAGAGATCTCCAACCTCAAAAGAGACATTGGGGTCCGCTTTGACAACATAGAAGCTACTACTGTGGGTCTACAGGCCTCTGTTCAGTCACATGAAGAAATCCTTAATACCCACACTGTGATGCTACAACAACTTTTTTACCATCAAAATGATATAGAAAATCGGAATCGCCGCAATAATATTCGCATTCGTGGTATTCCTCAGTCGGTGGAACCAAAAGACCTTGCTGCAGCCGTGACGGCCATCTTTAGCAAACTCTTGCAACAACCTAAAGAGACTGAAATTGAACTTGATCGTGTCCATAGGACCTCAGGCCCTAAGTCTCCCGACCCCACCTTTGTCAGAGACACACTGTGCAGAATACATTTCTTCAAAGTCAAAGATGCAATTATGCGGGCTGCCAGCACCCAGGATACCATCCTCTTCAAGGAGACCCCTGTGATGCTCCTCCCTGACCTCTCACGCCATCTTCCGCACGCTGGGTGATCTTCCAACATTCCTGAGTACCCTGGAACTCCCCCAGGTGTCCTTACCCGACTGGCCATTTAAACCAATCACTCCCGGCCTCCCATTTTTACCACAATGGCAGTCTCAAGGACGCAAACGCCGCTCACGGTCATCCTCCCGCAAGGGCCCAAATGACTGTACGGAACCTGGATCCATTGGTTTGTTACCCTAATTGTGATACCGCTGCTCTACATCACGAGCAGCGTGACTTTGGTTACCCTACCTCCTGTTTTTAATCAAGTTTGTTTCAGTTATTTTTTTATATATAGACAGCATAGAGTTATATTGCGAACAGTGGTGGGTACCCCGTTTTATATTGTCCCTTGCACATCATGCCCACTAGGGCTCCTTTCCATGTGTTCCACGGCCCCTGCCATGTTGGAACTGATTGATCCTAAGGTTCACTCCCCTCTAGAAATCTAGTTCCTACCACACCTCTCCCGGAATATTCATATTCCATTTATCAATGTTATGATTTGGCCTAACTGCTGTTTTGCAATAGATTGTTATCCTGCGATGCGGGGCCACTTTATTCGACCTCCTCGGCCCCTGCTAGGTTATAAGAGTGCCCCTGCGGCACGACCCATCGTATCTCCCTATTGGGATTCTGGAGACCGAGACCCGTGTATATCGCTCTATCTATTGTTTTCTCTTCTTTCTTAACTCTTTTCTCTTCTCTTCCCCCTTTTCCTTATGTACTCTCCTTTCCCCTTGGTCTGCTGGACCGTTTGGTCCTGTTGAATACTCTTGCTCTAGAAGCCGCCTAGTCCACCGTGTGCCCCATTTTTATATATCCCATGGCTCCTTTATGCCCAATTAACTTGGCCTCTTTAAATTGTAGGGGCTTTAACGTGCCCGAGAAGCGGAGCCAGATCTTATACCACTTTCATAAACTGAGATCAAGTATCTTAATGTTACCGGAAACCCACTTCCGCGTTGGCTCCGTTCCCAAAATGCGGTATTATCACATGGTTTCATAGCCCCAATCCGCTGTCCAAAACCAAAGGGGTGTCAATTGCTCTCCACAAATCATTCAACCCAGAAGTACTGGATTCGCTGATTGATGAGACAGGGAGGTTTATATTCCTTAAACTGAAACTAAACGATTTTCTCTTTACAGTAGCAAATATTTATGCTCCCAACGCCGATCAAGCGGAGTTTCTCTCTACCACTCTTACCAGACTGCTCTCCTTCGGGGGCCCCTGCTTCATTATTGGGGGCAATCTCAATGTAGCCTTATCACCGCCAGTAGACACCTCATCCGGTAAGTCCTCTATTCCTACATCCTCTTTAGCTCACATTAAATCCCTACTTCATGACGCACACCTAGTAGATGTCTGGCGTATTCAGCACCCCGGAGAACGCGATTACAGTCATTACTCTGTAGCACACAATTCCTACAGTAGGCTGGACTACTTTTTCATTTCACAATCTTTATTAGACTCTCCTATATAGTCCTCTATAGGGCACATCCTTTGGTCCGACCATGCTCCGGTCCTTCTCTCCCTAGCTCGTCCTCCTAGATCTTGCCTAGGGGCGTCATCGAGGCTAAATGACAACTTGTTGCGGGACTCTGTGTGCGTTGCTGAGGTTTCCAAAACGATTCAGAATTTTGTAGCTGACCATACATCAGATGTCACTACACCACTTACACAGTGGGAAGCCCTGAAATGTGTCATCCGTGGGGTCCTTATCCAGCATGGATCCAGACTGAAAAAGATTAGAACGGATGACATACGCAGATTGTTATCCCACATTGCCGAACTCGAACCACTCCACAAAAAAGACCCATCCACTTTCGTCTAACTGGTTACGCTCGCCGTGACCTGCTTCAGATCTTAGACTCCCACTCTTTAGTCACAAGAGATCGGGCACGTACTCACCACTATTCATTGGCCAATAAATGTGGCCAACACCTCGCTAGACTCCTCCATCCTAGGCCTCCTAGCCACTCTATCCCATTCATAACTCAACCCGACCAAACTAAGACCCACCACACCAGCGGCATAGCCGCCTCTTTCCAACAATATTATACCAATCTGTATAACTTACCCTCTCATTCTACCCGTACTTCTACTCCCTCTCACATGGACGACATGCAGGCCTATATCACTGAGATGGCACTCCCAGAAATTGCCCCACAAGATGCCGTAGACTTAGATATACCCCTCTCCGTCCCCGAGTTCTTAGGAGCGATCAAAGACTTAAAACTGGGTAAATGCCCCGGTCCAGACGGATACACCTCTAGGTTCTATAAAACTTTAGCACCCCTCCTGGCACCGCTCTGGATATGGGCATTTAACTCCATAGATGAGACTTCACTCCCTTCCAAAAACCTCTTGTCCGCCAATGTCTCAGTCCTCCTGAAACCGGGTAAGGACCCCTCCCAATGCGGTAGTTACCGCCCAATATCCCTTCTAAATATAGATTTAAAACTCTTTGCGAAAGTCCTTGCCAATTGCCTATCCCCCCTTCTACCCAAAATTATCCAAATAAACCAAGTTGGTTTTGTTCCTGGCCGAGAGGCCAGGGACAACACGACCAAAACGATACACCTTATATCTTATGTGCAAAAGGATTGTGTGCAATATCCACGCTTAAGGTATAAAACAACAGCCGCTGACAAAAATTGCTTGATCAACAATTAATAAAACATAAAATAAAAATTGCAGCGCTTAATAGTCTCTAAAAAAGTCCATATGCAGTTCAAACATAGATCAATGAAGAGGAGGAAATCCCCACACCAGACTTGTGTGCATAAAGGATGAAGGCTCACACCACACCACCGTGCTCTTGCAAGCCTGCTTACCAGAGACAAATGAAACAACAGCATGTAGGTGTAACACCAAAAAATCTTCCAAGAACATCAGACCAGCCGAATCATCCACTGGGCACTGACTCTTATATGGGAACACTCTCCAATGTATATGTGCAGGCATAGACTTCATAAGCAATTATTGCCAATCTCGATTTATGGTAATGTCCCTTCCATCAAGCTCTCACAAACATCACAGAATGAGAGAAAAGAAGGGAAAACAAATAGTGAAGCCCGCCAGGATAAAAGAGTGTATTTATTAAAGGATCTACTTACAAACATAAGCAGGATACAAGCAAGTAGTAAAAACCATAACGCGTGTCTTGTGCTGGGAAGGACAGAGTCACCTGTTCAATGGCACCATCTGAAGGCTTGCCTGTTGTCCTTCCATGCTGAGAAAGCGTTCAATAGGGTAAACTGGCACTTTCTCTGTCTCTCCCTAGAACAGGTGGGTCTGGGCCAGACTTACATCTCCAAAGTGATGTCATTCTACTCAAGACCTTCTGCCTCGGTGCTGGTTAATGGCTCCTCTTCTGAGCCCTTTGACATCTCCATTGGCACACGCCAGGGGTGACCTCTCTCCCCACTCCTTTTTGTTACAGCTATCGAACACCTGGCTTGTGCCATTCGGCAGAACGGCTCTATCCAGGGCATCCTTACTCCCACTTCCCATCATAAATTATCTCTTTACGCGGACGATCTCCTAATGTATGTACAACAACCGCATACGACCCTACCTTCCCTTCTCTCGGAGTTCAGGCGCTTTGGGGCCTTCAGCAACTTTAAACTGAATATGTCCAAAACGGAAGCCCTCAACCTATCCTTACTCCCCTCCGTGTATTCGCTACTCCGCTCAAACTATTCTTTTCAATGGCAATCCAAATGCATCTCTTACTTAGGAGTCCACATCCCTGCCAACCTGCCCAATCTCTTCACACTAAACTATATCCCGATCCTGTCACATATTAGGAAAGATATAGAGACTTGGGGGGGGGGGGGCTCCTCTTTGCCGTGGTTTGGTTGCATCAATTCTATTAAAATAGATATTTTACCCAAATTATTGTACATTTTTCAAACCATACCGATACCGATACCCAAATCATATTTTGCCTCTCTCCGTTCACTTACTATTAAATTCATATGGCATCAAGGCCTGTCCCGAGTTAAGTACAAATTGTTAACCCTCCCGAAGCTCCAAGGGGGTACAGGACTCCCAGATTTTGAAGTCTACCATAAGGCATCCATCATATCCCAAATACTGGAATGGTTCCCCGGCCTATTACTAAAGCTTCTGTGATGGTCGAACAAGACTTAGCACCTGTGGATCTCAGAGCCTTGTTATGGGGCTACCGGAGTGCCTTACCCCTCTTGAACTGTTCCTCGCTCTTAACTTTAGCTGCCCTGAATTTATGGAATAGACGAGGGCTTTGTCATGTCCTGTCCTCCGATCCGTCACCCATAACGCCCTTATTTGATAAACCGGCCTTCCCTCAAGGTATGGGAGTCCACTTGTTTGATTCATACCATCGTACCTCTTGGCCACGGGCCCGTGAGTTTGTACATCCCCAAACTGGCGGTCCCAGCTAATCCTCGAAACTGGCTGACGTCCATGCAAATTGTCTTTTTTACAAAACAACTTTTCCACTCCTCTTACATACACCGTCCTCTTACAGAATTCGAATGATTAAGCACCCTATAGTAAACGCCAAGACATCGACTCTCTTCACTATACGGCCTGCTCCAGGTTCTTACACACACAGGACTACCATCATATACTAGGTTATGGTCAAGGGATTTGGGAACGGAAATCTCAGGGGAAGAGTGGCTAACCACTTTTCATTTCACCCATAAATCCTCTATATCCTGCCACTCACAAGAAAAAAATTTCAAAATCCTCTCCTGGTGGGGTACAGAGACCCCTGGACCCTCCATAGAATTTTTCCGGATACCTCAGCGGATTGCTGGAGTTGTGGTGAGGCTGTCGGAACATATCTACATATCTGGTGGGAGGGCGAGAGAATACGTTCCTTCTGGAATCAAGTATTTCAGGTATATAACCATTTATACGATGACTCTCTAACTCCCTCGCCTAAGATCGCACTGCTCTCTATCCTTCCTGGCTCTTTAGTATCCCAAAAGAAATGCCTCCTCCGTTTCCTTTTGTCTGCAGCCAGACAAATGATCCCGTTGTACTGAAAATCAACTACCACACCTCCCTTAGCCCAGTGGGTATCCACTGTGAATGACATTATGAGAATAGAAGAAAGGTTGGCAACGGACAATGATACTTTTGACAAATATAAGGTTTTATGGTCGATCTGGCTCTGTTTCTCCGCCTCTGACAGGCTCACTAATCTCCTAGGTACATAACAAGCCCTGATATGGGACAGATAGTGGGTCTCAGGTTGGTTCCTTGAGCAACTACGCAGGGCCGAGACCCTCCAGCAGACCCCCTTCTTCTCTTCTTTATCTTCTCATATTCTCCTGTGTAACTATCCCTTCATTTCTCACTATACTTTTGTCTTCTTCTATTTTTCTGCTTTTCTGTTTTTTTTTCAACACAGAAAACAATATGGCATCAAGTTTCTACATTTCAAAGCGGTTTTTCTTGGTTTAATGATGTTTTTCTGCCTTGTACTTGTTATCCGTAACACTGTGCTGCTCATGGTCCCGAGTCTCACTGTGGGCGATAGCCACTGAGTGGACTTGTGGATATATGCCACTTACCACTTTACTTTTGTAATGTGTTTTTCTTCTCAATAAAAATATTTTCAACTTTAAAATCTAGCTCTCCCAGGCTTTAATCCATAAATATTGTTATAAAGATCATCATATGCACTACAAGCACTAAAACTATTCATAGCTTCATCGGGAAGCCTAGAAAGATGTGCATAGAGCTACAATTAAGAGCTGTATACATCATTCTCAGACAAACAGAAAATTGATTTAAGGGCTGTAAGAAGAGTGCTCACAAGCTTGCTGAACATTTACTATGATTGCAGTACATGATACTCTTCAGAGTGGTGCCTAGACGTTTAAGGGCTCTTTCACATGGTTGGTCTGCCCGACTGACTCAGCTTTGCTCAGCACTGCGCTGATCTCCACTGAGCAGGCGGATGACAGGTCCGTCTCCGCTCACTGTGTAGAGACGGACCTGTCAGAGCTCCGCTCTCCTCTATGTGATGATCGGATGAAAATGGAACGCAAATTATGTCTACAACACTTCACTTTTAGCCTCCCTTGACACACTGGCCCCTCACACTATTCACAGAATCGGGCCCTGACCCCTTCAACCTTGGCAAACAGATGACACTAGAAGTCTGAAAAAACATAGCCGTGCTCTTGAGCGCCTGTGGCGTAAGACTAAGTCTCAGAAATATTCAACCAGTATAAATCTGCCCTCCAAAGATACAATTCAAGCCTCCTCACTGCCAAGTAGACCTATTTTATCACTCTCATTAACAAATTATCATCACATCCCCGTCAACTCTTCTCTACCTCGTCCTCCTCTGCCTCCACCCACTACTTCACTCACTGCCCAGGAGACCGCCAATCACTTCAAACAGAAGATTGAAACAATTCATAAGGAGATCTCTGCTGTTCAGATACCTTCCTTGCTTTACACTTCATGCCCACGGGTACAATCACTACTTCGCTCATTCAACCCCACCACTTTAGATGAGGTTGCTAAACTACTTGCTAACGTCAAACTAACCACCTACCCTCTGGATCCTGTTCCCTCGCAAATACTACGTTTACCCTCTGACTCGATTCTACACTCTTTAACCCACATCTTCAATCTCTCCCTCTCTTCTGGCATCTTCCCCAACTCTCTAAAACATGCACTAGCTAGCCCCATGCAAAAAAGCCTTTACTGGACCCAACCAAACTTAACAACCTACGCCCCGTCTCCTTGCTTACAACTGACTGAGCAACCACCTCGCCGAGAGTAGCTTTCTTGATCCCCTTCAGTCTGGATTTCGTCCCCAACACTCCACAGAAACGGCTCTTCTAAAACTAACAAACAATCTACTAACGGCCAAAACCAATGGATACTATTCTGCACTACTACTCTTGGACCTTTCTGCTGCCTTTGATACAGTTGACCAACCCCTTCTCCTCCAAAAACTCCATGCCATTGGTTTCCGTGACTGTACTCTTCGCTGGTTCTGTATTCTTCGCTGGTTCTCTTCCTACTTATCCAATCGCACCTTTAGCATTGCTTAAAACTCTACTTCCTCCTCTCCTATTCCTTTCTCTGTTGGGGTCCCCCAAGGTTCTGTTGTTGGGCCTCTCCTATTTTCCAATCTGCACCTCCTCTCTGAGTCAGCTGATAGCCTCCCATGGCTTCCAATACCATCTCTATGCTGATGATACCCAAATCTATCTCTCTACCCCTCAGATCAGTCTCCTTGCGTATCACTAATTTACTAACAGATATATCAGTCTGGAGGTCACACCACTTCCTGAAACTCAATCTATCCAAAACCGAACTTATAATTTTTCCTCCACTACGTGCCCCTTCCCCTGTCACCCCTTCACTGCATGCCAAGGTCCTAGGCGTAGTCCTGGACTCTGAACTCTCCTTTAAGCCCCACGTCCAATCACTGTCTGAATCCTGCCACTTTAACCTCTGCAACATCTCAAAAATACACCCTTCCTAACCAATGACACAACAAAGCTCTTAATTCATTCCCTGGTTATCTCTCGCCTTGACTATTGCAACTCCCTTCTCACTGGCTTACCTCTACATAGGCTATCCCCCTTCAATCCATCATGAATGCTGCTGCCAGACTCATCCACCTTACCAATCGCTCTGTGTCTGCTACTCCTCTCTGTCAATCCCTCCACTGGCTCCTGCTCACCCAACAAATTAAATTCAAAATACTCACAACTTACAAAGCCATCCACAATTTAGGCCCCAGCTACATCACCAGCCTAGTCTCAAAATACCAACCTAATTGTTCTCTTCGTTCCTCTCAAGACCTCCTGCTCTCTAGCTCCCTCATCATCTCCTCCTTTGCTCGCCTCCAGGACTTTTCCAGAGCCTGTCCAATCCTATGGAACTCCTTACCCCAACCTGTACGATTATCTCCTACTCTATTAGCTTTTAGACGATCCCTGAAAACCCTCCTCTTTAGAGAAGCTTATTCTACCCACGCCTAACAATTGCATTTTCATTTTCTTCCTCAGCTCATCCCCCACAATTATTACCTTTTGTTTCACTTGACCCTCCCTTCCAGATTGTAAGCTCGAACGAGCAGGGCCCTCTGATTCCTCCTGTATTGAATTGTAATTTAGCTAAACTGTCTGCCCTCATATTGTAAAGGCTGAGCAAACTGTTGGCGCTATGTAAATCTTGTATAATAATAATAATCCGATCCACCAGATGGGTGGAAAATAGGGGCTCCATCCTTCTGGATTTCAGGGACAGGATCAGATCGGATAGCAGCGGCTCACAGATGAACCTGATCGGAAAGCCTGTGTGAAAGGGGCCAAAGTCTATATAAAATAGGTCTAAGTGTGCCTGGTGACATGAGAAGGGGCCAGTCATCCTGCATTTTGTGTATAATCTGATCTTTTTACTACTCAGGTATATTTTTCAGCAGCGGTTATCTGAACCTCCAGAAAGTCAGTGCCCTTAAACAGTGCTCCCACCTGCTAGCCACAACTGGAAAATATGAAAAAATAGATATACAGATATCAAGTAAAATAAGAGAACCCCACCATTGTTTACATGCCTATTGATCAGGACCTTTGTTATTTTACACATAGTAGCTGGGTTGTCAGACAAGAGTGACCCTCATTACTTATACTAAAGTGTCAGGTCTAGATAAAGTAAGTAAAGGAAAAGTAATGTAAAATGCCATTCTAATCTTTGATAAGTAGGCTTGTATAGTGTTAATAGTTTAGGACAGAAAATTCAGATTCTTGCATATGCCCACTCCTGACAGGATCCCTTTAAAAATTATATAGAAAAATAGCTAGCAGCAGTTAGTCACGTTTAACTGGACTTTCTCTGACATGCCATAGCTTATCCAAGCCATTTATTCAGTTGTAAGGAGTGACATATGGAACATAACACTCATTTCTATTCACACAGGTAGAACAGGCACCTTAATCCAATCACCATGGAATGTGTCAAGGCAGATATTGATTGTCCAAGCATAAATTGCACAGACACTTTAATCCAATCACTATGAAATGTCAAAGAATATGTTGAAGAACAGGATGGTAAGTTGTGGAACCACCCTAGTAGTTACATAATCCCTTCCTTGGTGTCAGGAAATCTGTCTGGGTGTTAATCTTTCTATTCACATTGTGAAAGGTGTGAATTGTCAAATCACCGGGATAGAGATGTTAAAGTGGCACTATATGTGGAACGCAGATGGCGTTGAAAGCTCCCAACCCCGTTCAGTTTGATGTAGATGGAATCTTTCAGTCCTCATACAAACCAGAACTGCTCTCTGTTCAAGATGTGCACCTCACTGTCACAAAAAAGAATGTCCCTCTTCCATAAGGTGTAGGAAAACTGCAACCAGTGTTTCTTTCCCTGCACCTGTAACACTTTACTTCCTTCATTTTAATTTGCTTTTACTTTTTTACATTTTACTTCCTATATGTGTAATTCATATGTTGAGAGGTTGTTTTGTCTGCCCTTTGTATAGGCTTTTGCAATCCCTACCACAGTGCAATGCCCATGCCAAGTTACTTTACTTGTCTTGCCTAGACAGGGTCAATTTACTAAAGGCAAATAGGCTGGGCAGTTTGCAAGGGAATTTTAAATTAGTTCAGTGGATACGGTGAATATTCACTTTCCAAAGAATACCCAATCACAAGCAATGAATATTAAAAAAAGAAAACTGAATTTTTGCTTCAACTCATTCAGTAAGCTAGGAAAAAATTCATATACAAATGAAAATTTCCTTGCATAGTGAACAGCCAGTTTGCTTTTAGCAAATCAACCCTTATTGGTTTTCCCACTGTAATGCTGTTTAAAAATGTCTACCCTTCAGCTATATAAATAGAAAGATTTACACCCATGTAGACTTCCTGAAACCAAGGAATTTTGTAACTGGAACTGGGTGGTTACACACCTTTCACACCTCCTATCCTGTTCTTGTTCAATCAGCATCTGCCTTGACATATTCCAAGGTGATTAGATTCAGGTGTATATGCTACCTGTATGGATATAAATTGCTGGGGTACGTTCCTAATACTAATTAGAACTGAAGAAGAGGCATGAGTAAGCTACAAAATATGTTCAAGCTCACAGAGCAAGTCCAGTTAAAGTGGTAGTAAACTGCCCCTATGTACTGTTTACATAATAATGTACTAGTGTGCACTGTGTACTAGCACATTATGATAGACTTACCTGGACACGGAGCCCTCCAGAGCAGCTCTGTACTGCTCCCCGGAACTTCCATCTTCATCTGGTCTTCCTTCCGGGTTTGCAGGCTCCGCCTCCGCACAGAGCTCTGAAGGTGAGGTCACTATTCAGTGTAACTCCATGTAAGACTTATTATAAAGGCCTTATCATAAAGTTAAAAAGTGAACTTTACTTCCACTTTAAATGAAAGCTATACACTGTCTGGGATAAATGACAACCTTCATAGACATATAGATAAATGTTTGTTGTCAACCAATAGGTGTAAACTACTATCCAGCAAAAGAATGGTAACATTTCCTATGAAAGGTAACAATGACAAGTTAGTCAAGATAAAAAAAAAACACTCCCCTTTAATTGACTTCATGATAATCACAAAAACACTAGGGTACTGGACAGCTATGTTCTCCACCAAAGCAATACAAAAGGCGGAGGCCACAGCTCAGTTACCTTGTTTACAGTCTGCTCCCATTGGGGTAAATAAGGACTATAACAGCTACAACTTATACCTATGGTACCGCCTCTCTGTATGACCATAAATGTATTTCTTTCCTATAATCAATTTCCTTTTTATTTCTGCATACCTGTATTGGGAGTATACTATCCTGACTTCTCGCTTGTTGCTGGTTGTAAGAGATTTATGTATATGCTTTAAATATATGTTTAAACAAATGTTTAACCTGGGAAATTTAAATTCAATAAAAATTTTGTTGGAAGTTTAAAAGATAAAAAAAAAAAAAAACACCTTTAAGATAGCAACAAGTATTTGACACTGATGTACAGCTGAAAGATATATCAATAAGTAGACAAACACAGTTAAAGACAGAATTAAATGAGTGACATCAATTAGCTGAGAAATAAATTAGAGACATCGGTAAGGAATTGAATGGCTGTCAGCCTTAAATGAGAAAATGTATAATCACCATCAGTATGTAGCAGAGTGATTATTCAGTGTCTCTTCTTATACAATGTAAATAATTGGGCAATGAAGGCAATTGAGGAACTTCATAAAGCATACAATGAAGTATATACAAAAGAAATCCTTATAAAAGAGACCATTTGTGAAATGAATTGGATGTAAAGGGCAAGTGATAAGCTATTGAATGAATAAACAAATTAATGCTGTCAAAAAAAACAGGTGACCGAAATGTGAAATGGCTAAGTAGACTAATGTAAATGAAGGAAAACAGCTGTAAATAAAACAAAAGTGAATGAATACCATGGCTCCAACACAGGTAAATGAATAGGGCCATGAATAAGTAGGTGAATTAATGCCATTGTATAGGGGCTGATGAAAGAACAACACTGCTACCACTGACAGGAAGGTGAACTTATACTACACTCTATGAGAAGCTGAACACTGTAATCTTTTTTTTTCTCTGAGCAGGTAACGGGAACAGGCAAATTAATACCAATTTCTGTAACTAAAATCTTAATACATAGGCCTCATACACACCAGCGTACGTTTAAAAATAAGCAAAACATTGAGTCCGAAGTCAGGGAAAAATCAGCGTTTTTTTCGGTGTTTGCATTGGCATTAATGAGCGTTAGTGAGCGTCGGCTTCAATAGTTTTCTTTTTTTTTAAATCCCCTGCTATTTTTCAACCTAAAAACGTTGGCGTAAAAAACGCCGGTTAACGCCGGTACTGCGTTAGTGAGCTAAAAGACGTCTGCGTTTTATGGGGCCACTGACTAACATGGAGAGCTGCAAAAAACGTTGGCGTCAAAAAACGTCCATGTGTATGAGGTCTTAAGCTGTGTCCAAAAAAATCATCACACTATCTACATTTATTGTATTTTACATAAAATGTAGCAAATAGCAGTAAAAGTTATTAGTGCATTTTGCATTGCAGGGGGAAATCAATACACCTGAACAAAAGCCACACAAATATAGAACCTACCAAATAGATGGTGCCAAAGTGGGAATTACCAGAACCGCCACTATAAATTCCAAATGTTTACCAGCTAATGATTTGGTGCAGGGCATTTGTCACCAAAAACAAGTACAGAAGCATGTCTTGGACCTAAAAATCCATCCCTTTGGGCCGGTTCACACCACAACACGGGCGATTTTGCGCATTCCTATGCAGCACGTTTTTGACAGCCCATTCAGTTCAATGGGCGACCAAAGGTGAGAATGCACGGCAGGTGCGACTTTTGATTTCAAGCCACACGGTACTGCAATAAAATGCATTTTGGTGGCTGTAAAGCATGTGTTTTATAAAGTACATGAGTTTGGGGTGCCATTGCTAATTAATAGAATCCACGTGTGTCTGTCTATTAAGGGCATCACAGTCCTGTGGGGTGTGGGAAACGTGTGTTCCCCCACCGCAATTGGTGTGAACAGGCCTTAATCTGAACTTTAATTGTACACTGCTCCCATGCACCTGACTATATAACACCACCTTAAAGTGGATAGCTGCTCAGTGCAAAGATTTTGTACAGAGCAGCCCCGATCCTCTTCTAGGGTCCCCTGCCAGCGCTCTTGGCTTCTCCCTTCCAAGTGCCATCATAGTCAGCCACTTGCTATGGGGGCACTCATGTGGGCTTGATCCTGAGCCAGGCTGTATGCATCTATTGACACACACAGCGCGGCTCAGCTCACAGGGTTTGATTAATGGCAATGGCTTCCAC
>BLSH010063816.1:2234687-2247335 GCA_018402905.1 Glandirana rugosa
CACCTTCGGTAACGGTAATTAGTTTGGGACACTCGACTCGGGTACTGCAATAAAATGCATTTTGGTGGCTGTAAAGCATGTGTTTTATAAAGTACATGAGTTTGGGGTGCCATTGCTAATTAATAGAATCCACGTGTGTCTGTCTATTAAGGGCATCACAGTCCTGTGGGGTGTGGGAAACGTGTGTTCCCCCACCGCAATTGGTGTGAACAGGCCTTAATCTGAACTTTAATTGTACACTGCTCCCATGCACCTGACTATATAACACCACCTTAAAGTGGATAGCTGCTCAGTGCAAAGATTTTGTACAGAGCAGCCCCGATCCTCTTCTAGGGTCCCCTGCCAGCGCTCTTGGCTTCTCCCTTCCAAGTGCCATCATAGTCAGCCACTTGCTATGGGGGCACTCATGTGGGCTTGATCCTGAGCCAGGCTGTATGCATCTATTGACACACACAGCGCGGCTCAGCTCACAGGGTTTGATTAATGGCAATGGCTTCCACTTCCGTCCCATGTCCTCTGAGGAGAAAGAACAGCACACCTGCTGTCTGGCACAGTGGTGGATCGAGATCAAGCTCAGGTAAGTAAGTAAAGAGCAGAATAGAGATCCATCAGTCTGTGCAGAGATACAAGCAGGCAGGTTTGAGAACATGAATTGGAAAGAGGGCAGAGAGCAGATCACTAGCTTGTAGCCCCTGTAAATAATATCCCTTAACCAGGCATCTAAAATGCTGCCAGACCAAGTATATGCAAATGAAAGTGGGGGCATCCTTTCATCTTGAAGAGGATTTGTCTGCAGCTTTGGGAGATATAAAGTCCCCAGGGTTTGTGGTCGAATGGGTTGCTGCTTGGGTCCTGCCCCCAGTTTGTGTGTGTGTGTGTAGTCTTTCAAGATTGAAGTTTAGGTTTCATTCAGCAGCAGCGGCGGCTGGTCCATAAGGGGAGCTTGGGCGCCGCCGCTGACAAGAAGAAAAAAAAAAGTCAGCCCGGCCCCCTGCAGGAGGTGACGGTATATTGACTTTTCTTTTTTTTTTTCTTCCCGGCTCCTTGCTGTCAGCTGACAGGAAGTAGTGAGCCGATTGGCTGCCCCCTGAGCCATCAGAGCCATTGATTATCTGTCATTGGATGTTGTGGGCGGGACTATGGCGGATGTGCTGGCTGCGTGATTACTCACGGAGGCACAGCACTCCGCCGGGGACTTCCGCACAGACCGTCCACGAGGAGAGGAGGACAGTCCAAGCCAATCTCTGCACACTGTCAGCCCACTCTCTGCAAGCCGATCTCTGCACACTCCTGCCTGCCTATTAGATGGGGTAAGTGCGGGACTTGTCCCGACTTGGGGGGGGGGTGCAAGCCCCTATCTGGGATCCTGTATACCCCTATCTGGTGACTGTATACCCCTATCTAGTGGCTGTATACCCTATCTGGTGACTGTATACCCTATCTGGGGCTCTGTATACCCTACCTGGTGACTGTAATCTATCTGGGGCCCTGTATACCCCAATCTGGTGACTGGATACCCTATCTGGGACCCTGTATACCCTATCTGGGGCTCTGTATACCCTATCTGGGACCCTGTATACCCCTCTCTGGTGACTGTATACCCTATCTGGGTGACTGTATACCCTATCTGGGGCTCTATATACCCTATCTGGGACCCTGTATACCCTATCTGTTGACTGTATTCCCTATCTGGGACTCTGTATACTGCTATATGGTGACTGTATACTGCTATCTGGGGCTCTGTATACTGCTATATGGTGATTCTGTATACCCCTATCTGGTAACTCTGTATACTGCTGTATGGTGACTCTGTGTACTGCTATATGGTGACTCTGTATACTGCTATATGGTGACTGTGTATACTGCTATTTGGTGACTGTGTATACTGCTATATGGTGACTGTGTATACTGCTATATGGTGACTCTGTATACTGCTATATGGTGACTCTGTATCCTATATGGTGATTCTGTATACCCCTATCTGGTAACTCTGTATACTGCTGTATGGTGACTCTGTATACTACTATATGGTGACTGTGTATATTGCTATATTGTGACTGTGTATACTGCTATATGGTGACTCTGTATACTGCTATATGGTGACTCTGTATACTGCTATCTGGGGCTCTGTATACTGATATCTGGGGCTCTGTATACTGCTATATGGTGATTCTGTATACCCCTATCTGGTGACTCTGTTTACCACTATCTGGTGATGCTGTATATCCTATCTGGTGATGCTGGGCTGTATACTCCTGACACAAGGGGTGGAAACTATAAGGGGGGCTTATGAGAAGTGGGAGGGGTCAAAAGGAAGGGCTTGGTTTGGTGCCCCCCATCCTAAAATTTCACTAGCCGCCACTGTTCTTCAGCTGAGTACACATATGTACATTTTCCTTCAGTGATTGTACCATACCATTGGTCGGGGGGTGGGGGACAGGCGGACCTGACCACGGATGAACCCCTCCCCCCGGTCTCTTACCTTGTGCTAGCCTGCCAGCGGCAGCTTCCCCCTTCTGTGTCCCAGCCTCCTTGTCTCCCCTCTCCGTCTTGAAGATTACCCTGGCAGGGGATGGGTACAGCAGGCACAGCACCCAGGCATCCCCGGCTCTTTACTGAGCTTCAGCTGGAGGGAGATGACAGCCTATAGAGCGCTCCTCTGTGGCGGCTGGTGGGTCAGGCTTCCCCTGCGTGACGTCTTCTCCATCCTCCTCGGCAGCCAATCAGAAACGCTTCTCCTTTTGGCCAAGTAGTGCTCCGTGCCCTGAGCTCACCCTTTTTAAAGCCTATTAGAGCCTCTGTCTCTAATCATGCGCGTTAGAAAAAAAAAATCCCCCATTGGAACCAAGGTGTCCAGGGGGCCGGACGCATGGATGGGGGGGGCGGCGCCAGTGCACCCCTAATGGACGGGCCACCACTGATATTCACTGATAGGAGATTCAGGAAATAAGATGTGGGACATCAAGTAACCCATCTACACTACAGCATAGGGCTGTCAGCATTCGCTCTAAGTGTTCTAAAAATGAAGGATCAGTATAAATCGAATCTGGCAGCAGTCACTAGCATCCAAAGATGCTCTCCTGAATTTCTGTTGAGGTTACTTGCCAGCAGTAAACTGCTTATTTCAAATACAGTATTGTCAGGCATAGCCACACCAAAAAAAATAAGGATGCAGTCCAAACACCACTAACATACATGCTGCCCAAACACCACTACCAAACACAATACATCTATGTCCGGTAACAGAAATGCCTACAATTAGGTAAATATATAAACATATGGGAAGAAGTGATATTGTTTCCAGCGGAATGAATTAGATTTAATGAAAGTATAATGGAATCAATTAGGGCACAAATCCAACCACCGAGCTGCAAAAGAAAAATAAAAAGATGGAGCAGTCTCAATCCATATTAAAGCAGATTAAAAATCTGTTCATTTATCTGTGAAAACGACAGCAGAATTTTTCTCTTTTGTTTCCCGGAGTGATAAATTCAATCAAGTCATTGCATGTGCCCAGCGCCCACCACACATCACACCTCAGATAAATGAGGCCAGAGCTAAGATCACAGTAGACAACAAGATGTCTGCCAATCATGCAGTCACCTCCGTTAGCATGTACCTGAAAAGCTTCTGCAGGAAATTAAAGCAGAGATATTAGATGGACTGGTGGGGGTTATTATTTGTAACATAGAATATTCCATCAGATAAAAAAATATGTTCTCTATAGCCAGCCAGTCAAAATAAGAACGCAAATTCTGTATGATCATCTGATCATTGTGCCTTTTCTATATGCCATACCTACTGAGCTATCACCAGTCATTCATATCTCTCCCCTCTATCTCAAATGGAAAAGCAAACAATGTCTGCTGTAGTCATTATCTCACAATGACAAAGTCATAGTAGCAATGAATACAATTAACCATGAATAGTCTCATAGCAATCAGTTAGACATTACCTTTAACTGATCTGACTAGAGAAAACAGAAATACCGTTGGTTGCTATAGGTTACTGCGCAGGCCATATCATCACTTCTTTCTAAATGCCTCTTTGCATGACCACCCTATTATGCGATTGTTTAGAAATATGATCCAACCTATACCCCATACATTGCACTTAGGCTAAGCTCCCCCTTTGGGAAAAAATAATAAATGTGTATTTGCAGAAAAAAATGTGCACTTATTTTTTCTGCAGGAGCCTACAGAGCACTGCGCCCATGATTAGTAGATCGCAGGTGCAATATCAATCTCCTGCAGACACTCAGTATAGCTGTCTGTCTGTACCTCCCATACAGGCAGACAGTTACTAAAGAGCAGGAAAAAAAAATCAATGAACTTCAAGGGCACTCACCAGAGTTCTTGCAATTCATTGAGAACTACAAGCCATGTGCTACAGTGGAATATGGTACTTGTAGTTCATTCATTCTTGACTACCCCCTCCAGGACACCTGGAGGCAGACGGAAACACACCAACCCCATAAGGACTTCTTTCATCTGCATTATGCTGTTATCCCACAGCAGTGAGATTAAAGGGTAGAGAGAATTTCACGGACAGACGTTATTTTATCTTTATTCAAAAGGACTGAGGCTTGCATTGCATATTGTACCCCACCTTATTAATATTTGAACTTTGGACTTACCAGTCTTGTCGTTTTGTTACTTTTATCCTTTTTATTTATCTTGTGTCACAAAAGTCACATTTATTCACCTGTTTAAATCATCACTGACACTTGGTATTTTATGACTAATCTATTAGAAATACTCATATATAACCCAGAGCTGTTCATTACCTTGCACATATAACTCTATAATTATCACACCCAGTTCCACAAGTTATTTATGTACTGATTCACACGCACACAGTTAATACATTTATTGGCAATCACATCCCAACTGGATTGTATATTTGGATCACTCTTCAGGTGACAACGCACCAAAATTTTTTTACACAGAGATTAAATAATACCTTCCACAGAAGTTGTACATATTTATCTTGTTTATCTGCAGTATTTTCTTCTTTACATTCATTCAAAGTCCAGAATGTATAAAGGTTGTCTGAGCTGTTAGAGAAAAGGGGCAGAGAACTGAAGTTACACTCTGCAGAGCTCAGTGAGGAGAACTTTGAGAGCTGATTGGTGGGAAGGGACACACCCCCTCACAACAGAACTGAGGCTGTCAATCAGCTGGAGATCCCTCCCTTGTCACCATTTTTCTCTTGGTGTCAGGAAAACTTGTCAGAAGTGATTCATGCTCATAGCAGAGGAACGAAGCAGCAGACAGAAATTACATTTGGTGATCCTAATTAACCATTTCAGCCCCGGAAGGATTTCCCAGTTTAGGATCAGAGCACTTTTTGTGATTCAGCACTGCATTGTTTTAACTGACAATTGCATGGTCGTGCGACGCTGTACCCAAACGAAATCAGAAATGACGCAGAGGTGATCAAATACCACCAAAAGAAAGATCTATTTGTGGGAGAAAAAGGACGCAAATTTTGTTTGGGTACAATGTTGCACGACCGCACAATTGTCAGTTAAAGTGACGCAGTGCCAAATCGCAAAAAAGGGCTCTGGTCCTAACATGGGAAATCCTTCCGGGGCTGAAGTGGTTAAAGTTGGGGGGGGGGGTGTCAGATATTGGATCTGTCCCAGTGCCAAATGTTCTAGGTACGCCCCTGCCTTCCACGCCTCAGAATTTGAATTATCCCCACTGACAATAGCTGTACCTACGGTAGAAATAAAACAGATTTTTTTTTCTTTGATGGGCCCAGTGCAGCTACTAAACAAGCACTACAACACCATCTGAAAACAAGCAGTGAAACCAACTACTGTTTATGAGGTGCAATGATGTTACAACAAGGAGGTTAGCACATGCAGTGGAAAACTGCTAGAGCTGATCTCCTTGTCTATTCAATGTTTTCTTGGTTTAAAAAAGTTACCTGCTTTTGTACAGCTGTTGAGTCTTTCTCAATAGGTCTTCCAAGCCAAAGCCCGCCATTAAAGGCCCGTCATTTCATGAATGTCCTACAGGACAACTTCATGACCCAATTGGTGGATTCCCCAACTAGAATGAACGCCCTGTTAGATCTATTAATTACGAACAATCCAAATCTGGTCGCAGACGTGGCGATAAGCGACAATTTGGGATCTAGTGACCATAGAATGATAGCATTTAGTGTAAATCAAAAGAAAAAGAGGCAGGAGGGCAGCATTAAAAAACTAAACTTTAAGTGGGCCAATTTTTCAAGGCTGCGGTCACTACTGCAGGACATAAATTGGGACACAGCCCTAGAAAGAATGAACACGGAAGAAAAATGGGAATGCTTTAGGAGCATATTAAATAAGGGTATCGCACAGTGCATTCCAGAACACAATAAATATAAAAGGGCAAAGGTCAATCCTGGGTGGTTAAACAGTAATGTGAAAAGCCTCATTAAAGAGAAAAACTTGGCCTTTAAAAAATATAAAGCGGATGGGTCACCTTGTAAATTCCAAAACTACAAGGAATGTAACAAGAAGTGTAAAAATGCAATTAGGATGGCTAAAAAGGATTATGAGAAACACATAGCTATAACTATAATTCTGCCACTTTATAACAGCCTGGTGAGGCCACATCTGGAGTATTCTGTCCAGTTTTGAGCACCGGTCCTCAGAAAGGATGTACTGGAGCTGGAGAGAGTCCAAAGGAGGGCAACCAAACTGATAAGGGGAATGGAAGACCTTACTTACGAGGAACGCTTGCAAGTGCTAAACTTATTCTCTCTGGAGAAGCGACGCTTGAGAGGGGACATGATTGCAATCTATAAATATCTTAATGGGGATCCGAGCATAAAAGATAAACTGTTCAGTCTAAGGGAATGTAGAAGGACAAGGGGACACACATTGAAACTAGAAGAGAAAAGGTTTAATCTTAGAACTCGTAAGGGATTCTTCACTGTCAGGGCAATAAGGATGTGGAACTCTCTTCCACAACTAGTGGTGACTTCGGGGAGTATGGATATATTTAAAAAACTCTTGGATGTATATCTCAATAAGGGATATGGGTACTGACAAGAGTATACCTACACAGGTTGAACTGGATGGACTGTTGTCTTTTTTCAGCCTTAACTACTATGAAACTATGAAGCTGAAATAAACTGTTCATTGTTTAACACCTTAACACTGACCATCTGTAAAATGATATTATCAGGAAAGGTTATTTTGTGATAAAAGAACATTTATCCAAATGATTTTGGATCTGAGGGTGTGTACCTGTGCTCCTTCCTGGTTTTCTGAGACAGTAATGATATTGACAGATACTGGACCCCACTAATGCTCAGGAACCAATCAGTATGGTTCCTGATCATGTGATAACATGAGGTTTCACTAACAAATGTGCCATCTTCATCTGTCAGTGTGTTTTCCAGGCCGGGGCTGTTACTGTGCATTACATTTACCTGTAAAATAACCTAATTACATAGGATTTTTTGACTTACCGTAAAATCCTTTTCTCTGAGTTCATTGACAGACACAGTGATCCATATTTCTCGACCAGTGGGTTATATCGCCCTCTACAGGAGTAGGACTAGGCAGAAAAGAAAAAAAGACTATGCCTGTGGGCAGTCCTAGGTGATATACATCCCCTTCTCTGCTATAGGCCTTCAGTTTAGTAACAAGCAGTATCAGAAGCATCAAAACTCCTAAGAGGTGTGGGTGTTGTGTCTGTCAATGAACACAGAGAAAAGGATTTTACAGTAAGTCAAAAAATCCTATTTTCTCTATTGTTCATTGACAGACACAGCGATCCATATTTCTTGACCAGTGGGACGTCCCAAAGCAGTGTCAAACATGAGGGGGGGATAACGAAGAAAAAACTCCAAGCTAACACAAGAGCCAACTAGGTAACAGGAGCTCAACACAGAGCAACTGGAGCCCACTTGAATAATACACCCTCAAGAGGGGATAGACCCTTTATGCTGCAGTCTGCAAAACCTGCGGCCAAAAGCAGCATCTGCAGATGCCAGCACATCAACTTTGTAGAATGTTTGAAAGAGTGCACCTACTACCAGGAGGCCATCAGCCAAATGTCGCAACCGATGCCTGATGACAGAAGACCCAAGAAACACTAAGCACACGAGTAGAGTGCATCGTAACAGGGGAAAAAAGGGGAACCCGATCCCCGACAGAATAGGTCACTGTCCGTCTGAGCCATTCAGAAATGGTCACAGCGAAACAGAGAGCCCCATACTCGGTCCGACGGCATCAAAAACCATGAAACTGACTCTGACAAGACTCATAAACGACCAGGCATACCAGGTCAGCTTACCCAGACCGACAGTATCATCCGGCAACAACACAGTAACCGGAACCCCTGCGGCCATGATCCCGTGCAAAGGTCACAGCAGAAGCTGGTGAAGAGGAGGAGCCTAGACCGAATGATACCAACTCCACTGGCCACCAGAACATGTGAAAAGCCCACCAGAAGATCCCGTGACCGAGTGCAAGCTCTCGGTCCCTGTTTATTGAGCCGGTACGCACTACGTGCCCATTGAAAACATTTCCGAGGAAACACAGCTCAGCAAAAGACCGACCAGTGGTCCCATGCTAGCCGCCTGAGGCATCCACTTGCCAGAATTCAATCCTGGGAAACGTACATAGGAGAGGTCTGCCCAGGGAAACCCCAAAGACGATCCGACCATGATGCAAACAAAGTCTGAGCCCTTGCCATCCATACATGGAGAGAAGGGATTTTCTCTGTCAAGGAACCAAACAATCCACCAGACCAGGAAAGTAGGTACCAGTAGACCCAACAACCACATGCAGCCCCGCAAGGAGCCCCACCTGTCTGACACAGTAGACGAAATGCGGCAAGAAACTCCTGGAGCTTTGTCCAGATATCTAAAACACTCTGGCCAGAACTGGAGTCTGAGTCAGGCCCAGATAACCCAGTGTTCCGGAAAGAGCCAGAGCGGACTCCTGGTAATATAGAAGCCACGTCGCCCCACGGGGCAGTCAAGCAACACCACAAGCCGGTAATGCTCTCCTCCCACAGCAAAACAGGGAGTGCTGAGGTCAGGCTCATAATGGAGTGCTAAAGCAGACATTCGAGATATCAAAGAAAGCCAGAAAGGTCCCCAAGCGTAAGGCACGCTATCACCGTGCAAATGGACAAAAGCAGGTCAGAGCCTTGATGTCCAGATCCACAGCACCATGCCCTCCATCTTTTGACCGTGAACAGTAGTGAAGAAAAAAAACGTTCCGCCAGGAACCGGGACAGGCACACCCCGAAGAAACAGGGCTTGTACAGCCCCACACAGAGAACTGCACACGGTCCGGTAACAAACTCCTAATGGGAGGGACAAAACAAAAAAAAATATTTTTGAGGAACAAGGCCATAACACTATCTTGTAACTGAACAAGATCAAGATGACCCTCTCATTCCAGATGCACATGAGGGCGCTATCTCGAGCCGTAGATGCCTTGTCCGCAGGTGATTAAAATCCGCTCTTGGCTTGCCAGACCAGGTCCGACTGGAACCTCCCGAGGAGGGTTTGAAAAGTTTTGAAACCCTGACAGTGGACTCTGAAGAATGAAAAGGCTGTGTGCCACGAAAGGAGGACCGCGTCTGCGAGGAGGCTCCTTCCCTATTTCGGACTGAGGAAGAGATATACCTTCCCCCTACATGAGACACAACAATGTCAGCCAGGGTTGCCCCGAAGCGACCATGGAAAGTCTGCATACCAACACCCAGGCCACATACAGATCAAAGCACCATTGTGAAAACAGAGAGCTCAGTAACCAGGGGGACTGCGGTCAAGACACATGGCAGACCAACCGCAGGTCCCTAGATTAACAGATCCGCCATTTAGCACAGGCAGGGGAATTCAGCTCCAGACTTGTCCGCTGGATGCTTTTGCCATGCCAGACGGCCCTGTCCACCACTTCAGTCGTGGAGGAACCATCTTCACTAGGTGACCAAACAGGGAGCATGGGCACCAAACCGTAAGGTCGACCACTACAGTGGCCAGATTGTTCGAGGTCGAGCACAGGGGACGCCGCCAATGCCGACGCACAGGGGACACAGGCCGAGACCCCTCTCCAAGTCAGGCCCCCACACAGGGGGGACAGGCTGAGGCCCCTCACAGGGGGCATCAGCCACAGGGGACGCCTATCTAAGTCCTGCACAGGGGACGCCAATTGAGGTCCCACATAGGGCCCGCCACCGAGGCCCCTCACAGGGAGCACTGGCTGAGGCCCCACCCAGGGGACGCCACAGTAGTCCCGCAGAGGGGACACCACTGAGGTCCCGCACAGGGGACGCCACTGAGGACCCGCACCACGGACACCACTGTGGTCCCTCACAGGGGACGCAATCGAGATCTCACACATGGGACGCAACTGAGGTCCCCCACAGGGGACACTCCTGAGGTCCCGCACAGGGGACGCCCCTAAAGTCCTTCACAGGGGACACCACTGAGGTCCCTCACAGGGGACACCACAGAGGTCCCACACAGGGGACGCAACCGAGGTCCCACACAGGGGACGCACCTGAGGTCCCGCACAGGGGACGCAACCAAGGTCTTTGAAAACACATCAGATCTCAATGGGGAAAATATCATGCTGGATAGCTATACTGATATGGACTGGGTAATGTGTTAGGAATGAAAGGATGGCACATTGTTTGATGGGAATGAAAATTATCAACCTACAGAGGGCTGAACTCAAAAACACCCCAAAAATCAAAGTGAAAAAATGATGCAGCAGGCTAGTCTATTTTGCTGAAATTTGATTGCAGCAACTCAGAATGGTACTCAGTAGTTTGTATGGCTCCCACGTGCTTGTATGCATGTTGGGGTATGCTCCTAATGAGACAGATGGTGTCCTGGGGTATTTTCTCCCAGATCTGGACCAGGGCATCACTGAGCTCCTGAACAGACTGAGGTGCAACCTGGCGGCGTTGGATGGATCGAAACATAATGTCTCAGAGGCGTTCTATCGGATTTAGGTCAGGCGAGCATGGGGATCATTCAATGGTGTCAATTCCTTCATCCTCCAGGAACGTTCTGCATACTCTGGCCACATGAGGCCTGGCATTGTTGTGCAATAGGAAGAACCCAATGCACCAGCGTAGGGTCAGACAATGGGCCCAAGGATTTCATCCTGTTACTTAATGGCAGTCAGGGTGCCATTATCTAGCCTGTAGAGGTCTGCGCATCCCTCCATGGACATGCCTCCCCAGACCATCCCTATCCCACCACCAAATCGGTCATGCTGAACGGTGTTACAGGCAGCATAACGTTCTCCACGGCTTTTCCTTTCACGTCTGTCACATGTGCTCAGAGTGAACCTGCTCATCTGTGAAAAGCACAGGGTGCCAGTGGCGGACCTGCCAATTCTGTTGTTCAATGGCAAATGCCAATCGAGCACAACGGTGCCGGACAGTGAGCACAGGGCCCAATAAAGGATGTCGAGCCCTCAGGCCACCCTTATAAAGAATGACTGCCAGTGCAACCCCTACAGGGTCCAGGTATCGCCTTGTGCTACCAGTAGTGTCACTGTCCAAATGCAAAGCTAGTGAAAAAAGTCATAAAAGATGAGTAGGGGAAAAAAAAAGGCCTCCACCTGTACAACCATTCCAGTTTTGGAGGTTATCTCATTGTTGCCCATCTAGTGGACTTGTTAATTTCATTAACACCAAAGCAGCTGAAACTGATTAACAACCCCCTCTGCTACTTAACTGACCAGATCAATTTTCCAGGAATAGAATTGACCTGATGCTATACTCTGATTAAAAAGTGTTCCTATAATTTTTTGGAGCAGTGTGTTTTTTTGTAGCAGATGCCCTGGAGAATAAAATGGTAGTCACTGCAATTTCATGCGGTATTTGCACAGCAGTTTTTCACACTCAGTTTTGTAGGGAAAAAATACCCTTTAATGAACTTAAAAAGAATGCAATATATAAACCCAACTTTTCTGTAAAATATGAAAGATGATGTTATGCAGAGTAAATAGATACCCTACATATATCATGCTTTAAAAATGTGCATGCTCATGAAACTATGGTACTTAAAAACTCCATAGGCAACGCTTAACACGTTTTTACAGGTTATCAGTATAGAGTTACAGAAGAGCTTTAGGGCTGGAAATATTGCTCTGACGTTCGCGGTGATACCTCACGTGTGGCGCAAACACCATTTACATATGTGCGCGTGAGCACGGCAGGATGGAGGAGCTTTATTTTTTTTTTATTACTTTTTTTATTTTTACATTGTCCCTTTATTTTTTTATTTTTGATCACTTTTACTCCTTTTGCAAGGAATGTAAACATCCCTTGTGATAGAAATAAAGGCATGAGAGGTTCTCTTTATGGAGAGATCTGGGGTCAATAAGAACCCACATCCCTCCTCTACAATTGAAAACATCAGATAAAAAAAAAAGCAAACATTGATCTAATGTTTTAAAAATAAAAATGGCCTTGTTTACATCGGCCGTGAATTGGAAGTGACGCCATAACGTCTCTCCAGGCCTCCTAGGTCAGAGATGAGCGGAGGTCACCTTTCCACTGCTAATCTCTATGGCCATGCGCCACAACCACCGGATCGGTTCTTTGGCCTCCAGATGAGCCAGGTAGGGAGGAGGCAACCCCCCCCCCCCGCTTCTAAAAGTGATCCAGC
>BLSH010063816.1:2257236-2284791 GCA_018402905.1 Glandirana rugosa
TTGTACTTTCCTGGCTTGTTAGGGTCTCAAGAAATGAGATAGGCCGTCAGTAAATCAAGTGTGATCAATTTTCAGTGATTGGCACCATAACTTGTAGACTCTATAACTTTCACAAAGACCAAATAATATCCACTAATTATTTTTTTTTTACCAAAGATAGGTAGCAGTATAAATTTGGCCAAAATTTATGAAGAAAAATTACTAATTTGCAAAATTTTATAACAGAAACGAAGAAAAATTCATTTTTTTACAAAATTTTCGGTCTTTTTTTAATTATAGCGCAAAAAATAAAAAACCCAGCGATGATTAAATGCCACCAAAAGAAAGCTCTATTTGTGTGAAAAAAGGACGCAAATTTCATATGGGTACAGTGTTGCATGACTGAGTAATTGTCATTCAAAGTGTGAGAGCGCTGAAAGCTGAAAATTGGTCTGGTTGTTAAGGGGGTTTAAGTGCCCAGTTGTCAAGTGGTTAAGAGAGCCTGACGCTCCCCTTTCCTGACAAGCACCGAATCAGGAAGGGAGGCGAGTAGGAGATAAACACTGCAATGTTAAAAACATTAAAAGTTTAAGTCACCATAAAGCCCCTTTATTTTTTAAAAGAACCGGTTTTGGTTACATTTTTTTTTTTTTTTTTAATCAGGACAAGTAGATTGTCATGAGGGACAAGTGGATTGGGACCCTGATTTAGTCCCTTAGACAAGTAGTTTTAAAAAAATATGTCCACACCCCTGTAGGAGATCAGTAGATTTCTGGCAGGATAAAAATTTATTTTTTTGCACCTAACAAAAGGATGTAACACAACTGAACAAGGACATATAAAACAGTTCATCTCTATAGTGTGTTTAGCTGTTTGCCTGGAGTTCTGCCTTAATGCAGTATTAAACCCATAACCAAACATTTATTATATTGCAGCTTATAAATTCTAAGATGTGATGACTGACTTTGCTTTCTTTTTAAGGGCCAGTTCACACCACATGCAGTCCAGTGCGTTTTTTTTTCTGCATCAAAAATACATGTAAAAGTAGGTTATATGGTTTCCAATGGTTCACACCAGTGCAGTCAGTTCCAAGGCTTTCCAGTTCCAGAAATAAAAGTAGAACATGTTGCATTTTACCTGCACTGGACTGTACTGGAATGCAGTAAAATGCACTGGACCCTAGTTTAGTGGAAAAACAATAAAAAAGAAGAAAAAACGCACCTGGAATGCATTGGAAACGCATCAAAAACGCACTGGAAAGCGTCAAAAACGCGCATTCAGAAACATATCCGGAACGGATCTGGAGCACGTTTTTATGGTGTGAACCGGCCCTTAGGCTTTCTTTTCTTTATTTTCACCTGGTGATCCAGCCATCCAGTATGCTGTTTTTCAACTGAAAAAGCGCTCCTGCAAATGTAGCAGTTAGGGTGATGAGACAAACCATTTACCACTGACGGAGTGGTTTACAATGATCAGCTTTGATTTATTCATGTAAAATATTTAGCCCTTGTTCACATCGACGCGATTTCACAGGTCAAATCACAGCCTATTTTTGGCAATGGCCCTGTCCGACTTTGCAGCGCCACACCGATTTCCAAAAGGAGTTCCTGCACTACCTTTGGTGACTTCGGAGGTGACTATAATAGACATCTGTGCATGTGCCCACAGATTTCTTTCAAGTCGCTCCCAAAGTCGGACTGAAATGCGGCTTTGAAATAATGGGAGTTCAGATGAAGTTGCACGACTTCAAAGTTGCATTTAGTGTAAACGGGGGCTTAACTCACAAGGGAGCGTGTGTAACTGCAGTGTGAGCTTGAGTATGGCTTCAATTTATTAGTCTAAATCTGCTAGTACATCTAACACTCTCCTCCCCAGACTGAAAATGCTGCTGTCCAAAGGTTCCCCCTGTACTCCTTCATGCAGAGTGGGGGCACTCTAAGGGCTGATGCACACTGCAGCTCAAAGGAGCTCAAAGAAGCGACCCCTACAGGCTTTTGAGCTCTTATTTTTTCTGCCTGGAAACTCCCCTCCATGTTAGCCAATGTGTCCATGCACACTATGGCTTTTTCAAGCGGATTCAGGCGTATGTTCCTACAAGCAGAAAAAATCCCCCACCAAACTCACGTTTTTGAGAGGAGCTGGTGCCCCAAAGAGCTAAAAAAAAAAGCTCAAAGAAGCTCGCAAAACGCACAAAAATGTTTGTTCCAGCTTTTTGTTTTATTTATACAGTGGTTAAGAAAATACTATCTAGCAGGGTTTGTGAAAAAAAAACTCTTATGCTCAAAAAAGGTCAAAGACGCTCCAATGAGCTTGAAGAAGCTCAATAAAAACGTGCACAAGTGCACAAAAAAGCACAAGCTTCTTCAAGCTCAAATGCCTGTAAGGGCACTTTCACACTGGGGGCGGTGGGGCGGTAGCGGTAAATTCCCACTAGTTTCAGCGGGGATTTACCGCTGTTATAGCAGCACTATGGGGACGGGAGAGGTGCACTTTTACCCCCCCCCCAACAAAAGGTTAAAAGTGCCGGCGCTCCGCACTTACGAGGTGGTGTGCAGCCGCTTTAGGAGTGCTGCACCATTGTTTTCAATGGGCAGATGCTGCTTGCAGGACTTTTTGTACTGTCCTGCAAGCGCACCTCCACAGTGTAAAAGAACTCCGGCTTTCACATTGGGGTGGATGGGGAGGGATTTTGAGGCGCTTTACAGGTGCTATTTTTAGGTAAATAGCGCCTGTAAAGCACCTCCGTGTGAAAGGGATCTTAAAGCAGATTTTTTTTTTAGCTGCAGTGTGCATGAGCCCTAATACAGGTGTGTTACTGGCCAGATCACCAGGGGAAATAAGAGGGAAAAAAGCCGAAAAAAAATCAATGCTGCTGCCACATCTAATGATTGGTAAGCTACAATATATTAAATTTTGGGTTTAATACTGCTTTAAGACTGCTGAATCTGGGTCACATTACACAAAGGTATGCTAAAATCTGTGCAATGCTGCCACGCTATGCTCAAACTGAAGGCTGAATTTGTGACAGGGCACTATTAGCACAGCAGGATAGCATACAGGGTCAAGTGCAGTCGCAGTCTGATAGGATTTCTGGACTGTTTCATCAAAGCTAGCATGTGAACAGGCACATTTATGAAGAGCTTTTATAATCACATGAAACAAAAAAGGTTTTCTGAACTGTTCCCTGACTGTGAATGTACTAAAATTTAACATATAAATTGCACTGTTAGTGCTGACATTAGGCTTGTCACCATAAATGTATGTATTTATATCTCATCTAGGGAGTTGTGGCTGTTTGTTAGTATGAAGGAATATATCACATTTACTGATCTCAAAAGTATATATAAAAATTGTGACATGTATGAATCTCAAAAACTGCAATTAATGTAGAAGGCTGCCTTGTGACAAGAAGAATCTGTACTGATACAGGTAGAATACAGAGGAGGGCACAGGGCAGGCACTCTTGCATTTGCTGTGACACACCGCTCTAATGATTGTCTTTGCACACTTTCAATCTCATCCCACTGTACAGATAACAAAACAGCAAGCAATTTCAACAAAGGTCAACCTGTACAAGCTGTGGTGCAGCACTTTAACCCCGATGTCAAAGTGAGATAGGCCAGATAATACAAGCCAAATAAACAGCAGGACAGAGTTACATGTGTATTGGTTTAGGAAAACTGCATAAAAAAAAAAAAGAAGTATTCCGTCTTACAGAAAATATTGGCAGGCAGTTCTTCTATGGAAAATAATATAAACTGTGCTAGTCCACCGTGTGCTGGCATTTTGTGTAGGAGTGAATGTATCTGCACAGAATATAATGGCTTCGGATTCCACACGTCTAATCAAATATGGAAGCTGCTGGTGACATGCCACTACATGCCCGCCTACAGAAAGTGCCAGTACTCAAGTGACACGGCGAGGGATGCATGCACGTCCTGGTGGTAAATTTGTTTACTCCCTTGTTGTATGGAATGCTGCTTGTCAGCTTGACATTGTTCTGCAAAGTGTATTTTAATAATAATATATAGAAAGGCATTTTATTATGTGTATGCTGTGCAGTATGTTACATATCCTGCACCATTTCACTCTAAACCATGCGCTCTGTGTGATATTCTCTACCAGTAACCATTACTGTCATATTAATAGAAAGAAGTTATGCACTTTATACCACCGCTGGGACTTCTGAATTGCACCCCGTTCAGCAAATGAACAAACCTTAAAGCGGAGTTCCACCCAAAAGTGGAACTTCCGCTTTAAGGCCTCCTCCCCAGCTGCGGATGCCGAAACTGAGCTTTTGGGGAGGAGGGGGGGTGCGGATAACCGATTTTTACGGGTACTTCCGCTCCGGTCGCCTTAGGCAATCGGAAGTGGAAGGTCTCCCCCCTCCCACCCAAAGTCTTCAGGGACACAGGACAGGTCCTAGAAGACTCCGGGACCAATCACGGTGCACAGCGCCGCTCGCGCATGCGCAGTGCCCATCCGGCCACAGTAGCAGTGCCGGTGCCGCGGTGGGGAGGGGGAGAGATCCGAGGCTCCATGTGGCCCCATCGCTGGACCTGGTGACAAGTAAGTGCCTGTTTATTAAAAGTAAAGTCAGCAGCTACACTTTTTGTAGCTGCTGACTTTTAATAAACATTCGGAAAGGGTGGAACTCCGCTTTAACTAGTTAGTTTACAAAGTAAAAGGCCTAAATTCTTTTAAAATATTTCACTTATAGATGTAGTCTAGTGGGTTCCCCCAGCAGTCTTCTTGGGGATGTTAAAGCTTAAAGGGGAGTTCCACCTCCCCAGCTCCGGATGCTGAAATGGAGCTTTTGGGGAGGAGGGGGGAGTGCGGATACCCGATTTTTACGGGTACTTCCGCTCCAGTCGCCTTAGGCGATCGGAATTGGAAGTTCTCCTTCCCCCTCCCTCCCGAAGTCTTTTGGGACACAGGACAGGTCCTAGAAGACTCTGGGTCCAATCACGGAGTGCAGCGCCCCTCACGCATGCGCGCCCGGCCGGGTGCCTACAGTAGCAATACCGGTGCCACGGAGGGGAGGGGGAGAGATCTAAGACTCTATGCGGCCCCATCGCTGGACCGGGAGACAGGTAAGTGTCTGTTTATTAAAAGTCAGCAACTACACTTTTTGTAGCTGCTGACTTTTCTTCCAATAATTTTTATTGAATTTTCAAGAAAATACAGAAAACAATGGTACCGTCAAATACAAAATGAGGTAAAATACAAAGCTTATATCGCTGAATCAATCATGAGTACATAAGTATTTTAGATGTTTCACTAGATATCAGGTATCGGTTATAAGGTTATTGCTATTGAAGTGGCCTGTGCGTCCCCTCCCACCTCTAGACACCCCAAGGGGAACATGCTGTGTCCTGTGGTGGAAGGCGACGCATGCAGCACGCCCATTTATTTATTATTATTAGTTGTTTTGTATGAAAACAAAATACCTTGGAGTACTCATCCAATTCAGCCTGTACGTAGGTCCATTGCCGCAGGTTACACGGAATTGAGAAGTGTTGCTCCTGGATTTTTATCCCTTAGAAGCATCACTGTCAACAACTGAGTATTTACTTATAGTATCCCTCGTATTAACAGGGTGAGGGATTTTAGATGAGTTAGTGAGAGTGTGGTCATTTAGGCGCTCAGTATCGCAAGGAAGCAAACTGGTTAGGTTTTGTGTGTCTAGTATACTTGTCAGACGTCGGGATAGGTACTTATGTTTATTAGTTTTGGGGATTTCATAAGCTCAAGTGTGTGGGTCGAAATTACATTGGTCGTGATGGTGTCTAGCAGACCTGCTGCTAGTCTTTACTTTAGTTTGATTCTGTGGGGCATTCTTAAATCTTTGTTATAGTGATATGGAGATTGGGGATTATAGAGGGATTTATGGATAGAATATGTGGGTCCTAGTGTGGATTTAAGATATTGTGTTTGATATTGTCATGGATTGTTCGATTCTCTTCCTTTTGTTCTAGTGACCTGGGATTTTTCGTTCATACCTGGGGGGGATTAAGCCTCCTGACTGACCCGGGTACCGAACGCTTCCTCTTTTGAGACTATCATTGCTTCCTGAGGACTAGAGCTCAGAAATGTGTCTTTTGGTTTTGGTGGGGTATTTGCTCTATTAATTAAGGTTTGTATTGGAGAATTTTGTGTACTCTGTGGTGTTTTTGAAGTGTGTCCAGCATGCCCAGATTTTGTTATGTTTCGAGATGTTGTCATGGGATATTCTTCCATGTCTGCTATTTTATTTATTCTATGGAACCACTCTTTAATTGTGGGTTTGGCATTTGTGCCCCATAGAACAGGGATGCACAGTTTGGCAGCATTTAGCATGTGCATTGCTAGGGATCTAAAGTATAGGCGTTGGGGTAACACAGTGTGGTGCAAAAGTAGTTGTGCTGGAGAAAACTCTAGGGGCACAGTAGTAATTGCCGTGGTTATTGAGTGTACTTTTTCCCAGAAGGGTTGTAGGACTGGGCAGTTCCACCAGATATGTATGGGGGAGCCTTTTGCTGAGTTGCACCTCCAGCACAGGCTGGATACATTGGGTTTGAATTTGTGGACCACTGTGGGGACTCTGTACCAGCGATTGAGTATCTTGTATCCATTCTCTTGGACTGATATGTTTATAGATCCTCTGAGTGTGTTGTTATATATGCATTCTTTTTGTTTTTCTGAGAGGGTAAGGGAGAGCTCTGTTTCCCAATATTGGCAAGGATCATGTTTTGTGTGTTGTGCCTCTATGAGTAGGTTATATATGCACGAGATGACTTTTCTTTGGGGTTTTTGTTCTGAACACAAGGATTCAAATGCTGTGGGTTGTCTGGTGTATAGTGGTTTGGTTTTGGGGTTCGTAAGGAAGTGTCTGATTTGGAAGTATGTCCATTGAGGTAGGCTTTGGTGTTTCATGACGCTTGTTAGGTTGTTTTTTTTTTTTTTTTTTTTTTTTAACAATTTTTATTGGATTGTATGAACAGAAGTATCAACAATGACATGTATCAAAGGTTGTTATACATCAAGGTTATCGATTCAACAATTGCAGGCGGTGATTTGGTGCTCTGCATATCAGCCCTGCATTTAAGTATCATGAGCTTTGTTTCTTCCTCTCTCCTGACACCCCAAGTGGGAGCTTACTGTGTACAGGGGAGGGGGAGAAGGCACCATACTTCAAATATCTGTCTATATACAGATTAAACATAAACAACGAAAGGGCATTGGGGAGGAGGAAGGGAGGGGGGAGAAAAGGAAAAAGAGGGGGGAGAGGTACATTGCATCCTGGTAATATCAGTTGATTAGGAAATTTATCAGTGTTACTTATACATGGAAGTCCATAAAGATCATTGGTTATCAAAGTGATTACATTTCAAGGAGTTGATTGCCAGGGATTTCTTGAGTAGGTGGTTTGTTCGTACTGTTTGTATGACTTCTGATATGTTTGGGGAGTCTAGGGATTTCCACTTCTTGAGGATGGAGTTTCGCGCAGCTAGGAGTATGTGAGTTACTAGGGGTCTCATATGTTTAGGGTATAGTTCAATGCCAAGGTTTAAGATAGCCAGACCAGAGTTGGGTTTGGAAAGAATACCTGTGGTATTCGATATCAGTTTGAAAACCTGTGCCCAGAAGCTTGTGAGGCTGGTGCAATCCCATAATATATGTAACAGGTTCCCAGGTTTCCAACATTGTCTCCAGCAGTCCGGAGACAGACCGGGGAACATTTTCGAGAGTTTAAAAGTAGTGCCATCTGTGAATGATTTTGACCATCATTTCCCAGTGGTTACAGCATTTAGAGTGTTTATGTGTGGCTAAAAGGGCATGTTTCCATTGTGTTAAGGTGTAGCTATGATTTAGTTCCTTCTCCCATTTTTGCATGGGCGTGAATTTGTCTAAGGTGTCCTTGTTTCCCAAAGCATTGTATAGAAGCGAAATGCCTTTTCCTTTCGCATTGGAGTTGATCAGGAAGTCCCATATCTTATCAAGGAATTTTGAGGGTGGGAAGGGGGTGTTTAGTCAGGTATGATAAAATGTGCATTACTGTGAACTTAGTTTCTATTGGAAGGGAGAACTCTTTTTGCAGTGTTTCCCAATGTTTGGGTTGGGAGTTTTTGTAGAAATCTTGAATGTATAAAATTCCCTGTATGCGGAGTGGTTTTGTGTACAAAAAGGGAATTAGGTTATCCAATATTTGTGTTGGTAGAAGAGGGAGTGTTTGCTGTGGGCAGTTTATTGAGTAAGTCAGCAACTGTCTCCATGCTTTGATAGCAGTTGCTAGGGTGGGGGGAAGGGAAGAAGTGTCCCAACATTTCCAACCAACTAGAAGGAGGAATGATTTTAGGTCGCCTGTAGGGGATTCGTGGGTCTCTATGCTAGTCCACTTTGGGGCATCGGTAGGTTTAAACCAGAATGTGAGTTGGTCTAGTATTGCTGCTAGGTGGTAGTCCCGGATGTTTGCAAGGCCCATTCCCCCTATCGATTTGTGTTTGTGGAGATTGGACTGCGAACATCTGGGTTTTTTATTGTCCCATATAAACTGATTTAGGATTTTGTTGATGGGATCTATGTACTTGCGTGGGACAAATAATGGGATTACTCTGAACAGGTAGAGTATTTGCGGGAGAATTATCATTTTTATGACTGCTGATCTGCCGGTCCAAGACAGTTCTCTCTGGGACATCTGCTGTAATTGGGAATTAACTTTTTTGGCTAGTGGCCCGTAATTTGCATGCACAATTGAAGACATTGAGGGGGTTAGTGTAATTCCAAGGTATGAAATACCCTCTGGATTCCATGAGTATGGAAGGAGGTTTTGGAGGATTATTCTGGTGTTGTCTGGTGTTCCTATATTGAGAATTATGGATTTGGTATGATTGACTTTGTAATAGGATATGGCACTGAATTTTTGAAGGATTTCGTGGGCTTGGGGGAGGGAAGTCATGGGGTTGGTCAACATGAGAATTATATCGTCGGCAAATAAGTTTATGACGTGAGATTTGTTTCCTATTTGGAAGCCTGAGATGTTTGGATTGGATCTGATAGCCTCGGCTAATGGCTCTATGATCAGGTTGAAAATGTAAGGGGAAAGAGGGCACCCCTGCCTAGTGTCATTTGTAATTGAGAATGGCTTGGACAGGAGTCCAGAAGTGAATACTTGCGCAGAAGGATTTGAGTATAAGGCCAGAATTGCATTCCTAATAGATCCCTGGAAGCCAAACTCCGATAGTACATGAGACATATATGACCAGTCTACCCTATCGAAGGCCTTCTCTGCGTCAATTGATAGCAGCAGAGAAGGCGTCCGATGTTTCTCAGCATAACTTATAATATTCAATATGCGCCTAGTAGCGTCTGAGGGTTGCCTGCCTTTCACGAACCCCATCTGGTCCTTAGTTATGAGATGGGATATTACCTTCGTGAATCGATTTGCAAGAAGTTTTGCATAGATTTTCACATCCGAATGAAGGAGGGATATTGGCCTGAAATTTGCGGGAGTATTCGGGTCTTTCCCGGGTTTGGGAATGGTCAAAACGTATGCTTTCAGCATTTCAGGTGGGAAGGATGATGATAGTGTGGCCAAAGTATAAACTGGGGTCAGATAAGGAGTGATTAGATCATGGAATGATTTGTAGAATTTGTTCTGAAGACCATCAGGACCTGGTGATTTCCCGTTGGGGAGAGAAGCGATGACCTTCTGTACATCAGAACAGGTGAAAGGAGCATTGAGATCTGTAAGCTGTGATTCTGACAGTTTGGGTAGTTTGAGCGTACTCAGGAAGGATGTTATATCTGACTTGGTGGGTTGGGTCGTTTGGGGATCGTCCTTGAGGTTGTAAAGTGTGCTATAGAAGTCTGCAAATTGGTCTGCAATATGTTGAGGGTTTGTTACTTTATGGTTGCTTTTGGGGTGTAATAAGTATTGGATTCTTGATTTCGTTTGGACCGTTTTAACTCTGCGAGCCAGTAGTTTGCCTGCCCGATTTGCGTTAGAGTACCAATTTGCGCGTATAGATCTCAGGTATTTGTCATGTGAATGGAGGAGGAAAAGTCGGAGTTCTTCCCTAAGTTTCTGTAGGGACTGTATTTTGTCGTCAGAGGGATTTCGTTTGTTGTGGGTTTCTAAGTTGTGAATGTCGGTTGTCAGTTTGGTAAGGTGAAGGTCATGGCTTCTCTTTAATCTGGCTCCTTGCTGGATGAGGATGCCTCTAATGAATGCCTTGTGAGCATTCCAAAGTGTGAATGCATTGTCAACCGAATTTGCGTTATTTTTAAAGAAGTCAGTAATGTGTTGGGAGATAAGCTTTGAGGACTCTGGTGATTGTAGGAGTTTGATATTGCATCTCCAGATGGGGTTCGTGTGTAAGGCACCCTTCTCAACAATAGAGATAGATATTGCAGCATGGTCTGACCATGTTATGTCGTGAATTTTTGAGTGGGAAATTTTCTGCAATAGCCATTTGTCCACCACGAAAAGGTCAATGCGGGAGTATGTGCGATGTCTGGGGGAGAAATAGGTGTAGTCTTTCTCGCACGCGTGCTGGCATCTCCAGACATCGTACAGCCCCTCCGAGTGCAATATGTGACCCAGTGATGGTCTACCCCTGGGGTTGGCCGAGGAGGGGTCCATGACTGGATCCACAGTGGCGTTAAAGTCACCGCATATCAGTATACTACCATATTTAACAGAGTAAATAAGTTTGAGCAATTTCTTCAAGAAGTTAGATTGATGAGAGTTCGGTGCATACATGGATACTATCGTATAGGGATTGGAGTTAATGTCGCAGTTGAGAATTATGAATCTACCATGCTGGTCTATAATGGCATGCTGGAGTTGGAAAGCAACTGTGTCTCTAATTGCAATTAGAATTCCTCTCGATTTCTTCTCCGGGTTATTAACTAGGAAAATGTGTGGGAAACTCTTGTGTGAGCATTTAGGGATGTTTGAGGAGCAAAAATGTGTCTCTTGGACGCATAATATGTCCGCTTGGTTTTTCAGAGCTTCCCTCCACATTGTATGTCTCTTGGCCGGATGGTTGAGGCCTTTAGTGTTCAGTGATAGGCATGTAATGGTCATGGTTCAAGGTTGAAAGTGTTTATGTGTTCCAGGCGTCACTTACTGTGTGGAGGAGTTGGTGTCGCTCTGATGTTTGGAAGGTCCCGGGAGGGTTGGGAATTTGCTTCCGCTGTGTCCGCTTTGCTGTCCGGCTGTAGAACTTGTTACCATATAGTAGGTCCTGGGTTCGGTGTGGGATCGCCAGGTTGGATGTATACCTCAGGGAAGTGTAAGAGAACAAAACAAAAAATTGAAGAAACAAAACATAATGGTTAAGAAACTGGTCCCTTTGTGAGGACCGTGAACATAACATAATGTCCTGGTGTGGAGAGGGTTCGGGATATAGATCCGTTTGGTGACCAACCGGACTAGTGTTATTGACTGGAGGCCTGTGTTAGGATTGTTGTGGGGTTCCAATCTTTTTTGAGGAACGCTTGTGAGTCACTACCTGCCAGTCAGATTGTAGGTGAGGAGTTTTATCCGCTTGTTGGGATGTGTTCGGAGCGTCTGTGAGGATCCCCCAGTGACGGAGGGCTGTGAGACCTTCTTCTAGGGACGTTATCGTTTTGTTGGAGCCATTAAAGGTGACTATTAGTGTTGCCGGGTATTTCCACTTATGAGGGATATGGTGGTTACGTAGCGCCTTGGTAATAGTGTTCAGGTTTCTCCTTCTCTGGAGAGTGTGTCTAGAGAGATCTGGGAGCAATTGCAATGAAGCGAAGGTGGTTGGGCGTTGGTCTGGGTTTTTAAATGCGTTCAGAATAACTTCTTTAGCTCTGTAGAAGTGCAGTCTGAGCAAGACGTCTCTAGGAATGTCTTCAGCTATGAATGATGGTTTTGGTAGTCTGTGGACTCTATCCACCGTGAGTTCCTGACTCCGGGATGCCCCTAATTTTTATGTTATTTCTTCTCGACCGATCTTCCAAATCGGCCAATTTATCTCTCATCCAACTTAATTCATCGTTCTGGGCTTCATGGGCATCAACCAGTGTGTTAAATGTATGGGAGTATTCTCCCATTGCGTTTTCAATATGGTCAACATGTCCCCCTAATGAATGAATATCTGACTGGCATGTTCTAATCAGATGGCTAATGTCCTGGTGGAGGGATGCTTTGAAAGAGGTCAGCATATCCTTGAGGACTACGTCTGATACTGCCTGGCCTGTTGTGGGAAAGTCAATGAATGCATCATGCTTGTTTGGGCCTGCCGCGGCCTGTGCACCACTCACCTCCATAATGCAGGCCTGGTCAGCTTCCTCCATTGGGGTGCGCCTGGCTTTGGATTTTGCTGGGCTCCTGGTGGTAGGGGTGGAGGCTGCTGAGGACGAGCCGCTGCTGGGCTGGTACTCTCCATCCGCTGCTGTGCCTTTGTGGGAAGGATGGAGGGTTCCTGGATCTCTGGACCCGGCGTCTCCTCCACCTGCACGTGCGCCACCGCCATTGTGGAAGGGCGAGCGCTGAGCTGCGGGGAAGAAGGCCGTCAGCTTTCCCGACTGAGCGGGCAGTAGTTTTCTGCGACGGGTCATCGCGGCCAGATGACAGGGTGTTCCTCGGCGCTGTGGCTGCTCGTTTGCGGGTCTAAAGCTCCTGTGAGAGGCAGATTAGTCCGGCGGTCTGACGGAGCTCCGGCTCTATGCGGCCATCATGGAGCTCGGACGCCACGCCCCATCTAGGTTGTTTTTGGTTTTGAAGTTGCCTTCATGAAAGAAATGTTTGGCTAGAACATGTTTGTGAGGCCAAGAGCTTTTTAGAAAATCTGGAGACATACCTGGTGGGAACTCTGGATTCATTAGAATTGGGGTTAGTGGGCTTGGGATGGAGGATATATCAAATTTTTTATGCGCTAAGTGGAAGTAGCGTAATGTTGGGCCTATGAGTGGGTGTTCCGTAGCTCGAGTTAGGGCATATTTGTGGGGTAGCCATGGACTTGTGTCAAGTGGGATATCTCCAATAGAGTTTTCTAGGGTCACCCATTGTTTTGAGGCAGTGTGGATGTTCCAATCTACTATTCTAGCTAGGAGACAAGCCCCTTGGTATTTTTGTAGGTCTGGGAGACCAATGCCTCCTTTATGTTTTGGGAGTGTTACGCGTTCATAGTTAATCCTTGGGTGTTTGCTGTGCCAGATGAAGCTGGTGCAAAGTGCTTTGTATTGAGCAAAGAAGGAGGTGGGTAGTGATATAGGAATCGTCTGCATTAAGTACAACAGTCTGGGGAGGACGTTCATTTTTATTATAGCTGCCCTCCCGAACCACAAAAAAGGCTGGTGGTTCCACTTTTGTAGGTCTTGTTTAATCTTTGAGATGACCTGGCCAAAGTTGAGGGGGTATAAATCTGAAAGATCTGATGGTAGTTTTATTCCCAGGTAAGTGATTGATTTCTTTTCCCAGGTGAATGGGAAATGGCACTTGCAGTGATCTACTTGTTCTTTTGTTAGGGATACATTCAGTGCGTAGGATTTATCGAAGTTGATTTTTAGGTTAGATAATTTTTGAAATTGTGTGAATACTTGTAACAAATTTGGTAGAGTGGTGTGGGGTGCGGATAGGAACAAGAGTATATCATCCGCGAATGCTGCTATTTTGTATTCACGTCCGGCTATTGTGATTCCCTTTATGTTTGGGTTCTGTCTAAGATGGTTCAAAAATGGTTCTAGGGTGAGGATATATAGGAGCGGGGATAGAGGGCATCCTTGGCAGGTTCCGTTTCTGACGGGGAAGGCATTCGACAGTCGGCCATTGACTTTTACCTGGGTCAACGGGTTGGAATAAAGTGTCATGATCATCTGAAGCATTTTACCTCCTATGCCTATCGCTTTTAATGTTTCCTCCATGTAGTCCCAGGCCACCCTGTCGAATCCCTTCTCCGCGTGATAAGAAGAAACCCGATTGTTTAGATGTAGTTAGATGGGAGTGGATATTGATGGCTTTGATTGTGTTGTTTCTAGCTTCTCGGCCCGGTGTGAATCCTACTTGATCGGTAGATATAAGTGTAGGGAGATGTGGAAGAAGTCTATTAGACAATACTTTGGCAAATAGTTTGGTGTCTATATTGAGAAGGGAAATGGGGCGATAGTTGGATACTAGTGTGTGTGGTCCTTCCCTTCTTTAGGTAATACTGTAATGTGTGCATCGAGAAGGCGATGATTGGGTAGCAAAGGGGATGAGAGGGAATTGAATGCTTTTAGTAATGGTGTCTTAATCGTATCTAGGAAGGTTTTGCATATACTGCGGTAAATCCGTCTGGACCTGGGCTTTTCCCGGCTTTCGTCTGATTTATGGCTAAAGTGAGCTCTTCCATGGTTATAAGATGTTCTAGGGATTGTCTCGTGGTTTGGTCTAAAGTAACCGAGATATTTTGGGACAGAAAGTCTTTAATGTCTGAGGTCCTAGGTGTGGGTGGTACTCCAGGTGGGTTAGAAGTGGGGATGTTGTATAAGTTGTGGTAGTATCTCTCAAAATTAGCTGCTATGTCAATGTTTGTGGTGGCAGATGTACTGTCGGGGTTTTGAATTTTCCGTATAGTGTATCCTGCTTTCCTGGCTTGTAAGGCTCTCGCTAGAAGGGCACCGCTTTTATTACCGTGTTCGTAATATAGTTTATTTATAAGTGAGAATTTCCTTTTGGTTTTAATGTTGAGTTCCTCTAGTAGCAAAGATCTTGCCTTTGTTAGTTCTTGCAGTACTCTGCCCGCTTGGGTTTTCTTGTGTTTGTTTTCCAGGGATTTCATTTGGTGTATTAGGTTTTGGATATGTTCCTGGTGTTGGCGTTTACCTTTGGCGTGGAGAGAGATAAAGTCTCCTCCTATGGTGCATTTGTGGGCCTCCCACTGCGTCAGTGGGTGTGCATCTGGAGTGTCATTGAGTCTAAAGAAAGATTCAATGTTTGCTTGGATCAGATTCATGTTGGTTTGATCTGTTAGTAAGGAAGCGTCAAGTCGCCAGATTCTGTTTTTTTCCTGATATTCTGGGAATGTGAGTTGCATGGAGATGGGGTGATGGTCTGATAGATACATTGGCTAAATTGTAGAATGAGTCAAAAGGTGCAGGTCTCGTTGGGTTATGAAAAGGTAGTCCAATCTAGAGTACCTGTTGTGTGGTATGGAGAAATGTGAATAATCCCTGTTTTTGGGATGTAGGGTGCGCCAGGTATCATGTAGCAGAAGGTCATGCAGTTGTATGTGTATTTGGCGGAGCGCTCGGTATGGTATGGAAGATGTGCCCGTGGATGAGTCTAATAACAGGTTAAGTGGGGCATTGAAGTCCCCTACCAGTATCACCATTCGTGTTTGGAATGAAGAGAGGATGGAGGCTATTTTACGAAAGAAAGGAACCTGTTTGGTGTTTGGGGCATATATATTGGCCAGGGTAATAGGCGTGTCTTTAAATGTGCCTTTAAGGAATAGGAATCGCCCTTCTGGGTCTTCCATGGAGTCTGTGATCTCTATGGGGCAGAGCTTGGATAGGAGTATGGATACTCCCTTGGATTTGGCTACGGGGTTTGAGGCGTGGAAGGATCTAGTGTATCTGCGGTTGTTCAATTTAGGTACATTATGTGTTTTAAAGTGTGTCTCTTGTAGGAATATTATATCTGCTTTGTGTGATTGCATTAGAGTGAGGACCTGGGATCTTTCCTCAGGGATATTGAGGCCTTTGACATTTAGCGATACTACTTTCATTGTTGGTTGGGTAGAAATTCCAGGGTGTTTTGGAGGCATGGTGAGATAATGTTTTATGGCTTAATAAAGGTGACTGTTCCAAAATTAAGAAGTTTGGTTGTGGAATGAGATTGTTCACATATAATCGTAAACAGGAATAGGAATTATTTTGCTTTGTCTATGTGGAATAGGGGGGTAATCTAGTAAGAGTAAGTCTGTGTTTCGTTGGCTTGTAAGTGCTTATAGGAGCGGAGATTGGTGAACCTTGTTCGGGATGTGAGTACCGGAGATTGAAATACACCAGCTATCAATCTAAAGGGGTGAGGGAGGTTCGGTGATGGTCAGCCGTGTGTCCGGGGGACACTCTGACCGGGGGTACCGAGTGAGTTGGATGGGCACAGTCCGGTCCCGCATTGGAGGACTTTGAGCGTATTGCTGGAGAGTGGGTGGCGATCCAGCTTGCTTGAGGGTAAGGTGAGTCATGTATTGTATAGGTGATGACAGCCTTATGTTTTGGGCCGCGGTTCAAGTATAAGGGATTGTATGCATGTGAATATTTGAGTTCGGCATCAATGCTTGTGGCCATAGGCAGGTGTCTTATGTTGCCCGGAGGGGTTGGTATACTTTAGGCTAGATATAGTATTAGTGTTGCTCATGCATTCGGAGCCTGATTGTCTATATTCCTGTGATAGAGTTAGTGAAGGTCCGTGTTGATTATGTGTAGCACCGATTGTGTTAAACGTAAATCTTATAACCATCGTAAATGTACATAACTTCAAATATGAACAGTGGTCTGTGAACAGTGAACAATGAACAATAAACAATGAACATTGAACCTCGTGGGGTTTGCAGTGTTACCTCTATTACCGTTTTGTGGGACCGTAATCCCCAGGAAAGCACTCATATCTAACATTTAGGAAACCATAGCACATGTTGGTGTGTGTCAGTTCTAGATCATAATGCTGTTTACTCCTGTTTTCATGTAATTCCATCGGGTCTAGATTCTCTGTTAACGTGTGGCCCTGTGGGATGTCATAGTGATCAGTGTTTGTCTGTCTGTGAGTGTATGGTACTTTTTAGTGTTGTCCTGGTTGTGTCGTGTAGGTGTCAGAATAAGTGAGAGATTACTTGTTTGGTATTAATAGAGGGGGGGTAGTTCCTTACATTCCGTAGGGAACATGATTTGTGCTGCTTGTTGTGTCTATGTGCTCTCTGGCTAGGTGAGTGTTTGTGTTAGGGATTTGTAAGTGTGTGCCTTATAGGCGGCTAATCGGTTTCTGTCATTTTATTACTGTGTTGTGTTATATATCTATGTAGTGTGTGCTTCCGCTCCTTTGTATTTATCATATTGGAAGGGTGGTTGTCTCAGGTTGTTTTCTGGAGTGAGTAGGTGTTATGACCATAGCGTTTGTGTGTTCTCGATGGCCCAATATACCCCAGCATGGAACGCTATGTGATTGGCATGTGTGCAAGTGCTGGGTGTACTGGTTGTACTCACTGCCCTGTAAGCCAGGGGTGTTGCCTTATTTACATTCATCTTGGGGTCTTTCAGTTTTGTCATCTTCGGGGTGTCTCCCCTCTGGAGATCATGGGGTGGCGGTATTGGACCTCGTGCTGTTCATGTTGCTTTATAGAGTATCAGCGCTTATCAGGGAGAATGTGCGACTTGTCGTTCTTGAGAGACCTTGTAGTAGTGCCGGAAGTTGTTGAGCTTGCTTGTATGTTGGCATGTGCTTAGTCTCCCGACAGGTTGTGGAAATGTTCTTCCTTTCTAGGTTTGGAGCAAATGGTCATATTGTACCTTAAGGCTTGTAAGTTTCGATGTATACAGAGGCTTGAAGGGGGACTGTGTCTCTGGGTAATAGGTGGATCAGGAGCAAGTGGTTGAGTAGACCTTGATGGATCAGTGCTGTAGATTGCTGGCATGTAGAGGAGTTTAGAGCGCAGTTTTTGCTGAGATTCCCAAACGAGGTAGCAGATCGACTTTCCATGTAGTCTGGAACGTCTAATAGGAACTAGGTTTTGGTGAAGCTTAAGTTTGAAGTGTTAGCATGACTTTGGGACCTATATTTGATGAGGATGGTGTTAGTACGACCATAAACAGGGTGTTGAGGTGCTGTGGTGTCCTCTTAGCTAAATCTCTCTGCGTGTTCTCCTATGGGCTGGAGAAGCAGAAGGGCTGTTCTGGTGAGGTTGGCGATGGACCGGAGGTGGTGGTGTGTCCGGTGGTGACCGTTGGCGTCTGGGCCTCTGAGCTGCCCACTCCATGGGATCTTCGGAGGGTTCAAAGTTCCAGGGGGTCGAAATGCGGTGATCACTAAACCAGTCTGTTAGCAGTGGGATCGGGATGTCCAGAGTGTGGCAGAATTGCCGCAGGTCTTCAGGGACTTTCAGTTGGGCCGTGCGTCCCATGTTAGAAGCAGAGAGGCAGAAGGGGAATTTCCACCTATACGGGATGTGTCGGTTTCTCAAAGTGTCAAGCAGCGGGCATAAGTCCCTCCTGTGTTGAAGGGTTATAGGTGACAAGTCCTGGAAGAGCTTGATCTCAGTGCCTTCATGGAGAACTTGTCTTCTCTCTCTGGCTCGTCTAAGGATGTCTTCCTTCAAGGGGAAGTTCACCAGGCAGCATATCACATCACGCGGTGGGTCCGTGTCTCTGCCCCTGGGGCGTAAGGCCCTGTGAATACGCTCCATTTCAATAGGAGAATGGGGTAGCCTGTCTAAAAGTCCGTTGAAGATCGCCTGTGCACACTGGTGTAGGGTGTCTTGTTCTATGGCTTCAGGAAGCCCCTTGATCCTCACGTTGTGTCTGCGGCCACAGTTATCAAGATCTTCCAGCCTTCTGTGCATTTCTCGTAATTGGAATGCCTGTTGGTCAGATATTTGTTGTATCTGTGAAATGGCGGATCCCTGTCTGGCCGTTGTCGATTCTATTCTTTCAATGCGGTCGTTCATTGCCTGAACATCAAGCCGAAGATCAGTGATGGCTGCTGCAAACGTATTTTTAATGTCTGCAGCAATAGTTTGCATATCATTGAGGCATAGTGGTGTTGCAGCGTTGTTAGCGTACGGTGCCTGATGGCTGGTAAGATTGCGGCTTTCTCTGTCCTGTGTGTCGTAGGGGAGACATAGCGGAGGCCTGGGAGTTGGCCTGTGTGTCTTTCCTCTGTGATCTAAATAGTGCTGGGAGTGTATGGCTGAGCGGCAGATCTCCATCCCAGGGGGACCGGGATCTTGTTGCTGAACCGCTCCTATCTCCCTTACCCATTTCAATTGATAATATCTCCGTGTGGGTAGTGAATGTTGTCTGCTCTATGCGGGATCCGTGCAGTTAAGCTGCCATTCTTTTTCGGTGCTGAGCCGTGCTTTGCGGCGTCTCTTTAATACACAATAGAAGACCCCCTCTGTAAAGGCCCCTGTTTTAGGCAGCCTTCGCAATACTCAGAGAGGGGGGAGAATGTATGGTAGCATCTCAAAGGTAGTAAAATTGCGGCTCCTTAATAAGGGCCCGTGAGGGTATAGGTGTTCTGTAAAATTGCATCAAATGATCACTGCGAATAATGTTAAGAAAAAAAAAAAAATTATATATATATCCTTTTTTTTTTTTTTTTTCTTTCCCCCCCCTCAGGTTATTGATTAGTATGAGGATCAGGCTATGTTTCCTTCCTCATTGTACTTTAAAAAATAGTCTGAAAGCAAAGAAATGTATCCAGGTAGCTGCTGATGATGTAGGCTTTGTAGTTAGGAGTAGTAATATGGCCACTGTGCTGGGTGTGCCAATATGGCCGCTGTTGATAGGCCTCAGAGTCCTGATTCGGAAAGGATTTTACAGTCTTAAACCCACCTCCCAGCTCACCATGGGGGGGGGAGGATTCAGTGTGTCAGGGGCTGTGGTGGGTTGCAGACAGAACCCCCCTCAGGACACCTTCTGTTGTGAAGGAGGGAGCGATTGTGAGTCCCAAGATGGCAGCCGTGCAAGGCCGCAATTGAAGCCGGGGACTAAATTTTCCCTTCGGTCCGGGGAGAGCTCCTGGAAGGTCCGTGTGCCAGGGAGAGGCCAGAGGTGAGGTCCCTGGGTGTCAGGTAGGTGGATTAGTATGTGGCTAGAGTGGATGGCCTGTCAAACGGGTGGCTGAGAGCCGCGAGAAGGCCGGGAGGCCTGGATGATTTTAAGGCCTACCGCCGCCGCGGGAGTAGGCCTCGCCGCCGCTCCATTTATGGCCTGGGCTGTAGGAGGGAGTGTGGAGATGGGTACCAGGAGGTGGATGGGTCTCACCAGGGCATCTAGATCTTGGATGGAAGGAGATTGATGGAGGATGTCCACGGAGCTCAGGAGAAGCGCGTCCATTCGCGGTTCCCGTCAGGCCAGCTGCTGACTTTTATTAAACATTCGGAAAGGGCGGAACTCCGCTTTAAAGTGTGTGTTACCTCAGCATTTCATATTCCTGATATGTGCCTGCTGTACCATGTACTTCTATGGAAAAGTATCCCATCCTTTTTGTATTACTTCCTTTGTGTGAAATCCCTGGTGTTTCTGCCAGTCCCTCTGCTTTCCTATTAGAAACTGACCACACTAAGCAGCAGAGCACACTGTGCTCAGTTCTCTAGCTATGCTGGGAACTCAGCTTGTTCTCCAATAATCAGATTTATCCTGACACCCCTTCCTTCTGCACAGCCATTCACTGGAAAGTTCAGTGTTTATTTCTTTACTTGCACCTGATAACACACTTTTTCCTCTTAGGGTAGCAACATTTATTCCTCCACTACATCTATGGAGGAGCGACGTAGCCCTCCTTGGACAGCAGGATTGTCAATCAGTGTAAAGGGTGGTGTTGCATGGATTGGAAGATTAGATGGATGTTGCGTTAGTGACTAACAACATAAAGCCTCATCAGGTAATAAAAAACTGTTACAGGGGGATTCAGAAAAACAAGGACTAGATCATATACACTCATGGCCACTTTATTAGGTACACCTTGCTAGTACTGGGTTGGACCCCCTTTTGCCTTCAGAACTGCCTTCATTCTTCATGGCATGGATTCAACAAGGTTTTGGAAACATTCCTCAGAGATTTTTGTCCATAGTGACATGATAACATCATGCAGTTGCTACAGATCTGTTGGCTGCACATCCATGATGTGAATCTCCCGTTCCACCACATCCCAAATGTGCTCTATTGGATGAGATCTGGTGACTGTGGAGGCCATTGGAGTACAGTAACCTCATTGTCATGTTCAAGAAACCAGTGGTGAGATGATTGGAGCTTTGTGACTTGGTACATTATCCTGCTGGAAGGAGCCATCAGAAGATGGGTACACTGTAGTCATAAATGGATGGACATGGTCAGCAGCAATACTCAGGTAGGCCGCAGGGTTCAAACGCTACTCAGTTGGTTCTAACGGGCCCAAAGTGCGCCAAGAAAAGATCCCCCACACCATTACACCACCACCAGCATGAACCGTTGCTACAAGGCAGGGTGGATCCATGCTTTCATGTTGTTTACACCAATTTCTGACCCTACCATCTGAATGCCGCAACTGAAATTGACACTCATCAGACCAGGCAATGTTTCTCCAACTGCTATTGTCCAATTTTGATGAGCCTGTGCGAATTGTAGCCTCAGTTTCCTGTTCTTAGCTGACAGGAGTGGCACCCAGTGTGGTCTTCTGCTTCTGTAGCCCATTTGCTTCAAGGTTCGATGTGTTGTGTGTTCAGTGATGGTATTCTGCATACCTTGGTTGTAACAAGTGTTTAAGTTATTGTTGCCTTTTTATCATCTCGAGCCCATTCTCCTCTGACCTCAACAAAGCATTTTCCTCCACACAACTGTCGCTCACTGGATATTTTCTCTTTTTTGGATCATTCTCTGTAAACCCTACAGATGGTTGCTTGTAAAAATCCCAGTAGGTCAGCAGTTTTTTAAATATTCAGACCAGTCAGTCTGGCACCAAGAACCATGCCACGTTCAAAGTCCTTTATATCCCCTTTCTTCCCCATTCTGATGCTCGGTTTAAACTTCAGCAAGTCGTCTTCACCATGTCTAGATGCCTAAATTCATTGAGTTGCTGCCATGTGATTGGCTGATTAGCAATTTGTGTTACCAAGCAATTGAACAGGGGTACCTAATAAAGTGGCTGGTGAGTGTATGTCATTTTTCATTCTGGCCATACACTTTAAGAACTCCCTGTCACAGTTCCTGTCCCCATTCACACAGCAGATTTGTGTGTTTCTATGCGTATTTTGGACCTCCCTCTATTATGGTTCCATTCTTCATATTATACAACATTAAAAAGTTAGGGGATACCCGTTCTAATGGTTATAACAGGTAAAACAGACCTAGAAACTCAAGCAAAGATCTGACCATTTTTGCAGGTTAATGTTTAATCAGCAAGGAGAGTGGATTTAGCCTTTAATATACATCCATAGCCAGATATCTACCACCATTTTATTTGTCACAGTAAAGGTTCGCTGTGTCCTATAATAGCAGAAAGACAAATTCAACTTCACTGCTGATACCTGTGTGGGTTGTGCCTGATAGAAGGGTAACATCAGAGGCGTAACTAGAACCTTCAGGGCCCGGGTGCAAGAAATTAGGAAGGGCCCCCCTGACCCCTGGCCAGGGCCCTTCCCTCTTCTTGCTGATCCTGGGGCCCTTTACTCCTATCACGGGTCCCTTTATTACAGTCCCACAGCGGGACCCTGGGAACAGCAGAAGACAAGTAAACTGGATAGGAGGGGCGGCAGGGGCAGCATATAGAAGAACCAATCTCCTGCATTAGGAGGAAAATGGAATAAATAAAACGTCTAAATGCCACCCCCGCCATCACTCCTATCCAGGTGAACAAGGGAAGCACATGGGCCCCCTGGAGCATGGGGCCCGGTTGCAATCGCAACCCCTGCAACCCCTATCGTTACGCCCCTGGGTAACATCTAGAAATATTGCAGTTTACTATTATTTATCTTATCTTTTTAAAATTCAGATATAAAAACATATCTATAGACCGAACCACAGACATTTCCAAAATGCAATCTTACGGCTTGGCAGGTTAATATAATACACTTTGTAATCATGCATGTGATTGGCGCAGGGCTGGCCTCATCACAGAGAATAAAGCTAATAATTACCGGTAAATCCTAGATCTCCTAGTGTGGGGGACATGATTTTATATTAAAACATAGGCAGGCATCCCAAGTGTTCATTATAGCACATTGCAGGCGGTGTGATTAACAAAGCGGGGTGCCCTGTGACTTCTTATACATTCAGTCCATCCAATCAGAAACACTCTATCCCAGCATTCTAATAATAGCATGAGAGCTCATTATTAAATACCAAGGTTGCTAGTCACACTCAAAACTATAGCCATCCGTGGTAGCCAATCGTTTGCATGCCTCTGAATCCTGCATGTTTCCTGTGTTGAGAGTCTAATCATAATGAGTGCCTTCATTTAATGTACAAAAGAATTATAATCAGTGTGCTAGCATGGAGCCTGATTTGCTGCATTCAGTTGAGATTTGTCATGTTAGGACAAAAACAATTTTGAACCCCTGGCATAATGTTCGGTCAATTATTGCTGTTTCATTCTTAGTATAAGAAAACAAATGACATATTATCCTTGAATAATGGTTGCACACTGATGTAGGAATTTATACTAAGTCTTCTGATGGCGTTACAACAGAAGCATGGAGATTTATATGGAGTTCTGATCATAAAATCCATTTATTTGAGTCCATTAAGGCCCCTAGTATAACCCCTTCTCTGCCAGCATGCCTCAGTTTTGTCATAATGCAATACTAAGGGCATGAAACAAAAACACAGAGAAGCAGAGCCTGTGCCCCTCTATAGTCCCCAAAAAATGGATTTTATAGTAAGTACAACATTTTTTTGTTCTCATCCATTGAGAGACACAGTAATTCGGATACAGTCGAAACATCAAGAAGCAGTCTAACTGAGGGGTGGACAATACAGCAAAAAAAGTTCTAACAGGTCTCACTAGGAGGACTGGGGGCCGCCTGTAGCTCAGACACTGCCTGAAGGCCTGAATCTAAATGGATAAGGTGGGGTCCTTTACTAGATAGGGAAGTACTACTAACACGACCATTTGGGAGAGCACAGAGAACCAACCCGATGCACCAGACAAAGATGGAAATGGTCATCGTCAGAGAAGAATGACTCTACACAGAAGAGACCTGGAAAAGCACTCTGCAGCTAATTTTTCCCTGTACACTTATGTCTAGAAAGTGTCAGAATGCATAGCCCCATGATCTAGGTCACGTTCCAGGCTGGACCCGCATGTCCAGTCCACCAGATTTTAGCTGCTAGGTAGAGAGATCTGGTCAAGTTGCTCAGTAGTGAGGGATCATGACTGAAGCCAATGGAAGATGATTCTACAAACAAAATTAAAATAAAAAGCTAGCACAGAAATTGGTTGGTCTTTTCTCAGCAGAGCTGGAAACAAAATGTCTATCCTTCAAGGATACTATCATACAGCTGAAGTATGCTGGGTAGATGAGGGGCACAGCCTGTCAAACTCACTGTCACATACCTGGTCCTGAAGCCGAAATGCTGAGAGGGCTCACATTGCGGCTGAGTGCACGGTGCTACTGAAGTAGATAACAGGGAACACGAAGCCTAAAGAAGCCGGGATTGCAAGCTGTGCCACGGATGAGGGATGGTGGTGTGGAGATCTCTCTGCAGGTGGATACCAGAGGAGGTGTGCAGTAGGACCCTAGGGAGCTGAAGGTGGTGCAGGCTGAACACAGCAGGAAACAGGTTGCAATGATAAGTGCAGCAGGTTGGATACAGTAGGTAAGTACTGCAGGCTGGAGCAGCAGGTGAGTACTCTAGATAGGTACTGCAGACTGGGTACAGCAAGTAGGCACCAAAGTGGGGCACAGCAGAAGGCATAGTAGGGGACCGGTAGCAGAGGTCTGGAAGCCAGTGGTCAGCGGATTAAATATCAAAATCGTGGTAAGGCAAGCCGGGGTCATACACAGGACAGGAGACAAGTGAAGGTCCCTGGGTAATCCAATGTCAGAGATGGGAGCGAGACCAGAAGTATCCAAGGGCAGGCCAGGTCGGTAACAAGTGATCAGAAACAACAGCAAACACAGGAACAGGAAGCTGAAGACCAGTTAGCAATGTCCATGCGCTGCAGTCACTCTTTTAACCACTTGCCGACCGCCGATCGGCATTTGACGGCGGCAAAGTGGTTTGTTCCCGCAAAACGCCGTCATACGACGGCGGCTGCGGGAACGAGCTTAGTGTGCTTAGCGCGCTCACTGTGTTCGGGGAGGGCCAGGGAGCGGGTGCAATCGTAGCCGCCGGCTACCCGCGATGCCCCCCCCCGAGCGGAGGAACGGAGGTCCGTGTATATAAACACGGACCTCCGCTCTGTGTGAAGGGGGAAGGGCTGTGATCACAGCCTTCCTGTATAGGAAGGCTGTGACCACTTCCCTTCCCCAGATAGTGCAGTCCCCCTACAGTTAGAACACGCCCAGGGAACATAGTTAACCCTTAGAGCGCCCCCTGCAGGTTAACCCCTTCACTGCCAATGACATTTACACAGTAATCAGTGCATTTTTATAGCACTGATCGCTGTATAAATGCCAATGGTCCCAAAAAAGTGTCAAAATAGTCCGACATGTCCGCTGAAATATCGCAGTACCGCTAAAAATCGCAGATCGCCGCCATTACTAGTAAAAAAAAAAAACCCCCAAAAATGAATTCTCATCATCCGTAAACGCGACCACTTTTGCGCAAACCAATCAATAAACGCCGATTGCGATTTTTTTTATCGCAAATATGAGGAAGAATATAAATCGGCCAAAAACTGTGAAAAAAAATGTTTTTTTATATATTTTTTTTTGATTTGTATTCTAGCAAAAAGTAAGAAATGTGGGTTTTTTTGCAAAATTGCCGCTCTTCTTTTGTTTATAGCGGCGATCAGAAATGACGCAGAGGTGATCAAATACCACCAAAAGAAAGCTCTGTTTGTGGGAAAAAAAAGGACGCAAATTTTGTTTGGGTACAACGTCGCATGACCGCGCAATTTTCAGTTAAAGCGACGCAGTGCCGAATCGCAAAAAGGGCTCCGGTCCTAAAGCTGGAAATCCTTCCAGGGCTGAAGTGCTTAAAGGCCAGAGGACGCAAATGCGTATGTGCGCATTCATGCGGGCGCGGCTATATTGGAAATTGGCAACTCTTCTTCGGCTAGTCTCCTGACCCTCACCAACCAAGATCAGTGGAACTGCATCGGTTCCAACCAGCCTGATATTTCAATACTAAATCCCTCTTTAAAAATATAAATAAGCAAAAGAACCCAAAAAAAAAACGTATTCAGGATCCTACTGCCTCCTGAATGTGTGGAAGCCTCTGCTCTATCCCCCCTGAAAAGTCATGCATGGGGGAGACTGCAGTTTGAAAGGGGTCTAAAAGCAAGTGAAACTGCTAGTCCACTACATTGTGTTAGGCTGAATGTTGTGCAGTCTACTGCATCCATAATTATGCACTATGCCAACAAATGCTTCTGTTAAGAACTGCATCCCAGAGTTACATTATTTTCTAACACTCTGCCTAACTCTCATGGCAGAGATGTTCTGAGAGCTAGTGTTAATTTTGTTGGCAATATTTTCGTTGACTAAATTAACTTAGTAGACTAAAACGAAAACAATTCAGATGACTAAAATACAAAGACTATGGCTAAAACTGAATTGAAATTTGATGCCAAAATTAACACTGCTGAGAACAAAGACTGTCAGACAAGAAGGCAGTTTTATACAGTGGGGTGCCAAGCCTGTAGAGGGGGGAAATGGAGGCAGCATACAGTACCTACAGATACAGATGTGCTGGGACAGTCTTGTTTTTTTTCAGTCAGTTCTCCCATGACATCTGGGAGGGTGCTTTCAGTATTGTGTGGGGTACATTTAGGGCAGTAGATTGAGGGTGTGCGCTTCTATGCCCAGACTCCCCTTCTCCCTTTACAACTCCTGTAGCTCCACAAAATGGCTCCTTTTGTGGTCACACTCCATGCACACTGTCCCTGCATGCTGCTGAGTCCAAGACCCTTCTTCACAATGTGCCAGCACACTGGCCAGGGCAGACTCTGCCACTGCGCTGCTTACATTCTCCCTGCAGCTGGGTGCATGTCATGTTTGGGCTGGATGCCCCGTGGGGCTCAGGATGCCCTCCAGATGAGGGTCTGTGGGGAGCTCCACTATTGCTGGTGGGTCTCAGCCATTTTTTGCTTTCTCATCCACACCACCTTCTCAATGTTGTATGGAGGTGCTGGAGGGGGGTACGTAACTAATAGCAACAAAAGAAAGGTAATTAAAAATAACTTAAAGAAACTAAGCTTGATTGCAGTGTTTTTGGATTGCTGTGTGAAAAGGACAACTTACTGCACCAGAGTAGGGAGTGAAAGCCATCAACAGAAACAGGTGTATTGTACAGATCAGGTAACAATTGCTGGGGGTATCTAGTGTGTATAGGGGATATCAGTGCTGGGGTTATCAGGGGTGTAGAGGGGTCAGTCACAGTGCAGGTGGCATCTGGGGTGTAGAAGAGTTACAGTGCTGGGAGTATCTGGGGTGTAGAGGGGTCATAGTGCAGGGGTTATCTAGAGCAGTGGTTCTCAACCTCAGTGCTCAAGAACCCCCAACTAGCCATGTTTTAAGGTTTTACTTTACTTTGCACAACTGCTTTAAATCCATATCAATGACATGGTATTGATAAGAGCTATTTTATCTAAGGGAAGTTCCCAAAACATGGCCTTGAGGACTGAGGTCAGTGGCGGCTGCTCCATAAGGGCCACAGGGTTGTGTGACCGCTGCCATCCGTGTCTCCCGTGGGGGGGGGGGGGGGGGGGGGGGGGGG
>BLSH010063816.1:2293495-2332935 GCA_018402905.1 Glandirana rugosa
AGCTTATCTCGAAAGAAAACCACCATAAACTAGGGGAGACGCAGTAAAGACTAGCGGCGATAATTGTTTTCTTCTCGCTGTTAAAACGTTTTTTTGGGTCTAAAGAATGAAAAACGATTTTATGTTTAGGGTTTTTTTTATATATTTTTTTGTAAAAAAAGATAGCCAAAACTAGCTAAATATAAGAAGGAGTATAAAAACCATTTTTTTTTAGCGTTAGCCACAAATAACTAACCAAACGCGTTTTCAACGGCGCAAATGCCTACTACTCTTAATTAAAGACCCCAAAAATAAATAAAAAAATATAAAATGATCATTACCGCCGCTAGACGCTAAAAATCGCCATAAAAAAGTGTCAAAATGGTCCGACATGTCCGCTGCAATATCGCAGTACCGCTAAAAATCGCAGATCGCCGCCATTACTAGTAAAATATAAAAAAATAAATAAAAACCCCAGAAATTAATTCTCATCATCCGTAAACGCGGCAACTTTTGCGCAAACCAATCAATAAACACCGATTGCGATTTTTTTTTACCAAAAATATGAGGAAGAATATAAATCGATCAAAACCGATAGAAAAAAATGTTTTTTTATATATTTTTTTTGGGATTTGTATTTTAGCAAAAAGTAAGAAATCTGGGTTTTTTTGCAAAATTGTCGCTCTTCTTTTGTTAATAGCGGCGATCAGAAATGACGCAGAGGGGATCAAATACCACCAAAAGAAAGCTCTATTCGAGGGAAAAAAAGGACGCAATTTTCGTTTGGGTACAACGTCGCACGACCACGCAATTGCCAGTTAAAACGACGCAGTGCCGAATCGCAAAAAGTGCTCTGGTCCTAAAGTGGGAAATCCTTCCGGGGCTGAAGTGGTTAATGTAGTTTCCAGGAAATTGAGTTTAGAGGCTTTTTTAGAACGCAAAAAAATGGGTTCCAATGCCAGTTCAGAGGCATTTGAAACGCCAAACAGCTTGTAAACGCAGCTAAATGCGCCTAAACGTGGTAACTTGTGTCTAGAAGCGTTTCGTTTACAGGCATGCAAAACGCTGCAAAATGGGCATTTTAGACGCTGGCTTCTAGCTGTCAAAAAAAATCATTCAGGGGAGGTTGAAAAAGTGTCCCGTGTGCATGAAGCCTAAGAAGGAGGCACTAAGGCTCCATGTACACGGGACACTTTTCAACCTCCCCTGAAAGATTTATCTTGAATAAATGTCCCTTTTGCCGCGTTCGCGTCTAGGAGAGTTTTTTTAAAAAATATATATATTTTTTAAAGCAGTAACGCCTGTAAATGAAACGCTCCTAGATGCGAGTTATCGCGTTTACAAGCTGTTACAGATATTTGGCGTTTCAAATGCCTCTGAACACATTTTTTTTGCTTTCCAAGAAATGGCTCTAAACTCAACTGCCTGGAAACGATCTTAAATGACCCTGTGTACATGTACTGATAGGATAACATTAGAGGAGTTCAGGGGCAGCTGAAAAAAAATGCTCAAATGCCTCTAAACGTTAGTTTAGAGGCAGCAGTGTTCATGAGGCCTAAAAGTAACATTTTTACAGCTAGACGCCACCTGCAGGTAATGGGATATACAACATTACATGTAACTGATGTAACTGATTATTTAGTGCTGTATTTAAAAAAATGGTTTTAAAAATATGACTTGTGAAATTACAGTCACATGTTAAAACGTATATGGGATTTTAGTGATTGGGTTTAAATATATATTAATACAGACCCAAGAAAAAGTTTCTCCATAATACGATAGTTACTGCACCTCTGCAAAGAAAGTTTTTGTTAAAGCTCTCTCAGAAACCTGCCAAGAGCATTTAAAAGTCAAGAGTTGAGCACCTCTGGATCCACGCACAGTTTATACACATTCATTATTCACCTTCCTGCATTTTTCCAGCTAACGCCAGCTGGTGTACTTAATTATTAAGTTTCTCTGAGAAATTGTGCAGAAAACAGCTGAGTCCTGAAGCACATCTGTATTGCTCTCTACGCAGTAACCAGTACCCAGAAGTTGAAGGATGAATATGGTCTACTGCTACGGAAACGTGCATGAACACAGCATTAGCTGAATTCTAGGCACATATTATACCAAAATATAATATACTAATACTTGCAGATGTGTATTACGAAACATCATAAAATGTTCAAAAGCAACAAGTGAAAGCTGCTAATTTACTATAATGATACTATCAGGCAAGGGTGTCTGGATCACAAGATTGTCTGAACAGAATTACAAGTCTTTTGGCAGGTATGACATACTGTATATGACTTTTAATAATGTAATTAACTGCTTGCCTGCAATTCAGCTAAAAAAAAAACAAAAAACACCTGTTATGAGAGAAATTCAGGGGATGCCATTATTGATCTCCTCAAGAAAATACTTGGTGCCTGGCTGTGTCTGGCTTCAGTACTTATGATTAATGCAACACATAAAAGTCTGTATAAAGTCAGAATTGCTTATATGTAAATGTTTTATGGCCAAGGGACTCAACGCACTGAAGCAAAAGCATTAACATGATAGTCAGGCAATAAGCATTTTAAAGAAATCAGCAGTGTTCATATATCCTATGTTAGAGTTTCTTTAAAGTGGACCTTTCCCCCCTTTCACTAAAATAACAGCAGCATACATCTCTGCATACTGATACAAAATCATCTTATAATCATTTTTTTTGTTTTTATTGACAATTCAGGTTTTTTTTCACCTTCTGGCTGAGTAAGGAACTGGTGATGTAACCCTGGCTTCACAGATGCATCCTGGGAAGTTACCGTCACATTTTACAGGAAACCGACGTAAAGTGTTTGTTACCCCAACATTTTATATTCCTGATATGTGCCTGCTGTACCATGTACTTGTATTACAAAATATCCTGTTCTCTTTGTATTGCTTGCGTTGTGTGAAATCCCTGCCAGTTCCTTCTTTCCTATTAAAAACTGTCCAAACTAAGCAGGAGAGCACAGTGTGGTCAGTTCTCTAACTGTGCTGAAAACTCAGTGTACTCTCCTACAATGATCAGACCTGTCCTGACATGCCCCAGCTGTACAGCCATTCACTGGGAAGCTCAGTGTGCCGCTATTCTCCCCCCCAGCTCTTATGCAGCTGAGAACAGAGGGAATGTGATCACTTATAAATAAACGGGAAAAATGGTATTTATAATATTTTTTTTAATAACTATACAAAAATGTTTTGCCTTTCATTTCTATTTTAAACCGAATGGGTTGTTTCACAAGGTGATCGTTTACAAAAAAAAACAGCACAAATCACTCACTAAATTAACAGGTAAGTCAGCTCTCCACTGGCAAATAGTCATTTAATATCCATAGAAGACTTGCGCAGGAGAGTGATAAGGTGCCAGATCAGTATATGTCAAACAAAAACTGCAATTTATTCTGAAAACACTTACATCTAAAAATGCTGTATACTGCGCACAGGGCTGGTAGAATGGAGCAGCGGTCTTGATGGACTGGAGAGTAACCGCAATAGCCCACACCAGGAGTGCCCAGAGCTCTAACACACGCCACTGTCAGTATGTCCACAAGCTAGTAGATCAGGTGGAGGGGTGGGCTGCAGCATGTTTTTGCCTGATGTTTTCCATCATCAGGCATACCCGCCCCTCACAATGAGAAAGGATATATATACACATTTAGAAAAAAAGCAATTAGGCCTCATTTACACTACTGCTGGTAAACTGACGTTTTGAGGTATTTGGAGGTTTTTTTCAGCTGCCCCTGAACTTTCCTCTATGTTATCTTATCAGTATATGTACACAGGGTCGTTTAACCACTTGCCGGCCGCCCACCGTCAGATGACGACAGGGCGGTATGGCTCTCATTCTGGGATGACGTCGCCCCTTTAAGCCGGATTGCACGCGATCGGGTGCGAGCATCCCGGCTGTCTGTGGCGGCGTGTCCCCGGGACACACCGCGTCACCGACTGGGGTGAACAGCCATTTCATGGCTGTTTATCATGTGATCGGCCGTGACGAAGTGATGGCTGATCACAAATGGTACTGCCCCCATTTGCACGGAGCATGCGCGCGATCGGGAGCTCGCTGCGCATGCGCGTCAGTGGCGTCGTGTTCCCGACACTGGTATCAGCCGCTGGCCAGCGGCTGTAACCTTGTGATCGGCTGTGATCTACTTCACAGCCGATCACATCTAATGTAAACAGAGCGGTAACTCACTGTTACCAGCTCTTCTCTCCTCACACAGTTTCCACCTGTCACCCAACAGTCACCCCATTTGCCCCCATAAAGTGTACCTGTCATCAGACTGCCATCATAAAGTGCACCTGTCGCCCGTCAGTGATCGTGGCATGTCACCCATCACCCATCAGTGACCGTGGCCTGCCACCCATCAGTGACCGTGGCCTGTCACCCGTCACTGACCGTGGCGTGTCACCCATCAGTGACCTGGGGTGTCACTCGTCCCCATCAGTGACCGTGGCGTGTTAACCTTCACCCATCAGTGACCGTGGCGCGTCACCCATCACCCATCTGTGACTGTGGTGAGTCACCCATCAGTGACCATGGCGTGTCACCCGTCACACATCAGTGACCGTGGCCTGTCACCCATCACTGACTGTGGCCTGTCACCCGTCACTGACCTTGGCCTGTCACCCATCAGTGACCACCGCCAGTCACCCATCAGTGACCGTGACCAGTCACCCATCAGTGACCACCACAAGACACTAGTCACCCATCAGTGACCACCGCCAGTCACCCATCAGTGACCACTGCCATCACCCGTCACCCATCAGTGACCACCGCCAGATACCGTCACCTATCAGTGACCACCGCCAGACACCCGTCACCCATCAGTGACCACCGCCAGACACCCGTCACCCATCAGTGACCACCACCAGACACCCAGCACCCATCAGTGACCACCGCCAGACACCCGCCACCCATCAGTGACCACCGCCAGTCACCCGTCACCCATCAGTGACCACCGCAAGTCACCCGTCACCTATCAATGAGCACCGCCAGCCACCCATCAGTGACCATCGCCAATCACCTGTCAGAGACCGTGATCACCTATCAGTAAACATCACCTGTAAAAGTCTCACACATTTGGTATTACCATGCTCAGGGGCAGTAGTAAAATGTATTTTGGGGTGTCATTTTTGCTAGGTACACGTTATGTGTTGGAAATATCATATAAATGGCGTTTTAATTTTTTTCCCACGTTTTCCAAAAACTACTGGAAAAAAATATGACATTTCAAAAGACTCATTATGCCTCATAGATTATACGTTGGGGTGTTTGCTTTCCAAAATGGGGTCATTTTGTGGGTAATTCCATTGTCCTGTTGCTCCAGGACCTTCAAAAGTGTAATAGGTGGTTGAGAAATGAGATGTGCAATTTATGCTCGTAGAACACCTGAAGGTGCTAGTTCAATGTTGGGCCTCTGTATGTGGCCAGGCTGTGTAAAAGTCTTACACATGTGGTATTGCCATACTCAGGAGGAGTAGCAGAATGTATTTTGGGGTGTAATTTTTGCTATGTACATGCTATGTGTTGGAAATATCATATAAATGGACAACTTTGTGGAAAAAAAATGCGTTTTAATTTTTTTCCCCACATATTCCAAAAACTACTGGAAAAAAATTGCATGTTCAAAAGACTCATTATGCCTCATAGATTATATGTTGGGGTGTTTACTTTCCAAAATGGGGTCATTTTGTGGGCAATTCCAAATATCCTTCAAAATTGTGATAGGTCGTCATGACATTAGATGTGTAATTTTTGTCCCTAGAATAGCTGACGGCGCTCCCCACATGTTGCGCCTCTGTATGGCCAGGCTGTGAAAAAGTCTCAGACGTGATATCGCCATACTCAGGAGGAGTAGCAGAATGTGTTTTGGGGTGTAATTTGTGGTATGCATATGCTGGGTGTGAGAAATAACCTGTTAATATCTGACAATTTTGTAAAAAAAAAAACTTCATTTTGCAAAGAATGGTGGGGAAAAAATTACAACGTCAAAAAATTCATCATACCTCTTACTAAATACCTTGGACTGTCTACTTTCCAAAAAGGGGTTATTTGGGGGGTATTTGTACTTTCCTGGCGTGTTAGGGTCTCAAGAAATGAGATAGGCTGTCAGTATAACAGGTGTGATTGATTTTCAATGATTGGCACCATAGCTTGTAGACTCTATAACTTACACAAGGACCAAATAATATACACCTATTTGGGTTATTTTTTTACCAAAGATATGTAGCAATATAAATGTTGGCCAAAATTTATGAAGAAAAATTACTAATTTGCAAAATTTTATGACAGAAACAAAGAAAATGCTTTTTTTCACAAAATGTTCAAATTTTTTTTATTTATAGCACAAACAATAAATAACCCACTAGTGATTAAATACCACCAAAAGAAAGCTCTATTTGTGTGAAAAAAAGGACGCAAGTTTCATATGGGTACAGTGTTGCATGACTGAGTAATTGTCATTCAAAATGTGATAGCGCTGAAAGCTGAAAAATGGCCTGGACAGGAGGGGGGTTTTCGTGCCCAGTACTGATGTGGTTAAGGTTGTTTCCAGGAAGTTGAGTTTAAAGGCTTTTTTTGGAACGCAAAAAATGGGTTCAGACGCCAGTTCAGAGGCATTTGAAACTCCAAACAGCTTGTAAACGCCGCTAAACGCGCCTAAACACAGTAACTTGCGTCTAGGTCTGTTTAGTTTACAGGCATTTCCATTTAAAAAAAAAAAATGTCTTCTTTAAAAAACGCTCCTAGACGCAAACGCGGCATGCAGCATGCGGCAAAATGGCCATTTTAGACGCCGGCTTCTAGCTGTCAAAAAAAAACGTTCAGGGGAGGCTGAAATAGCGTTCCACATAAATGGAGCCTAAGGAGTGAGCAGGGCGAAGCCAACTGCTATTGGCTAGTTAGCAGGAGAAGGAGAAAGGAGCTGGCCATCTCATCATAGCAGTAAGTCTAGGTTCACACCTATGCGGCTGCACTTTCTGCAGTTTTGTCCCAGTTTTTTTCCGGCAAATTTGCCTTTTTATGGGGTAGGGGAAATTTGTTGCTAGGCAGATTTAAAAACGTGAATCGCAGCAAAATCGCATTTACAATGCATCAAAAAACAACATTTGCGTTTCTGGTGCAGCTCCATTGAAGTCTATTGCATGCAAAACGCAAACTGCAGTGAGCCCCTTTCCAAAAAACGCAATGCCGCAAAACGCACAGATGTGAACTGCATCCAAGGAAACCATGTTAAATGGACTGTAGTGCGTTTCTGCAACCTGCAAAATGTGGTAAAAACAGCATAGATGTGAACCTAGGGTAATGGAACAGCAGCTTGAAGCCTGGGGGGGGGGGGGGGCAGGAACGGAATAGATCAAAGGGATAGACCAATTGGTAAAGGGTGAGTGGCAGCAGAACTAGCGGTCATAGAATGAAGCAACAATAAACGTATGAGACTCGATATACAAGCTGCGATATATATATCGCAATATGTAGCGGCAAAAAAACAAATACACAATCACTCTCCAGTCCAAAGAGCAAGCAAACAAAAAGCAACATAACATTATACTTATAACAGTAATATGATTGAGGAAAGACTGTTAAAACTTATTAAAAGTGTCTTGAGACACATGGTCATCAAATATGCATTATAGTACATTAATGTAAACCTAGAAAACTAGTAAATTCAAGACTGATGATAGGTGTACACTAAAGGGATAGTGATGCAGAAAATGCATGCTAAGCATACCAACATGCCTACCAACTATGACCTCCTTGAAAAAAGAGGGGGCACAAGCATGTAGAAAACATACACGCACGTGCACATATACAAGCACACATACATATATGTCCAAAACACATGCCTACATAAAAAATAACAATAGTAAAAAATATCAAATATATTATGTAAAAAAAACAAAACTCTGGGCTACCATGTTTTAAACCATTTGGCTCTATGATAGATGACTTTTGGTCTGTCAGTCAAACTAGGACCTAACTTGGGGTCTTGCAACAAGATGTTTTCCATTTTTTGTATTTGTAATGGTACTGATTGATGAACTTAACATCAGAAGAAAATGTTGGAGATGGAGTTCTACCCTTTAGGAATATAAGTGCGACATTCTTGAAACGCTTTCTGTACCAAGTCTGGTTCATATGCTTTGTCTATAAATCTATCCATCGGGATTTTTCCTTGGGCAGTGCAATCTTTTCCAATGAGCATTTTTTTACTCATTCTGCAAAACTGGCCCTTTGGAATGTTTTGTTTCCATTTAGGATGGTGGCAACTCGCAAAATAGAAGTACGAACTGCCCACAGAAGGCTTAAAATGTGTTTGGACACAATGCAGCCATCTACATGGGATAGTTTAAGGTCAAGGAAGACTAAGGACAAAGCGTATTGTTGCTGCAGTACTGGACAAATGGAGCAGTGGAAGAGAGGGGGCCACCCCATATGATTACATCACCTATATACCTTCCATAAAATATGATTTGGGCCGCAAAGGGGTTATTTCTCCAGATCCATGACTCCTTCCACCAGCCCATGGTAAGGTTGGCATTACAAGGTGCAAATGAGGCACCCATGGCTGTGCCATACATCTGGAGATAATAACCCCCAAGGAGTTTAAAATAATTATGCTCCAAATAAAATTGTGTGCTGTCCAAGATGAACTGGGCCTGCTTCTGGTGCAAATTCGGTTCAATGGCCAAATAGTGTCCTAATGCAGTAAGCCCAACCTCTTGAGGGATGGACGTATATAGGGACGTAACGTCCAAGGATAGCCAGGAATTGGAGTCCTCCCATGTGCATTTGGATAATGTGTCCAATAATTGGGATGAGTCACGGACATAGGATGGCAATGACTGAACTATAGGCTGAAGGAAGGCGTCCACATACTGGGAAATGCCACTGTTGAGACTATCCATAGCTGTGAGGATCGGCCTCCCCGGGGGCCAAGTTAGATCCTTAGGCACCTTAGGTAGATGGTAAAAGTAGGGGTGCATGTATAGTTTCTTATAGAGGAATTTATACTCTCCTAGATTAATGACCTTATCCCTAAATGCTTGATTTACTAGAATTTTAAGTTCAGACTGAAAAGTCTCTAATGGGTCTTAAGTTTTTTATAGGTAGTGGAGTCAGACAAAAGTCTATCAGCTTCTTTTATATAATCAGACCTATTTTGCATCACCACACCACCTCCCTTATCTCCCTTTCTTATAATAAGATCATGGTTATCGGCCAGGTTATCAGGCGTTTGTTTTTCCTTTACAGTCAAATTATGGTATTTGTGGCTGTTAGTATGGGCGGAAGAACATAACTGACGCAATTCAGTGAAAGTCACATGATAAAAGGTGTCAATAAAGGATTCCCTCCCATGCGTGGGATGGAAGGCGGAGGGGGTCTAAGATCAGTATGTATAATGGGGGCATAAGAAATGGGTAGTCTAGGGGGCAGACCTTCATAGGTCTGCTTAGTTAGGAGTTTGTCACGTACCTGGTGGTGGAGTCTGACTTATGCAGTGGGCAACCTCTCTTATGACACTGATTAATGAACCACTGGTAGTGTAGACAGGGAGTTCGGGAGTGCAGGGAGGCACGAGGGTCGGACTGGGTCACAGGTGGTGGTGTGCTGGTCCGTGTGGTGCTCGTGCAAGCTGAAGCATAGTGATGCAGGCCGGGTCGGTAACGGGCTGGCGGAGCAGTAAAGATGGGTCAGGCTGAAGAGTAGTCGGGTACAAGCAGAGTTCGTCAACAGGCGGGCAGCGAGGTACAAGGGGGTAGGCAGAAGAGTAGTCGTGGAAGCCGGGGTCGGTGCAGGCGGAGATCAATAGCAGAGTCAATGCAAGCCGGGTCACAGGAACAATCAGGATCACAGGTTGCTTCAAGAACACACAAACGCTGTAGAACGGACAGCACCTGCTTCCTGGTGCTTAAATGGCCGCTATTGGCGCCATTAGCGCGCACGCGCGCAGAGGGCCAGAAACGGCCAGAGTCCATTTTCCTAAGAGTTCTTCCAATGTTTCAAGAGTTCTGAGGTCCTCCTCACTCCATATAGCAATGTCAGTATCAAAGTCAGAGTGTTTAACACTATCACTCGGGGCAGAATGCTTCATGTTAAAATAATGTTTAAGGATGAGCTTACGGATAAAATTATTAAAATCTTCAAATAAAACAAAGTGATTAGGAGAATTTGTCAGGGCAAAATTCAAGCCTTTTTTAAGAACAGAAGTTTCGTCCAAAGATAATGGGTGCAAGGATAAATTATACATTTTTACTGTATCAAGATTGGTTCTGTGTGGTGTTTTTTGTTTACTCCTCCCACCTCTTCTACCTTTTTGTTTCCTTCTCTACTGGATGAAGAAGTGGAGTGCTGACTAAAACTATCTGAAACAAGGAGAGGTGTACCTATATTGATAACCAGAGTGTTTGGGTGTGGGACTATTGATGGGATCTGAATATTGGTGAATCGCTGGAGGTATCTAGGAATACAAGGGAATCGCACAGACTCACAGATGTTATATGAGATTTTAAATGACTATTTGTCTGCCAGTGGAGCGCTGACTCACCTAATTTAGTGAGTGATTTATGTTGTTGTATTCTCAGACTTGGGATGGTCAGCTGCACCTACCATACAGATGGATCAAATTAAGACATTTTTATCTCTTCGGGATTTGAAGTTTAACAACCTTTTTTCTGAAAAGCCCACCTGTTTCCCTCATTATCCCTTTGCGTCCTTCCTCTCTCCCACTTATACCACCACATACTGTTAAATTTGAACTATACATGTTTTATAAATTGTAGGATTTATTAGTATCTGAGAATCAGCAAGAAAAAAATGGATAACATTATTAGGCTACATTGGGGCATCTTGCTGCAAGACCCCAAGTTAGGTCCTAGTTTGACTGATAGACCAAAAGTCATCTACCGTAGAGCCAAATGTGTTAAAAACATGATAGCCCCGAGCAGGATTTCCTACCCCACGGGCTTGGCTACTAAGCCCATGGCCACATTCTGCAATCTTGTTGGCATGTTTCAATACAAAAAGATTAATTGCAAGATTTGTCGCTTTGTCCAACACCATAAAAATAGGATTTTTTAACTTACTGTAAAATCCTTTTCTCTGAGTTCACTGACAGACACAGCCTTCTCATTGACAAGTGGGGTTTATGCACATCCTACTAGGAGTAGACTAGGCAAAAAAGAAAAAAGGCAAGCTGACCCCTCCCAGGGGGCCGTCCTCACTCCAGCATATAACCCCCCAGCTCTGCATAGCATATCAGTTCGTAACAAGCCGTACAAACGCAACACAGAGGGGTGGGTGCTGCGTCTGTCAGTGAACTCAGAGAAAAGGATTTTACAGTAAGTTAAAAAATCCTATTTTCTCTTACGTTCACTGACAGACGCAGCCTTCTCATTGACAAGTGGGGATGTCCCAAAGCAGTGTCATTCAAAGAGGGGTGGGTAAACAATAACAACTGTACCCAAAAGAAACCTCTCAGGAGGCGCCAGCCGCGCCTACACCGCCGCCTGCAAAACTTTGCGGTCAAAAGCAGCATCCGCGGATGCAGAAACATCAACTTTGTAAAACTTAGCAAAAGTGGGCACCGAGGCCCATGTAGCCGCCTTGCACACCTGAGACACCGAGGCCTGGTGTCTGAAAGCCCAGGAAGTGCTAATCGCCCTGGTGGAATGAGCCGTGACCGGAAAAGGGGGTTCTTGCCCCCGGACTGTATACGCATGAGTCACCGTCTGTCTGATCCAATGGGAAATAGTAGCTGACGAGGCCGCCAAACCCATTTGCGGCCCTTCCGTCAGCACAAAGCATCAGACTTCCGAAAAGAAGCTGTAGCCATCAAATACACCAGCCATTGCCCTCACGACATCCAAAGAATGTACAGCAATCTCTTTGGGGTGAGACGGTTGTGAACACAGTGAAGGAAGAACAATGTCCTCATTAATGTGAAAAGAGGAAACCATCTTTGGCAGAAACGAAGGAGAAGGACGCAACACCGCCTTATCCCTATGAAGGACCAAGTAGGGAGACCTAAAGGACAGGGCCGCCAACTCAGACACCCGCCTAGCGGATGTGATGGCCGCCAAAAAAGCCACCTTCTGTGACAACAATTGTAAGGGAATATCCCTGATCCTCTCATATGGTGGTTTCTGCAGTACAGATAGTACTAAATTTAAATCCCACGGTGTCAAGGGCGACCGTACCTGAGGAGCCACATGGCGTACACCCTGTACAAATGTACGGATCAAAGAATGTGTCGCTAACGGATGCTGAAAAAAGATTGCCAAAGCCGAAATCTGGCCTTTGAGTGTACTCAAAGCCAATTTGCTATCCAGGCCTTGCTGTAAGAAAGCCAGCACCCGTGCTATGGCGAAAGAGCGGGGGTTCCAACCCCCCGCCTCACACCAGGCAATATAAGCCTCCCAGGTGCGATGATATATCTTGCGCGAAGTACACTTGCGCGTCTTAAGCATGGTAGGAATCACGGAGTCAGAGACACCCCTATCCCTCAACACCTGGGACTCAATAGCCAAGCCGTCAAAGCCAGCGAGGGTAAAGTAGGGTGCAGGATGGGTCCCTGTGACAGCAGTCTTTGCGAAGCGGGAGCCGCCAGGGAACATCTGTTACCATCCACACCATGTCGGTGTACCAAGGGCGCTGAGGCCAATCCAGAGTCACCAGGACTGTCGGGATCCCCTCCGCTTCTATCCTGCGCAGTAGCCGCGGTAGAAGCTTGAGGGGAGGGAAAGCGCACAGAAGCCGGTACCGAACCCAAGGTGCTACCAGTGCGTCCGTGGCGGCCGCCAACGGATCCCTTGTTCTGCACACAAAAGTCTGCACCTTGTGATTGAACCTGAATGCTATTAGGTCCACGTCTGGTGTGCCCCAACTGAGGCAAATCTGGCGGAACACCTCTGGATGTAGGGACCATTCCCCCTGATCCAGTGTCTGACGACTGAGAAAGTCCGCCTGCCAGTTTTCTACGCCCGGAATGTAAATGGCGGAGATTACCGGCACGTGAAGTTCTGCCCACCTCAGAATGTGGGCCGCTTCCGCAGCTGCTGCCAAGCTCCTTGTTCCGCCCTGATGGTTCACGTACGCCACTGCTGTGGCGTTGTCCGACTGAACCCGAACAGGGAGGCCGCGCAGCCTTGCCGACCAGTGGGAGAGACAGAGCCTGATCGCCCTCAACTCCAGCACATTTATCGGAAGGCGAGATTCCTGCGCCAACCAACGGCCCTGAGCAGACAAGTGCCCCAGGACCCCAGCCCGATAGGCTGGCGTCCGTCGTGACTATCGACCAATTTAGGGGGAGAAATGACTTTCCCAAAGTCAAAGCCGGGGCCCGGAGCCACCAAGTCAACGACCCCCTGGTCTGATGATCCAATTTGATCAGCTGGTCCAGGGACAACGGAGACTTATCCCACCGTAACAGGATCGCTCGCTGCAGGAGCCAAGTGTGACTCTGGGCGTACGGTATCGCCTCGAAGGTCGAGACCATGAGCTCCAACACCCGCATACAGAACCGTCAGGAGGACCACCGACGTGACAGCAGGGTTCGCACTGCTGCTTGCAGTGTCAGCAACTTGGCCGGAGGTAGGAACACCTTCGCCTGCTCCGTGTCCAGTATTAGACCCAGATATTCCAGTCGACAGGACGGAGTCAACGCCTACTTCTGCAGGTTGATCAGCCAGCCGAAGTCTCTCATCAAGGCCATGGTGATAGCAACATTGTCCTCTAGAGCCGAAGCTGATTCCGCTCGCAGGAGTAGGTCGTCGAGGTATGCTACCACAGCAATGCCTCTCTGCCTCAATAGAGCCAGCACCGGAGCCAACAGCTTGGTGAAGACCCGAGGCCAGACCGAAGGGAAGTGCCACAAATTGGTAATGTAGGTCTCCTACCGCAAAGCGCAGGAAGCGCTGATGCCGGAGACAAATTGGAACATGCAGATAAGCATCCCTGATATCCAGAGAAGCCATAAAGTCCCCTTGGCGAAGGGCAGCCACGACCGAGCGGACAGATTCCATCCTGCATTTTCGCGCTTTCACAAAGTGATTTAGAGCTTTTAGATCCAGAACTGGCCTGACCCCACCCTTTTTGGGCACCACAAAGAGGTTTGAATAGAAGCCGTGGAACCTTTCCAACGGAGGTACCGGCACAATCACCCCTTGTTCGGACAGAGTCTGAACAGCCCCTAAGAGAGCTTCCCGACGCCCTGGCGGAAGCCTCAAGTTCGATGGGAAGAACCTGTCTGGGGGTAGAGTGTTGAACTCTATCCTGTACCCGGAAGACACCACTTCCCGTACCCACCGGCCGGAAATGTGGACAGTCCACCTGTCTGCGAACCCCAGAAGTCGGCCCCCCACCCGAGAGTCGGGCGGGGGCAACCCATCATGCGGAGGACTTTTCCTCCGTCTTTTCGGGCTTGCACTGCCGGGGCCGCTTACCGGACCCCGAGGCAGACTTGCCGGGCCTTGAGCCCTTGCCCGCTGAACCGGGCGCACAAAAAATCACTTCTGGCCCAATGATGAAGGACCCTGCTTACAGCGGTAATCCCGCCGCTTGGGTTCTGGGAGAAAGGTACTCTTCCCCCCGGTGAAATCCTTAATGATTTCATCCAATTGTGCCCCGAAAAGCCGACCACCCTGAAAAGGAAGGTCCGTGAGGCCCTTTTTGGACGCGTGGTCACCCGACCAACACCGCAACCACAGCACCCGTCTGATAATGACTGCAAAAACAGACATCTTTGACAGCATGGGGAGCAGGTCCAAGGCTGCGTCACACAGGTACCGGAGACCTTGTATCAGGTGGTCAGCCCGCTGCAAATCCTCAGGTGAGCAGCCCAAATCATTGTGCAATTCTGTCGCACATTCCGAAAGTGACTGTGCCACCATGGCCGATGCCCCGCCACCAAGAACAATGCCTTGGATACCGCCTCCGTCCGCCTATCGGCTGGATCCCTAAAAGATGGAGACCCTTCCAAGGGAATGGTCGTCGCCTTATTCAGGCGAGCCACCGGAGGGTCCACTGCGGGGGATGCCCACTTCTGCAAAAGACTGTCCTCAAAGGGATAGCGCACAGAGAAACGTTTGGGCAGTGAAAAGGAATTCTGCGGACGCTGCCATTCCTTATACACAAACTGGTGAAAAAATTGGGCATAAGGATATGCCTTAGGGGTCCGTGACGGTTTAAAGGACTCACAAACGTAGGCAGTCTCCTGCGACTCCCCGGCTTGGTCCAGCTGCAATGACTCACGGACATCGTTGATCAGGGAGGCCAGCAACGCCCTTTATCACGCCACCGAGGCCCCCTGGTCTTCCTCACCGTCCGAGGGCTCCAGTTCACCATCTGAGAGCTCCACGGGGGTCCCTGTGACCACAAAGGCCCCTTCCAGTTCAGATTCCTCCCTAGGGAGGGGGGGTGGACGCTTTTTAGACACCCCCTTAGCACGGCTCGGTACCCCCCGGGAGAAAAACTCTCCCAAAATGGAAGTTAATTGATCTAGGGGAACCAGAGGTCCCAGTGCAGCTTGCACTTCCAAGGACCCCTCCAGAGAAGAACCCACAGGTTCAGCCGCCATTGTGCCACCTGAACACTTGCTAGGCCTATAGGCCATGACCCCCACTATGCAGCCCCACCAACTGCCAAACAGAGCAACCGGGTAAATGCCCAGGAGGACTGTGCTCACCGCCACTGACAGCCCAGGGAGAGTCAGCTATACTTGATGTTAGTGCCCTTCTAGCGCTGCGTCCCAGTAGGAGTGCTGTCTGCCCCTACCTTGTGCTGTTACTGCCGCTGGGCTTGCACCGCTGTCCAGAAGAAAAGAGGAAGGAAACGGCGCCGACACACGTTTTCTTTAGGAAGGCATACCCACTAGCCCCCTGCATGGAACGGGTACGATGTGGCAGACCTCGTCAAAGCTAAGGGTAGCTCGCATCCGTTGGCCATGCTGGGGAAATTTCAGGATTCAAGGTGTCCTCTATGCCCCAGCTGGCTACTTGATAGCAGTCTTCATCAGATAGCTTGAGAAAAGCAAAAGGAAGAAAAATGGGGAACCGCAGATCCCATAGGGAACCAGGTCTAACTCCTTGCACTAGGCATAAAAAAAAACTGATATGCTATGCAGAGCTGGGGGGTTATATGCTGGAGTGAGGACGGCCCCCTGGGAGGGGTCAGTTTGCCTTTTTTTCTTTTTTGCCTAGTCTACTCCTAGTAGGATGTGCATAAACCCCACTTGTCAATGAGAAGGCTGCGTCTGTCAGTGAACGTAAGAGAAAAATGGTTTAAAGAAAGTTCAGGCAAATCTTACTCTTAAGAAATTTTTCAGTTGCTCCACAGAATACGTAGTTTATGGTCTCTCATGCCCCTGTGGCCTCTTTATGTGGGTCACACCATTCGTCTGGTGACGGCACGTTTTGGGTAACATAGGAGGTTCATTGAGAAGGGCGCAGATGACCCATAGTGTCCCCAGACATTTCCTCACACATCATAACAAGTCCACGGAAGGATTAAAGTTTGGGTTATAGACAGTATTCCTCGCTGCGATTCCCAGGCCAAGCGATTTCAGAGACTATGCCATAGTGAAACCTACAGGATTTTCACCTTAAATACTTTAGCGCCTGGGGGCTTAAATGAGGCATTGGATATCAGCACCATATTATGATCTATTAGGCACAGCTCTCCAGATATTGATACTGAATAATTTTTTTTTTTTACATAATATATTTGATTTTTTTTACTATTATTTTTTATGTAGACGTGTGTTTTTGACATGTATATATGTGTGCACGTATATGCGCACGTGCGTGTATGTTTTCTACATGTTTGTGCCTTTTTTTCAAGGTCATAGTTGGTAGGCATGTTGGTATGCTTAGCATGCATTTTCTGCATCACTATACCTTTAGTATACACCTATCATCAGTCCTGAATTCACTAGTTCTCTTCCTTTCTAGGTTAACATTTTATATTGATATACAGTCAGGTCAATAAATATTGGGACATCGACAGAATTCTAATCTTTTTGGCTCTATACACCACCACAATGGATTTGAAATTAAAGGAAAAGGGACCAAAAGTAATGGGACAGATTAACAATCATAAATCAAACTTTCACTTTTTAAAAAGTCCCTTAAAAAGTGGAAGGCACATATACAAACTGTTGTAATTCCTACACCATTCACCTGATTTGGATGTAAATACCCTCAAATTAAAGCTGAAAGTCTACAGTTAAAGTACATCTTGTTCATTTCATTTCAAATCCATTGTGGTGGTGTATAGAGCCAAAAAGATTAGAATTGTGTCGATGTCCCAATATTTATGGACCTGACTGTATATTGTTTTGTGACTATAATGCATATTTGACGATCATGTGTCCCAAGACACTTTTAATAAGTTTTAACAGTCTTTCCTCAATCATATTACTGTTATCAGTATAAAGTTATGTTGCTTTTTTGTTTGCGCTTTGGACTGGAGAGTGATTGTGTATTTGTTTTTTTGCCATTACATATTGCGATGTATAGATCGCACCATGTATATCGAGTCACATGCGCTCATTGTTGCTTCATTCTATGACAGCTAGTTCTGCTGCCACTCACCCTTTACTAATTGGTCTATCCCTTTTTTCCGTTCCTGCCCCCTGTAATCTTCAAGCTGCTGTTCCATTACTGCTATGATGAGACAGCAGCCCTACCCCTTCTCCTGTTAACTAGCCAATAGCAGCTGGCTTCACCCTGCTCACTCCTAATTGTTTTTTTTTTTCTGAATGTGTATATATATCCTTCTCATTGTGAGGGGTGGGTTTGCCTGATGGAGGTGGAGCCTCAGAAACATGCTGCAGCCCGCCCCTCCACTTGTTCTACCAGCCTGTGGATACTGACAGTGACGTGTGTTAGAGCTTCAGGCACTCCTGGTGTGTGCTATTGCGGCTACTCTCCAGTCCACCGAGACCGCTGCTTCATTCTACCAGCCCTGTGTGCAGTATACAGCATTTTTAGATGTAAGTGTTTTCATAATAAATTGCAGATTATGTTTGACATATACTGATCTAGCGTCCTCCTTTATTGTTTGGCTTTTTATAGTTTACAATCACTTTAACCACTTGCCGCCCATACAACGTAATTATAAGGCAGCAAGGTGGCACTGCTGCACCAGATCACGTACCTAGTAAGGGATCTGACACTCAAGGTCTGAAGCGTGCATGAGCACCACTGGCGACCTGCTCCCGCTATGTAAACAAGGCAGATCACTGTACTGTCAGTAGGAAGGCATTGAGCCTGTGTTCCATGCCTTAGCATAGCAAAAGCACCTCCGAACAGTACACTAAAACTCTGGTCAGGCACACCGTTAACCCTTTGATCGCCCCTGATGTTTAACCCCTTCCCAGCCCGTGTCATTAGTACAGTGACAGTGCATATTTTTAGCACTGATCCCTGTATTAGTGTCACTGGTCCCCAAAAAGTGTCAATAGTGTCAGCAAGCGTCCGACTGTCCACCGTAATATCGCAGTCCCACAATAAGTCACTGATCGCCACCATTACTAGTAGAAAAAATAAATAAATAAATAAAAATATTCCATAGTTTGTAGATGCTATAACTTTTGCACAAACCAATCAATATACGCTTATTGGGAGTACATATTGGCCTAAATGTATAAAGAAATTTGATTTTTTACAATTTTTTTTTTTATTGGATATGATTTATAGCAAAAGTAAAAAATATATATTTTTTTTCCAACATTGTCGGTCTTTTTTTGTTTAGAGCGCAAAAATTAAAAACCACAGAGGTGATCATATACCACCAAAAAAAGCTCTATTTGTGGGAAGAGAAAGCTCTATTTGTGGGAAAAAAGACATACATTTTATTTGTGTACAGCGCCGCAAACCGCTCAATTGTTAGTTAAAGTAATACAGTGCCATATCGCAAAAAAGAGGGCTGGTCATGAAGGGGGGGGGGGGGGGGGTAAATATTCCGGAGGTCAGGTGGTTAAAATTCTAGGCAGAGCTGCAGGAAGACAGGGGAGATGGATTCATCCATCCTTCGTAAAAATGGCCACAAAGTAAAATACAAAGAAAAATAATAAAGTATGCAAAGAATAAAAAGCTGGCCGTTATGTGTTTATAGATTGTTATCACTAAATATGTCTAATGGTGCCTTTGTTGTAAGTTTTATGAAAGGTGTGAAGTTCCTCTTTATGTCCCCCAGGTTGAAACAGTCATGCAGCTCTTTTGGTTCCCAGAAGGGCTGGAATCTTCCACTTAAATTATAACACTCTGTTTAGCAGCAATGTTCAGGAGTGCAAAATACACACCTCCATTTCTCAAGGGGAGAAATAAAAAAACAATTTGACATCTTTAATCTCAGGGGGATAGTAGAAAGGACAGGAAACTCAAGTGTACCTCTTCTGTAAGGTCAAGGTTAAATCCCATTCTCTTAAGAAATGAAGGTCACACGTCCATCTCTTCCTGACAAGTCCAAGGAAACCGAAGCTTCACTGAAAGACGAGCACTGTGATAACGACAAATTTAATTACAAACCTTCTAACTGTTCAAATTTACAGATATAAATCAGAAAGCTCATTTGTAATCGTTTACAGCCTGTGAGCTGCTAAAAAGGATTTTAATTGTGATGGCTCTATGGCAACAAAACACAGGACTCAATATTTCAAAAGATACAAAACACATTCTCCGTGCTTCAGCCTTCTATAAATAAGATGGCACTTTTGAGGATTTAGGTTCCATTTACTTTTAGCTACTTCTAAATGACAGACAAAACACTTAACCAGCTGATTCCACATGGACACCATACACAGTCATAACTTGCTAAACAATGCTTTTTAGCAATTCGTTTTTTTTTTTTTTTTTGTTCAACCAGCGATTTGCCCATCCACACTCAATGTGGATAGGGGAATCCTACCACTAAGCTACTGTATTGTGACAACGGGTAGACGTCCCTGCAATTCCCAGAATACACTTATCAGGACTGCTGACTATAGCCGAGCGGCTGAAATCTTACAGGCCCATACCATGCTGAACCAGCCTAATTTCGATCCATTTATGGCCAGCTTTATAGTGTATGTAAAACTTTAGTATTGCCAATATGCAGGGTCAAGAATTAAACCTCTAGGCTATTTTTACCAGGGGTGTCAGAGTACTCCATTGCAAAAACTGCATGCAAAAGGTTTTGTATGGCTATCACCCTGTACAGAAAAAAATGACTCAAATTATCTTGAATTAAACTATGGGTAAATTAAAAAATATTGTATTGTCAGAACTTAATGTTCAACTAGTTATTCACCCTACTTTCCCTTTCTAATTGATGTATACCTATTCATGCCAGCAGAATTGTTACCGATATGGGACTTCGGACTGGATTGGGACATGGTGAAATAAAAGGTCGATGTCCTAGAGCATGTTGTCACCACTGATTAGCCAGCTTTTGGCTGGAGACACCTGGTTCTGTCCAACACTCATGGAATGCAGTTCCAGCAGGAGCTTGCTTGTCCAATGGAAATGTTGTGCAAGCCCTGCTGCAACCCACTCACTTTTCTCTCAAACATCAGTTGGTGCGTATGAGTGAACTCAATTGTAGCAGCCATTTCAGGACCCATTGACACTATGATATCGATTTACTAAAACTGAAAAATGCTAAATCTGCTGCAACTCTACACAGAAATCAATCAGCTTCCAGTTTGTTTTTTGTCAGTGCTTAAAGTGATTGTAAAGTCTCATTTTTTTTAAAAATAACAAATATGTTATACTTACCTCCTCTGTGCAGTGTTTTTTGCACAGGGCAGCCCGGATACTGCTCTTCTTGGGTCTCACTTCAGCACTCCTGACCCCTCCACCCTGCTGAGTGCCCACACAGCAAGAAACTTGCTATGGGCGCACCCGAGCTGAGCTGCAGCTCCGTGTGACCATTTAGATGTGGAGCCGTGGCCCAAACTCACCCCCTCTTTCTCCTCCTTGGCTCACTGAGCTTGATTGACAGCAGTGGGAGCCAATGGCACCCTGCTGCGGTCTCAGCCAATCAGGAGGGAGAGCCCCGAACAGCCAAGACTTTTCTGTAACATCGCTGGATCGAGAAGGTGCTCAGGTAAGTATGAGGGAGGTTGCTGCACACAGAAGGCTTTTTTTTATAAAAAAAAACTTATGAAGTTAGCTGAAGTTAGAAGCTGATTGGCTGCCATGCACAGCTGCACCAGATTTTGCACTCTGCAGTTTTAGTAAATCACCACCTATATGTCTCACCCAATGCAGTCTTTATGTCCTTATATTCAGTTCATTCCTCCACTATGCTGCGCTGCCTCCGCACTGCTCCTTCACACAAACATCAGTGGCCATGCGGTTGTGCACACTGCTGATGTGAATGGGCTGAGACAAATGCTAATAACTGTATTTGGAGATTACAGCTATTACATTGTAGTACAGCTATTGAAATGTTAGAAGATAGTGTGCAAAAACTGTATTCAACTTAGTTTAAGGGACCAGATAAAATCTATGGGATAACTATATATTTAAGTTAGGCACTCAAATAGGTGTTATTCAATCATAAATCAAATATCATTTTTCTGGCATTTGGTAAGAAATGATTACGTGTTTAAAAGTAGTCAAATGCATCCCAAATGCTGGCAAACTCTCCTGAACAGTATATACTTGCAAACATTCGTCATCTGCTTGCAAATTGCCTACTAACTGCTTCATTATCACATTTCACTGCTGCTTATCACCATTATTTTTAACCTAAGCTTTTAAAGTAAACACAAGCAATTAGAAGCAACTGAAGGCCATCTAACACTGCAAGGGTCATTCAAATGACCACAATAAAAAGAGCTGCTTACTGTATGGTGAATGTACTGCTGCAATTCTGCCTGTATAGTGAATAATTACCGAACTCTTGTTATGTGACAAAATAATATATATAAAGTGCTGAAAGTGAAGATAGTGCAATCTTAAATATAAAAAAAAGTCTTGTATAATCAAAATAAAGTGCTTGGTGCTTCTGTGCTCATTTGATAGGTGACTTCAGTGTATCCATTCCATGGGTATATCTCACTCACCAAATTTGTTGGACCCACTTGCCTTATGGCAAAATGGGTCTTAAAGGCTTGTAGGTCTCTTTGGGGGGACCCCTCTCACTACCGTGGCCTCCGCTGGCTCCTTTAAATGGGATAGTCTCCAGATGCAGGTTTCGCCAATAGGAGTTGTGCCAGATATGTGAGGGAAGAAAGACTCTTCATAGGGTAAAATTGTTTACCACTGCTTTATTACTTCATATGGGTAAACATATAAAGCTACACAGAGCCCGCAGAGTGGAAACAAGCTGGAGACGGCACACAGCTTCGCAGCTAAGAAACGGGATGTTTTTTAAGACTTTGCAGGGACATTATATCGGTCACCTAGCCCCTATCATGGGGCCGTTTTAAAGTTTTATGCAAGCAGTTTTTATACTTTTATATGTTTACCCATATGAAGTAATAATGCAGTGGTAAACGATTTTACCCTATGAAGAGTCTTTCTTCCCTCACATATCTGGCACAACTCCTATTGGCAGAACCTGTATCTGGAGACTATCCCATTTAAAGGAGCCAGGGGAGGCCACGGCAGTGGGAGGGGTCCCCCCAAAGAGACCTACAAGCCTTTCTGACCCATTTTGCCATAAGCCAAGTGGGTCCAACAAATTTGGGGTTTATTTTTTAAAGATAAATCCACTGTGCACTACAAGTGCACTTGGAGGTGCAGTCACTGTAGATCTTAGGGGGACATGCAAAGGAAATAAAAAACATAATTTTTGCTTGTACATGATTGGATGATAAAAATCATCAGAGCTTCCCCTCATTTCAGATTTTGCCCCCAGACCTACAGTGATTACACTTGCAGTGCACAGTGAATTTGCCTTTATCAAATAAACCGCTATGTGTCAATGTACACATAGGCTTTTACAAGAGTTTAGGAGCTGCTGTGGTTAGGGGAGCTTCAACCTCCCTCTCCTGAACGTGGAAGAATCGCATTCAGGGTAGGAACGTTTTGATCGCCGGCCGCAAAACAGTGACGCAATTTTGCAGCATTTTCCCGCAGCTGGCAGTCAAAGTAGACTATGTGTAAATGAAGCCTTATACACTGCAGATTGGAAGAATTCATCTTTTTGAAGCCACCCCCGCTAGTGAAATTAAAGTTTAATTTCTGCTGTCCAACAACGCAGTACTTAGGGTCCCGAAGGCTCTCAACAAGAACAATGCTATTCATTTGAAAACTAACACTTGTTATCTTAGAAATATTATAGGCTAGGTCAGGTTTATAAAATAATAAAAAAAGAGCTGCAATAGTTAACAAAATCCAATATTTTTCACAATATTTTTCATCAATCTGCTGATGAGTTGGTGATTGTCAAAAAAGTGTTAAATCTCTGCCAAAGGGGTTGATTAACCTCCCTGGTGGTATGATTATGTCAAATTTTTGCGTCTCAAAGCGGTACATTTTTTCGCATAGAAATTTGGTGTTTTATATTGTAGGCCTGTAATTCTTAGGAATAACTCACTTAAGACAAGAATCTAGTAGACATCCCAGGTATAACATTTCAAATAACTAAATCATAATATATATGAAAAAAATTAGAATATAATAACTATAAATAATTATCAAAAATAATAATATAATAATAAAAAAATGTATTCAATAATGTAATCAAGTCAAAAACGCTTAAATTTGCTCAGTTACAGAATTGTCACTGACATCACTTTCAGTGTCTGATGATAAATTTCATCACAAATCAGTATCACTCCCTCCACCTCTTGCCCAGCTACCTTTTTCAAAGGATTAACAGAATTGTTACAACAACACGGAATGGAGTTGGAGGCGCCTGCAGTGAGCCCAGGTAAAAAAAATACACTTACTGCTACACCAACAAATATTTCAACTGCTACAACTGCCACAAGTGTTACTGCTACACCTATAGAAAGATCTATAGCCAGCTCAGCAATGGCGTCACTCATTGGCACACCAGATGCTATCAATGCTCCACTAAGTCCAGATATGGTTTACTCTAATAATATTTCACATAATGCATCGCTTGTTGGTACACCTCCTATTGAACCGGTGAATGCTGCTACCACAGATGTTATTTTGGCTGCTATAGCGGATAGTAAGGTGTCTGTCATGAACCGTATCGATACCCTTGCTGTCGAGTGCGCTCTGATTAGAATAGAAGTGGATAATTTCAGAACTTGAGTTGCTGAAGCCGAGACTAGAATAACAGTGGTGGAGGATGAGGTAGGAGGTACGTCGCAAGCAATATTAGAATTACAGCGTCAAGTTAAATTGCTCATAGAGCGCTCAGAAGACGCAGAAAATCGTCTACGCAGAAATAACATTTGTGTGGTGGGCTTACCAGAAAGGGTGGAAGGAGGACAGCCGGCTGTCTTTGCAGAAGATAAGATCGTTCTTATAACAGTTTTGTTTTTTTTTTCGGCATACAAGCAAGGGTTGGGTTGGGTTTGTGTGTTTTTTTTTCCCCTTCTTTCTTGTTCAATCCTTGCAGTTTATAGAATTCACTCTTCCAGGTTATCCAAACCTAGGCCTAATTACTATAGTCAATGTCCATTTGAAATAAGTAACTGCTTTGTGTGTTCAATGGTTGAATTATACCAATGGCAAGTTCTTTGAAATTAATGTCCTGGAACGTTAGGGGCTTGAATTCAAAAATAAAGAGAGCAACTGTCCTGAAATATGTTAAGACCCACAGCCCTAATATAATTATTTTGCAAGAAACTCATCTTATGGGGAAAGCGGTAGTTTCCATTAAAAAACAGTGGATGCAATTTGCCTTTCATTCCACTTTCTCGACATACGCCGGGGAGTGGCGATTTTAATTCATAAAAATATCTCATGTACTATAGTCCATGTTTTTTCAGACACCCTGGGGCGATATGTGGGCGTTGTTAATGAATGGTTCTCTTTAAAGATAATTTTGATAGGTGTTTATGTTCCACCTCCATTCCAGGTTGATGTCCTATATTCTTTGATGAATAAATTTGCTTCCTTTTTACCAGCAAAAGTTCTGATCTTGGGGTCACAACAAGATCTCCAAGGTTAGAATTGGCTAACTGGGCTGAAGCAGTAGGCCTTAGATTTGGAGATGGAAACATCCAATTACGAAACAATTTTCATATTTATCCCATGTCTTCCACTCCTCCTGATCTAGCCTTCGGCAGTCAGGATATTTTGCCACTGGTCGGGGAGGTAGAATATCTAGCGGGCTGAATTTCAGATCATTCGCCATTGCAGTTGGTGTTATCCCCCAAGAGAGGAATAGGCATTAAATCTTAGCATCTGGATTCAAATTGGGTACGAGACCCAGAAATAAAGCAAGCGATAACTAGATGTATAGATGAGTTCTGGGACTTGAATGTAGGTACAGCGTCACTGCAGATGGTATGGGATTTCCTCAAAGCTGTAGTAAGAGGAGAATATATTTCAGGTATTAAGATGGTTAGGAGGTCACGAAATAAGCTTACCCAGCAGCTTCAGGAGAGGGAGGTGAGGTGTGCGGAAGCACACGCTACATCTCCCTCCACGGATACTATCCAAGAGCTTAGACAAGCTAGAAGGGAATTAAAGCTACATTTTAGAGAATCAACCAAGAAAGAGGATAGGTCACAAGCTGAGAGTTTGTTTGAGATAGGAGAAAAGAATGGTAGACTACTAGCATTACTGACAGCAGAGGAACATATTCCAACATACATATCCTGTATCTATGATAAAGATGGCCAGTTAAAAACCTCCTGGGTGGATGTTATGCAAACCTTTGTGGATTTTACCAGTCATTGTATACTCCAATCCCGTCATATGAGGACGGAGATCTGGTTTCCCTCTTGAGGACCCTAGATCTCCCGTGTTTATCTGATGAGAATAGACAACTCCTGGACGCATCATTTACAATAGAAGAGATACAGGCAGCCATCTGTTCTTTCCCTTTAGGGAAATCACTGGGACCAGATGGTCTGCCTGCAGAATGGTATCAGTCGTATAAGGAGAAAATTTCACCTTGGCTACTGGAACTGTATGGTGTATGTCTGGAAGAAAAAAATGTACCACCGTCCTTCTATGGGGCTAATATTACCATATTGGCTAAACAAGGCAAAGATCCTCAAAGGTGCACTTCTTATCAGCCTATAGCACTATTAAATGTGGATTTTAAGATACTGACTAAAATATTAGCAACCCGCCTGGCAGGGGTTATCCATACCTTGGTGTCCACTGATCAGACAGGATTTATATCCAAGAAAGCAACAGATGTGAATATCCAAAGGGTATTTACGCATGTTGCTTTAGCTTCAGATTCATGAGAGGACCGAGCGCTGGCCTTTCTCGATTTAGAGAAGGCCTTCGACTCGGTTGACTGGAATTATATGCATAGGGTGCTGCAACAGATGGGCTTTGGTAGGGTTTTTATGACCTGGATGGAAATATTGTATGATCATCCGATGGCAGACATTAAGTTAAATGGTGAAGTATCGAGTTCACTTCCAATCGGTCGAGGGACTAGGCAAGGTTGTCCTCTATCCCCTGGCCTTTTTGCTCTTATGATGGAGCCAACAGCCAAGGCGGTACGTGATTCTACGCTGGTTAAGGGTATTCGAGTGGGATCCTTAATGCGGATGATGTGGTTCTTTTTCTAACAGACCCAGTTATGTCACTTCGATATGCCCTGGAGATATTCAGTAAATTTGCTACCTTCTCCGGGCTCAGGGTTAATTGGACTAAGTCCATGTTCCTGCGCCTGGGAAGGGTGGCATCCCCTTGGCCTACTGGGGATGGTTTTTTGCAAGTCGTAAAGGAATATAAGTATCTGGGTATTACGGTGTCTTCATCTTTGGAGGATTTTGTCAAGCTAAATTTTTCGCCAGCACTAATGCTTGTAAAACGTAAAATTGCGATTTGGAAAAATATACCTTTATCCCTCATTGGGAGGGTGAATTTAACAAAGATGAAGCTTTTGCCTTTATTGATTTATGTACTCAAGCATTCTCCAGTATTGATACCAAAATATCTATTTAAATCCTTACACGGGTGGATATCAGATTTTATATGGCAGGGGAAAACACCCAGAATTAAAATGAAGGTATTACAACAACCATGCAGGGATGGAGGCTTAGCAGCCCCGGATTTTTATAGATACTTTTTGGCAGGGCAATTATTGGTCATAAATAGATGGCTAAAGGCGGCGGGCGTGGAGTCATATGAAATGTTGGCCTCCCAAATGTATAGGGGAAATAGGGTATCATGTACACTACCAACCCCCATGAAAACAGTGCTTAGGGTTTGGAATGTGATGCAGAGAATGGAATTTGGAGGTTTAAAATTGATTTCCCCCATACGCCATTATGGAGAAATCCAATCCTCCAACAATTCCTTAAATTTGAAGATCCTCATGTCTGGATTAGGTTTGGAGTGAAAGTTCTGAAGGATATTATAGATGGCTTTCAGCTGCTCACATTTGAGGAGCTGAAAGTAAAACATGGTTTACCAAATACCCACTTGTTTAGATATCTCCATGGCTCCGCCATGCCTTTCAGATGCAATTTGGCCGATCAGGTGGTAATTTTGGCACCTCTGAGCTGGAGATTATACTGCGAAGAGAGGATTTGACTAAACCACTGTCCACAATATACAAATGCCTGTTTAACCAGATGAGTGACTTGCTGAGGAAATGTAGGTCAAGGTGGGAGGGGGTAATTCCTGATCTTGACAATAGGAGCTGGGAAAATTTATGGAGGAAACCCTTCACAAACCTGGTCTCAACCCGTGACTATCTTATTCAATATAAGATTGTGCACTGGGGCTATTTGACACCAAGCAGGATGACTCGAATTTCTGGGAAAGGGGACCCCACTTGTTGGAGGTGTGTAAAACAGGGAGCGAATCTTGTGCATGTTTTTTGGGACTGTTCAATAATAAAAATATTCTGGGGGGAAGTCTTTGCGTTTATTGAGGATATAACCTCAATATCACTAAACCCCAAACCAAAGCATTGTCTGTTGGGGTTGGTGGATGAATTGGTCACTTCCCAGGCAATGAAAACGTTGATTGGGCTATTACTCTTCCATGCCAGGAAGCAGATTGTCCTGGCGTGGAAGAGTCCTCTGGCTCCTACGATAGACTCATGGAAGAGCTCAGTTGATAAAGCTCTTCCCTGTTATAAAGCAGCATATCGGTACAGAGGAATGCTCCAGAAGTTTGATAAAATTTGGAGTAGGTGGTTAGCCTCGCCTTTGACGGCAGTAGATTAAATAAATCCATTTGGACGTTAAGATCTGGAAGTGGTTGGTGGAACATGAAGGTCTATGGTGATGTTTTTTTTTTTTTTTGTGCCTGAGTTAATGTTAAGAAGTAATATGAGTTGTATGTAAGGAAGAAAGGGAGGGGAATTATTATTATATTTATTTTTTTTTTGTGTCGTGATGAGGTTTGTTGTTTTGTATATAATTTTTTTTTGTTATGCTGTATTGATTGTAAATTCTGAGGAAAATGAATAAAGAAGAATTAAAAAAAAAAAAAAAAAAATCAGTATCACTCAATTCTGCAAATGATTCTTATTTACTATCGGTGTTTTCTAGCTGATCAAAAAACACTTTTGACGTAAAGGGAAGCTTTATTATGCCATGGATGTTCTCAAGTTCCTAGGCAGAAAGAATGGTATATATAATATAAAAGTGCAAGCAGGGCACTGGGCAAACCACTAGGAACAAAAGGGATGTGAAATGATTTGATGCAGTAATGTAATCTTACAGATTACAGTGTACTGTATGTTTACTGTGTTTCACTTTTTGAATTTCCCGCCAGGCTCCGCTCCCGTGCGACGCGACGCTCACAGAGAACGGTGCCCGGCATCACAGAGGCATCGGGCGGAGGACACAGCCCGCAGACACAGCGGGGGGACATTGCTGGAACCAGGGGACAAGGTAAGTAACCCAGCCTTGGATCCAGCGATGCAATCCCAAGTGTGGTTTGGGGTTAACACTATTTGCAGTGAAAACTCTGAGCCACACTCAGGAATACCATCAAGGAGGTTAACTAAAACTGAAGATTGCAAAAGCTGGTGCAGGTGTGCATAGAAACCAATCAGCTTCCAGGTTTTAGCCCAGGTTCACACTGAATGCATGTTTGAAATCGTGCTTCAGCTGAACTGATTTCAAACCGGCATTTCATTCCGACTTCAGGACCGATTTGAAAGAAATCTGTGTGGAATCATGCACAGATGTCTATTTAAATCGCCCCCGAAGTCGCCACAAGTAGCGCAGGAACTACTTTTGGAAATCGGTGCGGCTCTGCAAAGTCAGCGTTGCACCGATTTGGACGGTGCCATTGCCGGCAATAGGCTCAGATTTGGCATGCGATTTTACATGTCAAATCGGTCCCATGTGAACGAGGGCTCATTGTCAAAGATGAATTAAACAAGCTGAATTTAGAAGGTGATTGGCTACCATGCACAGCTGAACTACATTCTGAGTGCATCAGCTTTAGGGCCGGCTCACACTGAGGTGATCCGACTTCGGGGCGACTTTGCTAGGCCATTTGAAAAGGCGAAGCGGCGCGATGGCGATGCAATTGCGAATCGATATCAGGCAATTTCAACACAAGTACCTGGGACATGAGAGGTGTGTCTTCTGGCAAAATTATGTTCTTCCTGGAGTAGCACATATTAAGACGGCTCCATTCATTCCAATGGGATTTCTGATGTCAGGCGATTTGAGGCGAATTGGGGCGACGTCGGATCGCAAATCGCCTAGGATCGCCTCAGTGTGAACCGGCCCTAAGTAAATCTACCCCTTAGACCCCATACACACTATCCAACTTTTGTTGTCAGATTTCCTTCAGATTTGCATGTAGTGCAAGGGCATTCCTGATTGCATACAAATTGAAACTCCTCAGGTTTGACCTCAAATTATATGGTTTTAGTAAATCTGAAGGAAAAAATATACAGAAAATTGGATAGTGTGTATCCAGCTTTGGAGTCAGCATAATACAGTCAGCCCTGTAGGCAAATGGTTTGGGGGATTTGATTGCTGATTTAAGAACCAAATCAAACGAATTAAGTCAAGAAAAGAATGTCATATTATGGAAACCCATGTACTTCTATATGCATTCCCAAGCACAGTACATCTTGTTCTCAAAAGGAAAAACACAGACTAATTTAGCACTTCCCAAACACAGTTCTGAAGGACTAGTAACAGTTGTTGTTTTCACTTACAGTTTTTCAGAGTACAAATATACTGAAGAACAACTCTAGGCAACATGCAAAGCCTGCCAGAATTATTTTCAGAACGCATTATCAGTCAGACATTCCACTCATTTTACTGTTATCTAACCTTTATACAAAACAAATATACCAAAGCCTCGTACTCACGGTTCGATTGTCGTACGACCGTGCTTCTGATTGTAGTCAAAAGCGTGTGTCCATGATTTTGTAAAGCATACTGACTATCGAAAAATTTTTGTTCGACCAAACTCAACGTCAGAAGTGACGTCATGTTTTGTATATTTTTTGCATCTTCTTTTCCTTTCTGAGCATGCGTAGTCTTTTTGTTTTTTTTCGTATGAAAACCGTACTAGCTGAATGAAAGTTGGACGTGGCGTTGTCATAGGACAAAAATTTACTAGTCTGCACATCCAGCTTTTGTCTAAGGAAAAATGTCAATCGGCTGTCGAAAGGAGCTTACGAACGGTAAGAATTTGGGACGACAGGCTGTCAAACAACAATTCCCGTCCGAATTTCGCATCGTGTGTACGGGCCTTTAATCAGGTAATGCTGGAATCAGTGAACACCGAATGCATTCTTCACAGACTCTGATTCAGCTCTGTTCAAAAAATAAAAGTAATGGAAGTCATAGGGATTTCCCAAACCCAAAAGACATTGGAAAAAGATGAATGCTGGGATAAAAATGAAAATTATTCAGCAACGTAGGGTCTGTCCCCTGAGACAGTTTTAATGCAAAACGTTCCTGTTTTCTTGGAGTATATTTCTTTAATTAGTAACATCAATAATGCTTTAAAAGAACCAAACTAATTACTAATTCTGTGAAGAGAATTGGAAAAGATGCATTAATGGTACTTGAAGACTGATTTGGGAAACACTCTATTATTTTACACTGCACAAGACAGTGAATATTTTTTCAGTAATTTCTGCTCAAACATTCAATATTAACACACAAACATGAAAAATAATGAGGCAGCAAAACTGGTTCCAAAACAAAAATTTTTCTCTAAATAAAAGTGTCCAAAAAAACCTACCAAAAAAAGCTTATATACACATGCACACTAGTGCCCTGCTTGGTTGAATTTACAACAGTACACTTACATATGCAAGAGCATTGAAAACCTTCAGCCAGAAAAGAAGTATAATGGAGAAATGTATGTATATTGGTACAAGGTAGCAATAAAAAAAACAAATAGTTTGTATTTAGCACCTGTTGTTGTGCTTTGCACACTGGCAGACAGTTAGCAGTGGTAAGAATGTGGTTAGTTTCCCTTTTCTCTATAAAAAAAGAGGAAAGATTAGCATCCAGAGCACAGAGATTATTTTGACGTTTGACATGCTCCTTAGCACTCCCCTGAAAGGACCAAATCCTCACCCAAGATCATTGACCATACTTTAGTACTTTTTGGACACTATCTGTAAAAGTTATGTGATGTGATTTCATATAAGTGAAAATGACAGTTCCAGCTTTACTGGCGTTTAACCACTTGCCGACCGCCGATCGGCATCTGACGGCGACAAAGTGGTTCGTTATCGCAAAACGCCGTCATACGACGGCGGCTGCGATAACGCGCACTGTGAGCGCGCGCGCGCCGCCGGAGGCGCGCCCGCGCGCTCACTGTGTCCGGGGGGGTCCAGGGAGCGGGTGCGGCGGCTTCGATTGCCGCCGGCTACCCGCGATGGCCCCCCCGGAGCGAATGAGCGGGGTCCGTGTATGTAAACACGGACCTCCGCTCTGTGTGAGGGGGAAGGGAAGTGATCACAGCCTTCTCGTACATGAAGGCTGTGACCACTTCCTTTCCCCAGATAGGCAAGTCCCCAAGACAGTTAGAACACGCCCAGGGAACATAGTTAACCCTTAGCGCGCCCCCTGCAGGTTAACCCCTTCACTGCCAATGGCATTTACACAGTAATCAGTGCATTTTTATAGCACTGATCGCTGTATAAATGCCAATGGTCCCAAAAAAGTGTCAAAACGTTCCGCCATGTCCGCCCCAATATCGCAGTACCGCTAAAAATCGCAGATCGCCGCCATTTTTAGTAAAAAAAAAAAAAAAAATAAAAACCCCAGAAATGAATTCTCACCATCTGTAAACGCGACCACTTTTGCGCAAACCAATCAATAAACGCCGATTGCGATTTTTTTTATCGCAAATATGAGGAAGAATATAAATCGGCCAAAAACGGTGAAAAAAAATGTTTTTTTATATTTTTTTTTTGGATTTGTATTCTAGCAAAAAGTAAGAAATTTGGGTTTTTTTGCAAAATTGTCGCTCTTCTTTTGTTTATAGCGGCGATCAGAAATGACGCAGATGTGATCAAATACCACCAAAAGAAAGCTCTATTTGTGGGAAAAAAAGGACGCAAATTTCGTTTGGGTACAATGTCGCACGACCGCGCAATTTTCAGTTAAAGCGACGCAGTGCCGAATCGCAAAAAGGGCTCCGGTCCTAAAGCTGGAAATCCTTCCGGGGCTGAAGTGGTTAAACAGAATGATATCCAAAAAAATACAGGAGCACAGTTTGAACAGGACTTTTTTACAGCATTTTGACAAAAATGTATCTGGACTGAAGAACTGACAAGGCTGCATTATGTTTGACTATAAAAATGGAAAAATAAAACACCTGTGTAAAGTGACTGTCAGATATGGAAATGGAAGGGTAAAACACCCGCACAACTGGAGCTTTTTTCATTAAACTGTACCACTCTGCGATGCACACATTATGCAATGAAGCAAAACGTCTGAGTTACATTTTTTGTTGGCCCCTGCACTTTTTAGTGACTTCTAAAGCCAATGTGCAGCAAAGGATGCTATATTATCTGTGTATATAGTTATTTTCATATGTACAGTGGGGAAAATAATTATTTGATCCCCTGCAGATTTTGTACGTTTGCCCACTTACAAAGAAATGAAGGGTCTAACATTTTTATCACACGTGTATTTTAAATGATAGAGACAGAATATCAACCAAAAATCCAGAAAAAACACATGATACAAATGTTATAAATTGAGTTGCAGTGAGTAAAATAAGTATTTGATTGCCAAGCAAAACACGACTTAGTACTTGTTGGAGAAACCCTTGTTGGCAAACACAGAGGTTAGACATTTCTTGTAGTTGGTTACCAGGTTTGCACATCTCAGGAGGGATTTTGGTTCACTCTTCTTTATAGATCTTCTCTAAATCCTTAAGGTTTCCTGGCTGTCGCTTGGCAGCTCAAAGTTTCAGCTCCCTCCATAGATTTTCTATAGGATTAAGGTCTGGAGACTGGCTAAGCTGCTCCATGACCTTAATGTGCTTCTTCTTGAGCCACTCCTTTGTTGCCTTGGCGATATGTTTTAGGTCATTGTCATGCTGGATGACCTATCCATGACCGATCTTCAGTGTTCTGAGGGAAGAAGGTTCTCACCCAAGGTTTTACAATACATGGCCCCATCCATTGGCCCCTCAATGTGGCAAAGTTGGTCTGTACCTTTAACAGAGAAATAGCCCTAAAGCATAATGTTTCCACCTTCGTGCTTGACTGTAGGGATGATGTTCTTAGGGTCATAGTCAGCATTTTTCTTTCTCCAAACACGAGTCGAGTTAATGCCAAAGAGCCCAATTTTGGTCTCGTCTGTGGCTCAAAAAGCAGCACATTAAGGTCATGGAGTGGCCTAGTTAGTCTCCAGACCTTAATCCTATAGAAAATTTATAGAGAGAGCTGAAACTTCAAGTTGCAAAGAGACAGCCAAGAAATCTTAAAGTGTTACTAAACCCACAACTGTAAAATCTGTCTGTATATGCAGAATAGCATGCTTGCTATACTGTGTAACTTAAGGGGTTAATCATCTGAATTGTGTAAAAAGGCTGTTTGATCTTGTATCACCAAATACTTCCTTCTTGCCCTGTCTATATTAGACTCTACTATACTATACTACATGCAGGCAGTGTGGAAACATTGTACATGCTCTGTTCGATCTTCCTGTTTCACATGGACACAAAATACAATGCATTTCTAGAGGCAGTGATTGTTTATTTGTGAGCTGAGCAAGTCATTGACAAAGCACTAATCAGCTCTGGCAGGATTGTGGGTATAGGGTCACTGATGCAAAGGAAGTTACATCATCTGAGAGTGAAATCTCCTCCTATATGAATACTGTGGAGTTCCTGGCTACTTGCAGTATATCACCTGACTTCAATATACAGACGAAAAAAGGTATATAGCAGCAATATTTTGATATAAAAATAAGATTTAGAAGCTGTGTGCACTGTGGGGTGGGGGGGATTGTTTTTATATTCGTGGGTTTAGTAAAACTAAACTCCACCAAGTACTAAGTCATGTTTTGCTTGGGGATCAAATACTTATTTTATTCACTGAACTGCAACTTAATTTATAGCATTTGTTTCATGGTCTCTTTTTCTGGATTTTTGGTTGATTTTCGGTCTCTATCATTTAAAATACACCTTGATAAAAAATATAGGCCTTTCATTTATTCCTAAGTGGGCAAACACTGCAGGGGATCAAATACTTATTTTCCCCACTGTATGAGATAGCTAGACAGGTAGACATCCATCCAATATATGTATTACACAGCAGATCTCTACCTTTAACCTTTGTAGTTTAGCTGCTGTCAGTCATCCACAGATGTATGAATGAAAGCATTATCCTTTTCATAGGTTTGTATGAAACATGTATCTATTTAATATAGCAGTCTTCACAGCTCTGGTGATGTGATTATATAGCCGTTGTGCTCTCTTCATCCTAATATGACAGCACTGCAGAAACCTCATAAATGTTTTCATGATAATGTTCAATGCCATGGGTTAATAACAACTGACACTGCATGTCATTGGCTGTCCCTGACCACTGTGAAACTGGATTAGCTGCTATCTCCACGTGTGCCACAGGACTGTTTTGCATGAATATTGCAGACAATTGGGGAGGGGGGACTTAATCTCCTCTCAGGGACGGGGTGAGCAGGAACACTTGAATAAGTCCAAGGTCAGTAGTGCAATCAGGATGTGATTATATAGCAAGAGCGTAGCTGAAATGAAATACATTTTATGAGTGAGGTCTGTAGAGGGTGATGGAGCAGGCATCTTCTGCAGAATAAAAGTCATTTATAACTAGATTTTCGCTAGGAAGAAACCGCTTTATTCTTAATATAAGGCTTCCTATTTGGTTGTGCTGCTCTTTGCAAGCATTCGCTCATCAACTGTTATTCATTAGAGGGGGAGAAAAAAAAGCTGATTCCATCAAGTGATTCAGCCCTGCATTCCTTCTTACAATGCCTTTTTCTGCAGGGGATGCAGAGATAAGACAGAAATACTATGGCTCCATGCTGAAGGAGGAAAGAAAAGCTCCCACTGGTGTGCGAGTTTTGCCTTTTTAGCACCAGACTACATCGAGATAGAGAGAAGAATTAAACAGCAGGGGTGCCCCAGAAGTGCACTTTTTTTTCTTGTTAATGCCAATGTTGTATTATCCCTCCTCTAGAAGTCTCCAAAATGCCTTACGTATAAGCTCAACATAAATGTTAACTCCACCAGGAACATTCTACATTTGTCACAATAACAACTGTAATTAGGGTGGTCTCTGCTTGCCCTTTCTGTTTTCCAGAGTGTAAAAAAGAATAGTTAAGTAGTACATGGACTCCAGTAATGGTTGGATTTCCTAATAAATGCACCACAGAGCTGTGAGGAAAAAGCGGCCTTCTTTGACCTGGAAGATGGCGCAAAGATATTTAAGTGGATCATGACATAATGGAATGTTTGTGAGTTTAGATCAAATTGAGCCTCAGCCAGGCTTTGTAACTTTTTAAAAAATAAAGTGCCACTTCAGTCAAATCTCTCTCTTTAACCACTTCAGCCCCGGAAGGATTTCCCAGGTTAGGACCAGAGCACTTTTCGCGATTCGGCACTGCGTCACTTTAACTGACAATTGCGCAGTCGTGCGACATTGTACCCAAACAAAACTTGCGTCCTTTTTTTTTCCACAAATAGAGCTTTCTTTTGGTGGCATTTGATCACCTCTGCATCATTTCTGATCGCCGCTATAAACAAAAAAAGAGCGACAATTTTGCAAAAAAATTTTTCTTACTTTTTGCTAAAATACAAATCCAAAAAAAAAAAATGTATAAAAAAACATTTTTTTTCATCGGTTTTGACCGGTTTATATTTTTCCTCATATTTGTGATAAAAAAAAAAAAAATCGCAATCGCCGTTTATTGATTGGTTTGCGCAAAAGTTGCCGCGTTTACGGATGGTGAGAATTCATTTCTGGGGTTTTTATTTTTTTAAATTTTTTTACTAGTAATGGCGGCGATCTGCGATTTTCATGTCGGACATTTTTGACACTTTTTTGGGACCAATGACATTCGTACAGCGATCGGAAATTTAAATGTCCACTGATTACTGTATAAATGTCATTGGCAGTGAAGGGGTTAACCTGGGGGGGGAGCTAGGGGTTAACTGTGTTCCCTGGGCGTGTTCTAACTGTGGGGGGACTGGGCTAACATGGGCATAGGAGATCTAACTGATCCCAGTGACAAGGATCAGTAGCTCTCCTATGCCTGCACTGACAGAGCGGGGAACCGCTGTGTTTACATCGGCGGTTCCCCGCTCTTTGGCTGTGGCCGCTCATCGCGGCTCGCTGGCGGACATTGGGTCCGCCCGAGCCACAGGCACACTCCTCCGGAGTGCGGCGGGCGCGCGCCCCCTAGCGGCCACCCGCAGATCGCCACCTTTTTAGGGCAATTTGCGGTACCCGTCCACAGTGCCGCAGTAGAAAGGCAGTACGTGGTCGGGAACCGGTTAAGCTTTGCATCAAACTTGGAAAGGTTAGAGCACTGGTAAGGATTTGTTTGTCATATGGGTATTTGGGGAAATATCCACTCAATTCCTGTATGACTTCTGCCACTGAAACAGAATGTGAGGGAATTCTCCTCGATAGGAACACTGCAGCAATAAAAACATTACACGGGTTCTAGCTGTAACATTGGATTACAAGGACTGTATAAATCAAAAATCTAGTTTCCGAAACTGATAAACAAAAAAAAAAATACAAAATTGGGCCAAAACATTATAGTTTCCCCTTAACTACTTAAAGAGCGGAAGAATATCCCACTTAATGACAGGCCATTTTTGAGATAGGGCACTGCGTCGCTTTAACTGACAATTGCACGGTCATGCAGCGTTGTACCCAAATAAAATTTATGTCCTTGTTTCCCCACAAATAGAGCTTTCTTTTGGTTGTATTTGATCACCTCTGCGGTTTTTATTTTCTATGCGATAAACAAAAAAAATGACAATTTTGTAGAAAAAAACAAAACAATATTTTTTACTTTTTGCTTTGAAAAATATAAAAAAAAAATCAATTTAGGCTAATATGTATTCTTCCACATTTGCTTGTGCTTCCACTTTGGTTAAAAAAATTGCAATATATTGATTGGTTTGCGCAAAATTTACAGTGTCTATAAAAAAGGGAATAGCTTTATGGCATTTTTATTTATTTTTTTTACTAGTAACGGCGGCAATTTTTTTAGCGGGAGTGGGACATTGCAGTGGACAGATCGGACACTTTTGACACTTTTTTGGGACCAGTGACATTTATATAGCGATCAGTGCCTTTAAAAATGCACTGATTACTGTATAAAGACCACTGGCAGGGAAGGGGTTAACATTGGAGTGCTCAAGGAATTAAATGTGTTCCCTTCACTGTGTGTTCTAACTTTATAGGGGATGGGCTGCCTGGAGAAACATACAGAATCGTCTTCCTGCATAGCAGAAAGACAGGATCTGTGTGATCTCCCCTGCCAGAACGGAGATCTGATTTGTTTACACAGGCAGATCCCCGTTCTGTCAATGCAGGGAATGATCGTGGGTGGCTGGCAGACATCAAGTCCACCCCACCCGCTGATTGGTATTGTGCGTGCCCACAATAGCCGTTACCGCGACCGACGTACAGCTACGGCAATTCGCGGGAACGAGCCAACCTGCCTGCAAAATGACGGTGGCTGGTCGGCAAGTGGTTAAAGTTTAAAATGGTTATCCTTACTGCTTAAAGTCCCTGAATTAAAGTGATACTAAACACACAGTTGAATTTACATTATCCCTTTTATTTCTTTATGTGGATGATGACACTAATTATTTTAATTAGTATAAAAAGAACCCTTTTCCTAATCACTATACAGCTGTGGCATGATCCAGCTCTCTCCCAGGGAAGCATAAGCAGGAGAAGCTTCTAGTCCTCTGCTGCTGGGCACATGTTCCAAATAAAAGAAACAACCTTTGGAATACAAATATATATTTGAAATCAAATCTTTATTATTTTTTGTCAATAACATGTTGTGGGCGGATTTCTGCCAGTCACAGGCTGTGTCACGCACCTCCAGCCTGTGTCTTAGAATAAGAGGGAGGTGAAGCCTCCATTAACCTACATAATATCCCGCCCTCATTGTGTTTAGCAGGTTAGTGGGCATGGAGGAGGCAAGGAGGGGATGGGCTGTCATTTTTCACTGTGTATACGCCAACATGTGTGACTCTATAGTCACATGGGCTGCTCAGATGAGATAGGGAGGAAATGCTCAGCATAGAAATGCACAGAAACCTGAGCACGTGCAGAGTTGCCACCACAGCTGCAAAATCCATAGCTGAATTGGGCACATGAACAGAAGGTGGATAGAGAACAGCAGTATCAACCAGGATCTCATAGTGACTAAGTATGAACAGCATGCAATTAGTGCTGGCTGGTGAAGTTTTAAGATGATGGGGCGCCAGACCCCGCCCTTCCTTTTTGACCCATCCCACTTCTCAGAAGCCCCACCCCTTAAACACACTCTGTACACAATGTACAGCTCTTCACCCTACCCAGTTTTTCCTTCCCGCCCCAGACCGCGGGGTAGTAGAATTTTGAAGTGGTCGGTCGTGATTAACGTACGACAAGTATGAATCAGTGATACTCTAGGACCAACTATGACGACAAGAGATAGGTGGAAGACAAGTACACGGGTTAAGTCGATACCTAAAACGTCGACACCACCGTTGAGACGTGCACGAGTCCAAAGACACGTAAAGATACGACTCGTAAAGGAGGGATAGAGTAGACTCGTCGGGTACACTGATATCTCAGTGTGTACAACCGCATATGTGTCACTTTTTACTGTCGGGTAGGGGAGGAACGGAGGAGGTACGGGTGATTGGACGATTTGTGTTACTCCCGC
>BLSH010063816.1:2332945-2350363 GCA_018402905.1 Glandirana rugosa
AGATTAGACGGATCGTTGTCCTACAGGTAGGTTTAATAGTAAATCCTCAACATAGATCTTGTGACTCATTTGGCAAGAGGTGGGAATGACCGACGGACGGTCAAGGGATAACATGATCGAGAGGATAACGCGTGGTGAGACGTGGTCCCCTTCTAGAAGAGGTGATGTTAACGTGACGAAGGTCGGTACGGGGGGGGGGAATGTCATCAGTCTGAGGCTGTGTACCAGAGAAGTAGAGGTGAGAGGTGGTCCCTGGGGTGGTAGAACATGTCTCGCCTCCTGCTGTGTTCGCTAGCCATACTGCCTGCCTCCTCTCTCGTCGTGTCGAGACCGGAAAATATACAGTACACACTCAACTCAAGACTAGCCCGGACCCCTTCCTCCTCGAGTCAATCTTCGACTCGTTGTGAGGTACTTTTGTCCGTCGAAGTTTGTTGTGTCGTTGTTGATGTGAAGACCACTGAAGAACTAGGTACGTAAGTCACGTAACATTCATTACTTAGTAATGAATGTTACGTCCCTAGTTCTTCAGTGGTCCTCACATCAACGACGACACAACAAACTTCGACGGGCCAGAACGAATCGAAGACTGACACGTGGAGTTGTAGTTTGGCTTGTTTTCTCACCAGAAGTGTAGTTGTTGCTGTGTTGTTTGAAGCTGCCTGTTTTCATGGAGTGTTGCTCAGCTTCTAACTGAGCTCCTCCTTCCCCAGGCCCGATCAGAACTCAACTCACACATGACATATAAAAGGCCAGAGCTGTGCTGCTCTCTCCTCCGTCCGTCATACCGATCGCTTGTGTCGTCCTCCGCTCTGTACAAGATGGTGGGGTCCCTGGTGGAGAGTGGAGATGAAGAGACCATGTGTCGGAGTCTGACTACTGTAAGGGGGGGGGGCATGGCTGGAAGCAGTGCAATTGTAGTGGAGAAGATCTTCCCCTGGTGCAGAGTGGTGCGCAATAGGAGAGCTAGTACAATAGGGAACTGGCAGGCAGCCAGTAAGGGTGGAGAACGGTTTACTCAGTGTTCTAGATACAACTCCTAAATGATAATTTGGATGGACATCCTGTTGCTAGGCAGATTAGAAAAAAAAAAGTCTAATCATGATTACACTTTTTGTTTCTAATCAACCTAGCAACAGCAGCAGCAGAGACAGAGAGAGAAAATGAAGAGAAAAAAAGACATAATTTATTTTTATTTATTTTTTTCCTGCAACAAAACTGGTGGGGCGCTGCCCCAGGAGCGCCTATGGATGAGCCTCCAACGCATGTAATACAGCATTTGATTTTTTTTATGTGGGTTTAGTAATAAATATTAAATAAATATATTATACTAGTCTAGGCATCTTTATTGTAAAGGGGCTTAAAAGTAAACTAGCTAAAATGAAAATCAAAAAGTGCTTTGGTGATTAAAGTCTTTTTTTCGTTTTGGATAGAATAGGGAAAGGTACTCCATTTTTGTTTTTGTGCTGTCTGTATGTTATAAGGAAGATTTCCCTCCACTTCCTGTACTATGTTGGGAAATTTCTCCAGAATGAGTGGATATCCCCCTATTAAATAGCTGTCAGCAGACTTGTTAGGGCCAGTTCACACCATAGAAATGCAGTCCGGATGCTTTTCTGCATGCGCGTTTTTGATGCGTTTTTGGTGCGTTTTTGATGCAGTCCAGTGCAGTTTTTCCCCCTTTTTTTCTTTACTTAAAATAAGGACATGTGAGTTCCAGTGCATTTAGGTGTGTTCCAGTGCATTTTACCACGTTCCAGTACAGTTCCGTGCAGAAAAAATGCAGCATGTTCTACTTTTTTTTCTGGAGCTGGAACGCACTGGAACTGACTGCACTGGTGTGACCCAAACAAAAAACACAGAATTCCAAGCTCAACCTACCGACCAGTCTGTCACCAAACAAATTCACCTGTCTAACAGTAGCGTTTAAAAGGCAGGGGATTGGTTACACACATTTGCAAGTGTATGCGTAAACTACAGGCCCCGTCAAGGCTCCCTGTATACTGCAGACCTAACTCTGTATAAGAGGCTTCACAGTGGAAGCACATACAATTTAATGGATGTGACCCAAGCCATTGAAAGCCATATAACCTACTTTCCATGCGTTTTTGATGCACTGGACTGCATGTGGTGTGAATTGTCCCTTATACGCACTGGAAAATATCCCCTTACTACGTGTTCCAGTGATAAATGTGAAGCTGCACTACCCATCACTTTTTTCCCCGAGTGGTAATGATCACAAGGAAAAATAGAAACATTGAATCTCCACAGCAAGGATGCAATAAAAACTGGACAAGTGGTTTAACACTTCCCTCCTTTAGTCACAACTTTTTTCACTAGTTCAGTTCAAGTACTGTTAGGGCTAGTTTACACTTGCTTCAAAACATGGCTTCGGACATGCTTTGTTAAAGCTCTCTGAACACCAGTCAAAGCTCCTGTCACTAAATAAAATGGTTACACCTTGCTTTTGCTTGGTGCTGCAGTGGGGCTTTGATGAGGCTTTGGTGGGGCTTTGATGAGGCTTTGGTGGGGCTTCATGCGAGCTTTGCCATAGATTTCTATGGAGGCTTTGAAGATGCTTTGAAGCACCACTACAGCTACATGGGGTATAATTTCTGAAGCAAAGCCAAAGCAAAGCAAAAGCAAGTGTAAACAGGATTGTAAGCTAACCATTTTATTTAGTGACAGGAGCTTTAACAAAGCGTGTCCGAAGCCTTGTTGAAGCAAATGTAAACTAGCCGTTAATGTGCGTTAAAGCCGAAGCAAGTGTAAATGAGCCCTAAATGTAAATATGACAATAAAATGGTTCTGAAGGCTGAAGGTTATTTTACCTTCATGCATTCTATGCATGAAGGTAAAAAAAACCTTCTGTGTGCAGCTTCCCCCCCATATCCCCCAATATTTAAAAATGAGCTGAGCTTGATCCAGAGATATGCAAAAGAGCCACTGGTTTTCCGGCTCTCTGTCTCCTCATTAGCTGAGACATTGGCTCTCGCTGCTGTCAATCGCAGCCAGTGAGGAGGGAGCGGAAGGCGGGGTTCAGCCTTCTGTGGACACAGAGCAGGCTCAGGAGTAAGCCTGCTCGGGTTCCCCCAAAGCAAGCAGCTTACTGTGGGGGTATTCAGCAGGGGGGAGAAGCCCAGAGCCGGTGGGGGACCCGAGAAGAGAGGCTTGGGGCTGCTCTGTGCAAAACCATCGCACAGAGCCGGTAAGTATAACATGTTTGTTATTTTTAACCACTTCAATACAGGGCACTTTCACGACCCCTCCTGCCCAGGCCAATTTTTAGCTTTCAGCGCTGTCGCACTTTGAATGACATTTGCGCGGTCATGCAACACAAACAAAATAAAAAAGACAGAAATTTTCAAAAAAAAAATAGCCTTTCTTCATTTCTGTTATAAAAATTAGTTTTCTCCTTCACTGACGGGCACTGATAGGCGGCAATGATAGGCACGGATGGATGGCACTAATAGACAGCACTGACAGGCATTACTGATGAGCACTGACTGGCAACTGTGATGGGCACTGACAGGCAACTGATTGGCATCTAATGGGCACCTCTAATGGGGGTCTGCACTGATAATCAATGCGCTTATCAGCGCAGACCCCCCCCCCCACGTCAGGAGAGCCACCAATCGTCACAAACTGAGGAAAGACGATAAATGGCATTTCCTGGGTACCGCTGTGATCAGCTGTGATTGGTCACAGTTGATCACGTGGTAATGAGCCTACCTACGTCATTGGCTCCTTACCACAATCAGAGATGCGGTGCGTCAGAGCGACACATCGCACCACCGATCGATACGCTGTGTGCCCCCAGGGGTGCACACGGTCAGCTTATCCTGCTGGACTTCATATGACACTCAGTCAGGATAACAGAGCCACCTTGAGGACGTCATTCCACAATAGAGCGGTAGGGAAGTGGTTAAAAAATAAAACTTGTACCTTTAGCATCACATTAAAGAATGGGCGTGAAACAAAATATATTTTGCTTACTATCGAATAATGCATTCTCATACAGCTGAAGACATGAGGATTGTTTTGCTCTGCTACGTAGACTTTTTCAACTTGTATTCTGAGTAATTATTGATCTGTAACCAATAAAAATGACAAGCTGAGAGCACGTCAAAACTAACAAAAAAGCCAAAGCGTTTCCTACAGTTTCAATTGCGTGACTATTGTGTCAAATTCCAAGAATTGGAGCTATGCTCAATACTGTATAGCTATACAAAGTCCAGGGAAAAAAAAACAGGTTAGGAGTCAAACTGTGGAGAATATAAAGCAACAATAGGCAAAGAGTCAAAGCAGGCTGTTACAATTTTTGCTTGGGCCTCAAATTAGTTTTTAAAAATCCCAGCAGAAGTAAGTTACTAGTGCTTTGTAGCAGACATTTATATTCATATAAACATATTGCATTGTACCAATCCTGGGATTTACATTACTGGTTTTTGGATGTTTTTTAGTCTTCCATATAAGTTGTAATATTACGAAACTCTACTTTCAAAATGACTACTTTCCAAACTACATTTGTAATAACTTTGTTACAATTTCCAACAGTGTTACACACTGTTTTTAATGGAAACTTCCACATGCTTATATAAGTCCAATGTAAAGTGGTCCTAAGACTCTCTTAATCAACTGGCAAGCTGAGGACCACATGCAGTCCATTTGGCACTTGTTGCAGACCTTGGGCCCTAGAAGTCTGTAGTGGGAGTGGCGGCATTGATTTGTGAAGGGGTAATAGCAATGCTCTTTACTAACCTCACAGAAAATATCAGTCTCTCACTAATTATTTATCTCCATTCTGCAACCAAACCTTTGCATGCATTAAATTTCTACTTCATCAACTGTATACATGTATATGAGAAATAAAATTAGTATACCCTAAACTGTTTCAGTTGAGGAACAGTTCACCAAGACTTATTAGCAAGCTTACAATAAACATCAAGTGCTAGGATTGTATAGGGAACAAACTAAATGATTTAAAACAGGGGGGGCGTGGCCTGAAGAGGCATGGAGTAGGACGCACGAAAGAGGAGCTCCGTCCATTACTCCTGCTACTTCTTAATCCTGTGGTACACACCGGGAAAAAAACTGTTGCCCGCATTCCCTAGAGTGCAGCCGTTCAGCACAGCCACATGTCGCCATCCAAGAACAAGTCGGAAGCTGCCGCCAAGCTGGACAAGTTCCGCAGACAGGAGAAGGAGGGGGCTGGGGAAGATGGCGCCGAGGCCCTCGTGGAGAAGGAGACGGCGGGAGCCGACACTGACAGAGTCCTGGAAGCCATCAACACCCTGCAAACCAACCTCACAGCCAGAATAGAGGAGGTAAAGGTGGGCATATCCCTTATCAGGCAAGACCTACATAATCTTAAGGAACGGGTCACTACTTATGAGGTGAGGTTGGGTGATGTGGAGGATGCGATACCCCCCCCCTGCAAACTACCACAGACAGAATGCAAAAGCAAATAGAGCAGATAATGGCGAAGCAGGATGACATGGAAAACAGGCTGTGAAGGTGTAACCTCCGCTTCATAGGCATGCCTGAGGGAGCTGAGGGGAAAGATCCCACTACATTCCTGGAGCAGCTGCTTCTCACTTCCTATGGTAAGGAGGCCTTCTCCCAGACCTTTGCAGTTGAAAGGGCCCACCGCATGCCTGCAAGAGCACCTCCCCTGGGGGCCCCACCACGCACCTTTATTGCTAAACATTTGAATTATAAAGATCGCGATGCAGCAGTTCGTATGGCACGCATCAAAGGCAATATCACCCTGGCCAATGCTAAAATTGCTATATTCCCAGACTTCTCCACAGAAGTGCAAAAGCGAAGACAACTGTTCACAGAAGCTAAAAGGCTATTGTGCCTCAAAAATGTTAAATACTCCATGTTGTTCCCGGCAAGATTGCGCGTCGAAGATGGAGATCGGGTCCTCTTCTTTGAGAGGCCAGAAGGCGCCATCTCCTGGCTGGAAGGTCGTAACCTCGATCAGAGACGGCAAGACTGAGTGGAACGACTGATGGGATTGCGAATCTGCTGACTATTGTGAGCTGATCCCTCTCACTATTCCCTTCCTGGGGGACCTCATGTGACACAAGGTGCTTTACTACTGCAAGAACGGTTATGTTGCTCATGGACCTTGTTTTCTGATTTGTCGTCCGGCTTCTTGACGGTTTTGATATCCTACTAGATGCAACGGATCAAGCGATCCCTATTTGTCGGAGGAGGCTGTCATTAACTTTTTGTTCATGTTACTCTATTCCATCAACACTCTTCTCATTTAGACTACATACCCTACACCTATTTTCCCCTTTTTTCTGACAATGAACGGTAACCATATGTTGGTAAATGTTTGTATCAGTCCTGGGTTCCTGGCCGTTTTAAACCTATCTAGCTACATATGGTCACCCACGGACCTTTTTTTATTTTTTCATTCTTTTCTCTTTTTTTTCACAATGGAGCAACGGCAGCTCTACAAAGTGCCACCCACGTGCAGTGAAAGTTCCTCCCACTGCACCCTCAAGGAGAACTTGTATCCCGGGTGATGGTCGCCCATAAATACTGGTATATGAACATACTCACCTGGTGGAGGTGCGCATCTCCCCAAACCCTGGGGGGAGTGCACCTCCATGCTCTCTTGATAGCGATTCTTCATCTGGGACTCTTCTTGGGACTGTTAGGAATGTCGGTCATGAGTAACTCATCTGACATTCGAATCTGGTTTCAGTTTGGGGACTATACCCGCACAAGTTGGGTTTGGTGTCGGGTTGGGTGGGGGGTGGGGAATGTTTATATCATTGCACAGCGCACTACAACTGGTAAGATCACCTCGAACTCTTGTATAACAGGTATCATCACATATTTTCTTCCTTCTTTTTTCTTGTTTGCTCTCTACTTTTCTTTTACCATAGTTCTTTGCATACCTAAACATGTGTTGAATGCATTGATAATATGTTGTTTAATGTTGCATGGGTTGTGGATCCCCCCTGGTGGCATGCCCTGCTATTACATCCTTAAAATCAAGTCTCAAATACCACATCATGGCGGGGTCGCTTACTAAATTCATGACATGGAATGTAAGAGGCCTCCGAGATAAAATTAAGCGCACAGCAGTTATGTAATTTGTTAAAAGACAGAGGGCAGAGGTCATTGTGCTGGTTGAGACTCACCTAGATGGCAACCTTCCTTTGGCCCTCAGGCGCCCATGGATTGGTTGGGCGTACCACTCGACCTACTCCTCGCATGCCAGGGGGGTATCCATACTCATAGCAAAGTCTGCACAATTTGAACTATACAACCTCACCACTGACCCCCAGGGCAGGTATATATTTCTCCAGGCTAAAATAAAAGGGGTAATGCTAATAATCATAGCCTTTACGTTCCCCCACTGTTCTCTGCTGGGGTGATTATGGAGGGTCTCGAATACATGGCCAAACACCCCACGATCCAAGCTATCTGGATGGGTGATTTTAACTCCGTCTTGGATGCAGACATAGACAGGTTAATACAGCCGGGCCGGGTGCACACCCCTAATGGCCCGACTAGGTTTGCCAGACTAATCTCACAAGTCCATTTATTGGACACGTGGCGGACCCTCCACTCATCTACCAAGGCATACTCCTGTTTCTCCTCGTCCCACAATACGATGTCACGTATAGATTTCATATTAATCTCTCAAACCCTACAGCCCCAATTGAGGGAGGCGGAATTCTGTCCAAGACTACTATCAGACCATAGCCCATACTCAATTAGTCTAAACCTATGAGCTACAGCCCCCCCGAGGGGGTGGCGTCTGAACCCCTTTTGGCTCTCACTCCTCTCGGAGACAGATGGGATTGAGACCCTTTGGACTCAGTTTTTTGCAGATAATGAACACACCTCCACTGTTATAAATATCTGGGAGGCATTCAAACTCCACGCCCGATGACCCTTACGTCCCATATTAATAAGATTAAGACACACACCTCCGCACACGCAGATGATGCACTCGCCAAACTTGCCACACTAGAACGACAGTTTGAACAAAACCCAACCCAAGACAATCTTGCCCCTCTAAAGTTACACACTAGGATAGTGGACCAATTGCATTATGAAAAAGCCAATAGGAAGATATTTTTTTCTAGGCAACGGACGTTTGAACATGGGGAAAAGGCTGGTAGACTTTTAGCATTTATGGCACATCACAAAGATAGACCCCCCATAGTGATTTCCTTACGCGCTCCTTCTGGAGCAATTGTGACAGACCCAGCTGAAATAACACAGATGTTCCGCAGCCATTTCTGCTCTCTGTATACCACCACAGTCCCACATGACACTGAGCAAATTGACCTATTTCTGGATGACCTCCCCATCCCCCAACTATCCCAATCCCAACTGCAGATGTTGGAAGCCCCCTTGACAACAGAGTAGATAGCAAAGGCAATCTCCAATTACCCAAAGAGTTCTACTTGCAATATAGTGAAATTCTCGTCCCAAAACTGCTTACTTTATATAACTATATGCTAAAGCACGATGCTCTGCCACCGACGATGGGTGAGGCCACCATAGTCCTCATCCCCAAGCCGGGCAAGGACCCACATGCACCTGAGTCATACAGACCAATTTCACTGCTACAGGTAGATATCAAAATACTAGGCAAGGCACTTCGTCTGAATCAAGTTGTCACTGACTTGGTGCATGTGGATCAGGCGGGTTTCATGCCAGGCAGAAACACTTCTTTCAACCTCAGGGAACTTTTTATGAACATACAAGCCCAACACGATAATATAAGGGAAAGAGTCGTAGTAACATTGGACACGGCCAAAGCCTTTGACTCGGTCGAGTGGTGCTACTTGTGGAAATGTCTGACCAAATTTGGGTTTGGTCCCAAGTTTCTCAAGTGGGTTCATGTCTTATACCGAAACCCGACAGCTAGAGTGGTGGCTAATGGATGGGCTTCAGATACCTTTTCACTCACTAGAGGCACCCGGCAGGGATGCCCACTCTCCCCATTGCTATACCCTCTAGCCTCTGAGCCGCTGGCCATCTCAATTAGGAATAATGAGAGTATCCGGGGATTGTGTGTGGGAAACTTGGAAGAAAAAATCAGTTTATACACTGATGACACTTTACTTTATATTGCAGACCCGGGCATATCGCTGACTGAAGCCCTCTGAACGATCGAAACCTTCGGATCCTTCTCTGGGCTCCGGATCAATTGGGAGAAATCTCAAGTGCTCCCTCTGGACCCTACACCCCCGACCCGAGCCCGATCATTACTTCCACTTCAACGGGTTAGTACTATTAAATACCTGGGAGTATTGGCCACGAACACCCCGATAGAGTACATTGTCAATAATGTAGAACCCCTTATCGCATTAATTAAACACAAAATGCATGTATGGGCTAAGTTGCCCCTGGGAGTAATGGGACGCATTAATTTAATAAAAATGATTCTCCTCCCCAATATCCTTTGGCACTCCCCAGTATATTTACCATTGAAATACTTCAAAATTATGGATGTACTGCTTAAACCATTTGTATGGGGGAAGAGTAGACACAAGCTGGCATGGCATCACCTTAAGCACCCGACTACATTAGCAGGAGCGGCCCTTCCTGACTTCGGAGCCTACTATATTGCAGCCCAGCTATCCAACATATTTCACCTCGACAAAACAGATAGACAAAGATCCCTTGCCCTCCTCTGCCCACAATGGGCTCATAGCACGGCGGACCCAGCATATGCCTTGGCGGGTGGGTGAGGGAGTGGCGATGGTGATGAACGGGCCTACGGTGTGCTCACCCATTATAGAAGGATATGGGATCTTGCCTCTCATAAATTAAAAATACCCCAATATAATGAATAGACTTGCCAGACGTAGAGACATGGTGTAGACAAGGAGTAATGTACTTATCTCATATCCTCTCAGCTGGGGTACTCAAGACATATGACACTTTGAAAACTGAATTTGCACTTCAGAATCGTATGTTTTTTCAGATTCCTTCAACTCAGGCATGCTATCCAGACTCAATTCCAGCAGCAGGTCCCTGTACTAGAACCTAATCCCCTAATGGACATGATCAAAAGCTCAGACCCTCATAAATTGATCTCCGTTTTTTATAATATGATAATCACCCCCACATCTACACGAGTAGCGTATAAACTGAAATCCAGATGGGTGGGCTGTTGTGGTGATATAGAGGATGAGGACTGGAGTGAGGCCCTTGACACTTGTAAATTAGTCTCTCCCAAGATATCCGATAGGCTCACCCAGACTACACAGAATTAGCCAGGAGAAACCAGCTGCTTGCCCTCTCTGCAGAGGAGATACCGGGACATTTTATCATTTAATGTGGACGTGCCCTCAAATACAAGATTACTGGAAGCAGGTAGTTGCTTTCTTGCATGATACTATGGGGTCCCCCCTTACACTAGACCCGAAATGGTGTCTACTGGGTATTTTCCCAGATGAGGACACGGATAAGTTCACCAAATCTTTCATACACGAGACAGTGTTCCTAGCCAAAAAAACCATAGCAAAAAAATGGATGAGATTGCCTCCCCCTGGGGTCAATGATTGGATAAAGGAGGTTACCTCTACACTCCCTTACAAAAAATGCATATATATGCACAGAGGTTGTCCACTGAAATATAATAAAATTTGGCACAGATGGTTGGAAGCACCTGAAACAAACATTTAATGAGCGAGGGGATATATGTGGAAGAAACGGGGAAATGTTGCTATGAAGTATATGCAGTTGTTTACCTGCCTCCAGTTCTGTAAATATCTGTAATGATATAATTCATGCCAAGATTAACCACTTAATGTATGTGAAGATATTTTCTTTCTCCTTTTATACTGTGCAATGTGCAATGAAAATGCCCTTTTTACTAATTATCAATAAATGCTGTTAACCAAAAAAAAAATGATTTAAAACAACTAGCATATCTCATGTGTTGGCCATGAGAATTTCAGTTCGTTAATTATTATTTCATGCTTCTGCAGTAAATTGTAAAAGTGGTCATATATCATCCTTATGATTTGCTTCCAGAATGCTTATTTTTAAAACCATTTACTTTATGCAATCTATCTTTTCCCCACCCTGGTGACATTTTTGCTGCTTAATGCCGATGAATCCAGCATGCAAATGAGACATGACAAAGAGAGAGGCTTGGCAGCACTAGATTAAGAAAACAAAATAAACATAACCGCTAAATTAGCATTTGTCCAAATATTAAATTTTATTACGGTCTTTGCTGAAGGCTAAAAATGAATCTAAAACTTAGGGGTAATAAAGATTGGCCAAATAACTGCTTTACATTCCTCTGCTAGACTTTGAAGAATGCATGGGCAAAAATTGTGCAATTATATTGCTTAAAGGCAGGTAACTTGTTGAATGCAAGCTCATGTCTTCCGCCTTCAAGGTCTTTGTTCCTATGTTTGTTAGATCTTAGGCTTTGGCTGTACATAGAAAAGCAACTTAAAGAGGAAGTAAACCCTGATGGGGTTTACTTCCTCTATATTCCTATGCAAAGTAAGAGCATAATGGGCTACTATGCATCGCATAGTAGCCCATTATGTGTCACTTACCCACAAGCAAAGCCTGTGATGTCCCCTGTGCAGGCAGTGTCCATCTTCAGCCCCTCTTCCGGCTCTGTGACTGGCTGGGCCGGAGCTTTCTATAGGGGCACCAGAGCCGAGTCACAGTTTCCTGTGTCCATTCAGACATGGAGCCCCGACCTGGGCACGCCCTATTTCTCCCGATTGGCTAACTGACTTTGATTGGGGCTCAGGTAAATAATTAGGGGGTGCTGGGGAGGCTGGTACACACGGGTTTTTTATCTTAATGCAAAGAATGCATTAAAGTGGATGTAAACCAGATTCATGAAATTTTCTTATCTCTCTTTAAAGCATTGCGTCTCCTAGCTCTTTCCTGCTCCGTTCCTCTGTTATCAGCCATCAACTTTTGACAAGCTCTCTGGGACGCAGATATAGAACTGTGTGTCAGAGGAGGTTGCTATAAATGGATTAGAATGGAATGAACTATGCACAGGCAATCTCTGCATGTGTGGAGAGGGGGTGTGTGCCTTTCCCCCAATCAGCTGTCTCACAGTGTCCAGCAATAACCCCTCCTAGAGGGAAATGAGGAAGTGAAAATTCTAAAAGAATGTGCGCTTTCTAAACAGTATATAAATGTGAAGATAGCATATATAGGTGGAATACTTATATAGGGAGATTTAATTCATCTTTGTTTATCATCTGAGGCTGTTCACTTCACTGGGCATATGGAGGATTTAACTCTACTTTAAGATAAAAAAAAACCTTCTGCCTTTACAGCTCCTTTAACCGTTTCAATACCATGCACTTACAGCTCCTTTAAAGTAAAAATGTACCTAGAATTTTAAAATCTGCAAACAGGCAGATATTTTATTGAAGAATATATGTGGTACCTCTATTTTGTATTTAGAGTTTCTAACCTATATGTTCTCAATTTTTTTGACAATGAATACTGAACTGCACATGTGCAGCTCAATGTACAATATTGTCGTCTTGTGGGTATCAGGATAAGTAAACCCCGGCACTCATGTGAGAGTTCGGTCATTCTGGCATGATCAATCAAGCTGGATGAAGAACCCAAATGCAGAAAACGATTGGGCAAAGGTGATCTTACTTGTGGATACCATGTAGCTGGAGGTTAGGTGGGTATATTTCCACTGTAACAACTGAATAACATAATTTTAAGATAAACAAAGGTATTTGCAGTATCGTAAATTGTCTGCATTTCAGCAAAATAATGGCTTAGGCAATTTTAGATCTTGCCAGGTCCACTTCAATGTCAAAGTAAAATGAAAAAAAAAAAAAAAAAAACAAAAGTAAAGACCTACTTTTAACCTACATGCCAATTTCAAAATCCTGGTACGCCGACAGTGACCGGAGGGTGTCATTACCTTCAGCTCATTGTTTTGAAATTGTTCAATTAAACTTAGCTCAGCCTTTTCAACTCAATGGTAGAGAAAAGAAAAGAATTACCTATTACCTAACAACGTTAATTTTTTTGGGCAGGTACTCTTTTGCTCCTTATTGGTTATAACAGTATGTCATAGTATGTGTATTTCTGCACTGACAAAAGATTGTCCTCACTCGTATACCAGTTAATACCATATGGCAAATAGAGTATTTTCTATAAGGGTGAGAATTAAAAATAAAAAAAAATATACAAAACTTTAATAAATGTTAAGTTAAGTGGGAAAAAAATAAAATAAAAAACAAAAACGCACAAAGAAAGCTTTCTGCTGTTTCTTTCCACCCAAGCTAATATATTTCCCCTGGAATGAATTCTAATTTCTGCACAAAAGGTTCAGTTTGGGTATTTTGGAATATGGTAAGTATTATAGTTGACATTATAAAAAAAAAATCTTAAACACCACTAAATTGGATAGTAAGCATAGCTGGAAAATTAGACAACACCCCCATGAATCTACAATAAACAGAAAATACAGGAAAGCATATGGAAAGTCTAATTTGGTAATTTTACAACTGAACTAAAAAAATATTACACTATGGGCTTGTTCACACCATGTCTTTTGAGCTGCATTATTTTTTCTTTCACAATTGTCTTCTATGTGCCCTGTTCACATTATACATTGCGTTGGTAAGCAGAAAAACACAGGTCAATGGACATGGTGTCAACAAGCCCTAATACCAGAGAAGTACAACCATAAAAAGCTAACAAAAACATATGGTTTGCTTACTGTCTAGCCTAATATTCAGACCAGTCCTTTGACTATGCTTTTAAAAATTGTACATAAAATAAGCCTTTTTAATACTCGGTTCCTACAGGGGCAATCCGACTTCAGGCACCACTTCATAGATGACTTCAGTGTGACTTTGAACGACTTACAACGCGTCTTAAAGCAATCTGCAGTGTTAGGCAACTCTACTTGTGTCCAATCAGAGAATAAGCACTTCTTTCCTTTTCCTATTCTCTTCCTGGTTCCCTGTGCCCTCTGATCCCCTCCTGTGATACGAAATGTTATCTTTGAGATAAGATTTCTTTGAGGAAGAGAGGAAGCAGGGGATGAGGATGAGAAGACGACGACGCTACTTGATCCATCCTATCATATCTAATAGAGATAGCAGAGGCCAGTTTTGGGCCATGTACCACAATTTCCATGCTTATGAGTTATTAAGTTCTTCAATTATACCCGCATGTCCCTGGCAAGGTAATTACATATGCCATAAGGTTAGAGTTGGCACAAAGGGGTTAATGTGTGCGTTAGGGTTGATAGACTTTAGGTTAGAGTTGGTGCAAAGGGGTTAATGTGTGAGTTAGGGTTAGGGTTGATAGACTTTTAATGCATAGGGTTAGGGTTTATGGTTGGCACAAAGGGTTTAATGTGTGTGCAACGACCATTGGTTGATATTTATTATTTTGAATACAGTAAATGACCTCATATATTACTTTTCAACAGTTTCCATTCATCCTGAGAGACAGAACACATCGTATCGGAGGAGTATCTCACTGACTGAGACTGATTATCACACTAAGGTAAAGTATATGTTTTTGAACACACAACATATATTGCACAACATATCACACAAACATTCCAAAAATAATGAAATGCAGCAAAATTTGGTAAAGTAATTTTTATGTAATTTATCAAAAACAATTACATAGAACATTAACCAAAAGACAATCCTCTTGCGCTCAGCTATATTTTCAAACAAGGAGATGTGATGATATAATGCAATTGGCAGATGGATGAATGTGAGCTCTCCTCCACACAGAAAAGGTCTTGCAGCCCCCCTCAGGACCATGGGCATCCAAAGCTGCTAAGAACCAACGAGAAAAACAAGAGAAGGGCGCACCAACCTAGTGCAATTCTGTCAAAGTATTTATTCAGAGTAAAATGACAAAAATTAATATACTGAAACATAAAAGATTAAAAAGCATTTCAGAGCCACCAATTGAACAGAACACCTCCAGGACTACTTGGATGCTTCACGTCTACACGTCTTCAGCAAGCTCTGAAGCAGGGGGTTAACCCTGGAAACACATTAGTCTGGCCGCTATGGGCACGTTCTCATCTCCTCGTAGATCTGGAGCATTCAAGTAGTCCTGGAGGCGTTCTGTTCAATTGTGGCTCTGAAATACTTTTTATTCATCTATGTGTGTGAGTATATTTATTTTTGTCATTTTACTCTGAATAAATACTTTCACGAAATTGCACTAGGTCAGTGCCCCCTTCTCTTGTTTTTTTGTTTATATAAGAACATTACACATAGTTTAAACTATAATTGTTGATACACAGGGTTGCAGTCTGGACGTGGTGTTCCACTGCTGGTGGAAGGCAATGGTGAATGGCCAGGCATTAACACTGATGAACACTGGTAACTGCTACTTGGGGCGCCAATGGTGGGGGGAATTGGGGGTGGTGACGGGGATGTCTTTGGTTGGAAACATTCTCACACTCGTCCGCGTATGAGCGGAAGCAAAGGGTATAGTGAAGGTGGGTTCTGGGTGGTGGAGGGGTTTTACATGCATAAAATGGGCCGGGTATTGGTGGTGGCCCATAGCTAGGCATGGTGGCAGGTACTGTCTCATGCACAATGTTGGACTCTATTAGGTCCCTTACTGCCTTTTTGAGGTTGTTTTTCCTCTCAGGACTCACTTTTGGAAGCAACCCCGCCACCATCACACCAAAAGTATGATCTGGGAACTCCAGAGTGTCAAATTTCTTTTCCAGCCTTTCTACGAGTCCCGCAAACCTGTCCATAATTTCAGTACTCCTCTATACTGTAGCTGTTCTGGTAGCAGGACAATGGGGAACCCTGCTGGTTCCTCTGGAAAGGTTGCTGGATTTGGATCTTGATTGATGCCCTCCTGAGATTCCGTAATTTCAATATGGGTTTGTTCTGGCGATGCTTGACCGCTTGCCTCCTTGTGTGCCTCCTGCCCTTCCACTCTTTTCTCCCAACTGGATTGTGTTGTGCAATAACAAGGTATCTTTATCCAACTGTATAATAGCAATTTAGTAATAGGACAGATGTTATCTCACTCTCTTAAATCCATGAACGGTCTAAGGAAGTCCATCTCGTGTGTGCACATATGGTATAAGGGAAATAGAAGGTCAGCATAACCAATCTTCCATATTATAGATTGTAGGTTAGAGTTATTCCTTTTGTTTTATGCTTTAAAAGAATATTATGCTTAGAAGATAAGAATTCATGTTTACCCAAAAGGGGAATTTTGCTGAGGCGCAACACCTATTCTCAAAATAAGCTTGTGGTTAAGCCGAGTCTAGTTGCTTCTCGGAAATGGAGAAAATGTATGACTGTTGTTTATTGAGGTGGTAAATGTGGTCAATATGTACCATTGACCCAACACAGATGTGTTGTTGCTGAGCAGATAGAAAATATAATCTATGTTTAATCATGAAATTGATACTCTGTAATGATTGGCCAATAAGGAGGCGTATATGCTTTTGAATATACTATATAACATGTAAGCGCACAATAAACCAATGTAATCTTGCTACACTCTGAGTTTTGTCAGTGTCTGTTTGATTACCCCACCGATCGATCGAATAGATCCACACACTCGAGAACAGAACCGAACCCTTACAGAAGTGGTACCAGAAGTTGGGGCATCGCACCTCAGGTGAGTGAACTTTTTCTATACAAATATATTATTTTGTGTAGTAATGATTTTTACTTGTCCTGAGGCGATGATCTAGACTTAATATAGAATAATAAACTATCTCGAGGGAGTTAGGCTGGCTCACCTGGGGTAGAAGGAAAGGTTCTTAGGAAGAAATAGAGTAATAGAGAAGTAATAAATTATCTCGAGGAATAGCTAGGCGGGCTTACCTGGGGTAATATGTCTGTGTAAGGGACCAGTAGGACCCCTTATTGAAACAGATAATAGAAAGGGTGTGTGGACCTATTAAAATTATTAAGGGGTATTTGAGAAATACATGTGAATATTGAAACATTTTAAAACAGGCCTATTTATGAATTGTGCAGAGCGTAAAACCGGTTTATTGTTCTGTTATACTGGACACAGAACTTATCTGGTTGCTACGGTACAGGGTGGATACCGCTGTAAAATCGGAAAGGGTGCACTATTTCCGAACGGTACCCCCCCAGTACAAGTATTAAGATTTAATGTACATGCAACTATAAAGTTTCAAGAAGGTTTAACTGTGTTGGGTGTTAAGTCAAGGATATTACAGTCTGGTGAATTGTATGTTGTATGTCCCGAGTCTGCTTCACGCATTTGTAATAGAGATCTTATGTTAAGATAAATACTGTCATGGGAAATAAGTTTGGGAAGGAGAATCCTGAAGGTAAGCAGGATCAACCTTCTCCGTGTTTGAATAAAGGGTACTGTCATAAATAGAATTGTATTCTAGAGATAATGTTTACGCACTTCGTCTGA
>BLSH010063817.1:24246-46970 GCA_018402905.1 Glandirana rugosa
TGACGTCTGTATCATGTCCTCTACCAGTCTCTGAGATCCACATGATGTCCTCTACCAGTCTCTGACATCCGGATGTTCTCTACCAGTCTCTGACGTTTCTCTGACCATCTCCTGTAGTACACCTAGAGTCTCTGACCATCTCCTGTACTATGTCTGCAGTCTCTGACCCTCTCCTGTACTATGTCTGCAGTTTATGACCATCTCATGTGGTACACTTGCAGTCTCTGACCATCTCTTGTACGTCTGCAGTCTCTGACCATCTCTTGTAGAATACTTGCAGTCTCTGACCATCTCTTGTATGCCTACAGTCTCTGACCATCTCCTGTAGTACACCTAGAGTCTCTGACCATCTCCTGTACTATGTCTGCAGTCTCTGACCCTCTCCTGTACTATGTCTGCAGTTTATGACCATCTCATGTAGTACACTTGCAGTCTCTGACCATCTCTTGTATGTCTGCAGTCTCTGACCATCTCTTGTAGTACACTTGCAGTCTCTGACCAACTCTTGTATGCCTGCAGTCTCTGACCATCTCCTGTAGTACACCTAGAGTCTCTGACCATCTCCTGTACTATGTCTGCAGTCTCTGACCCTCTCCTGTACTATGTCTTCAGTCTCTGACCCTCTCCTGTACTATGTCTTCAGTCTCTAACCCTCTCCTGTAGTATGTCTGCAGTCTCTGACTATCTCCTGTTCTATGTCTGCAGTCTCTGACCATCTCATGTACTATATCTGCAGTCTCTGACCATCTCCTGTACTATGTCTGAAATCTCTAACCATCTCCTGCAGTACGTCTGCAGTCTCTGACCATCTCTTGCACAACGTCTCTAACCATCTCTTGTACGCCTGCAGTCTCTGACCATCTCCTGTAGTACATCTGCAGTCTCTGACCATCTCTTGTACGCCTGCAGTCCCTGACCATCTCACGTAGTATGTCTGGCATTAAATGATATGCATAACCCTTTGGTGTGTCAGGGGCAGCAGTTGATGCCTTGAAAACCTCATCGGTTAACCATCACTGGGATCCAGTCTCAAGCCAAGCTATGCATCCACACAATAAATGGAGTGTATGAGAGTCAGAACAAGCTGTTCTGGTTTAAAATAGACCTTTCAACATGAAGGCCTCTTGCACACACACTGCAGTCCCTACTTTCATAGCTGTGTGTGTGCTCTGCTCATTGTTAATAACACGTTCTAGGAGTTTTATGTCTAATGGTGAGTCCCCCACCTCCCCAGTCCATGGCGTGCAGGCAGTGAGATGATGTCCTGTAACCTCCAGCAACTAATCAGTGAGCGGTAATGATGTGCTGTAACCTCCAGCAACCAATCAGTGAACAGCCATGATGTGAATGGGGGGGGGGGGGAATGTTTGCCCAGAGTTCAATCAATATTAAATGTGGCCCTGGTCATGCACCACATTCAAATTGCACTGCCCTTGCAATCTACAGCAGGTGTCAGTGAAATCTTTACAACCCAAATGCAGTATGTTTGCCTGTCCCAGATGCGATGATACAAAATGACCATGTGATCCGGTTTCAATGCGTTCCTAAAATTGGTGCATGCACAACTTTGGTGTAATGCAGTGCAATATAAGCCCATTCAAAATAAATGGGCTCAAATCGCACTGCACTGAATCGCATGTTAATTGCATAGAAATGTGATGCAGTTCCTGTTTGACTCATAGCATGAACCAAAGCTAAGGGTAGTTCACACCTATGCATGCGGTGTGGCCTTGGTTTGCATGGGAATGGGCTACTGTCCCTGCGGGAAATGCAGAGAAAAAGTCCTTGCACCTTTTCTAAAAACACAGCCGCACAGACCACATTTTAAATTAAAAAACACATTTTAAATTATTTTAAATTAAAATAAAGAACACAATAGAAATCTGCTTGCTACGGGGGCACACAGTGCATGCTCGCTCCTGTGCTGTGTGGGTCTGTGGAGCCATGCTCCATACACCCACACAGCCACAGTGCTGCTTGGTTCTCCCCCCATCACCCCCCACTTCACCACTTGGTACCTGCTGCTGAACCAGCCAGGACAAAAAAATATCTACGGCCCTGTACAGTTCATTGAGTGAACCATGAATGCCAACATGCACTGTGACATACTGAAGTAGAGCATGATCCCATCCCTTCAGAGACTGGGCCACAGGGCAGTGTTCCAATATGATAATGACCCCAAACACACCTCCAAGAGGACCGCTGTCTTACTAAAGAAGCTGAGGGTAAAGGTGATGGACTGGCCAAGCATGTCTCCAGACCTAAACCCTATTGAGCATCTGTGGGGCATCCTCATACAGAAGGTGGAGGAGCGCAAGGTCTCTAACATCCACCAGCTCTGTGATGTTGTCATGGAGGAGTGGGAAAGGACTCCAGTGGAAACCTGTGAAGCTCTGGTGAACTCCGTGCCCAAGAGGGTTAAGGCAGTGCTGGAAAATAATGGTGGCCACACAAAATATTGACACTTTGGGCCCAATTTGGACATCTTCACTTTTTTTGGCAGCGGTTTAGACATAAATGGCTATGTGTTGAGTTGTTTTGAGGGGACAGTAAATTTGCACTGTTATACAAGCTGTACACTCACTACTTTACATTGTAGCAAAGTGTCATTTCTTCAGTGTTGTCACATGAAAAGATAGAATAAAATATTTGCAAAAATGTGAAGGGTGTATTCACTTTTGTGAGATGCTGTATATATATATATATATATATATATATATATATATTCTTGCACTGCCTAAACGGACGCTATATACACCGAATTAGCTGTATATAGTATACACTAAATGCATTGTATATATATATATAAACTAGGAAGGTATATATATATATTCTTGCACTGGCTGACTATATACAGATAGCCCTATGTATATAGTATATATTTCCCTACACTAACCTGCCTGCACTAACTGACAGATATAAGGATAGATTGTAGATTTCTCCCCATCTATCTATCTATCTATCTAGTTAGCTATCTATCTTCATTTTTTTTTTACATGCTATAAAGCTAGCTAGCTAAACTGCCTGTAATCAGGACCCTAAGCTCTCTCTCTAACACCGCCGACCACTGCCAACACCCTACATAGAGCCGCTGTACAATCGGCCTTATATAGTGTGGGGCGTGAATTGTGGCTGCTGTACAGTGATTGGCTAAAGGCACCCTGACTTTAGCCAATCAAAGCTCTCACAGCAAGCCGCCTGCTGATTGGCCAAAGCATGCAGGTCATGTGTATGCTTTGGCCAATCAGCGGGCAGCATTCCACCGCCATTGAAATGCATTATGGGGCACGCAAAGTTCCTGCGAATGCCCCATAATGTTCGGAAATACCCGAACTAACGAACACCCGATGTTTGAGTCGAACATGCGTTCGACTCGAACCAGGAGCTCATCCCTACTGGAGACCACCAAGCCACCTGGCTTCAATGCTAGCCTATGTTTTTCCTCATTTTTACCTTAAAACTAATTAGTTTTTTTGTCGTTTATAGGTTAGTTGGAGAAGTTTTAAATAAATTATAATATTCAAATCGCATTTGTTTTTGTTTTAAAATAAACGCACATACATGTAGCGCCCCCAGAGTGTAGGTGTGTTTTTCTAGCAGGGTTTTGCTAGGTGAGGTAAAATTTAGTCAGGCCTGAGTATAGGAGCAGGCCTGAATTTTTTGATATGGGCTGGGAGGAGTGGCTCAGGGAGGATTGAGTTGGTTCAACAAATGAGGTCACCAGGACCTCCCACTTCTCTAGAAACCTGGAGGAGGGTTTCTGGTCAGAGAGCTGGGAGATAGGTGGAGCCATCTGGAGTGTTCTAAGGAGCCCAAGCAGGATTGGCAGGGGGCAGGCCTCCTTAAACACTCTGAGTGAGCCCAATTGGGTGGAGAGTGTTGGGTGGAAGTCTGGAGATGTAGCAGAGGGGCTGTGGAGACCTCTACCCAAGAGGTTGCTCCCATCTGGGGGGGTGACCTTGAGGCCTGGAGGTTTGAGTGTAGCCAGGAGTGGTGGTGATTCCTGAAGTCGCACAAGGGAACAGGAGAACAGCGGAGGTGCTACACAGAGTGAGACTTTAAAGTGATCCACTGGTGCAGTGAGTGACAGACCCTGGGAGCTGGAGGAGAAAGCGCTGGAGCAGACTGGGAGAGGAATAGTGGACAGTTTGTGGAAGCCTTGGGAGCCAGTCAGGGGAAGGAGTGTAACAGAGTAAAAGCAGGTAGGAGGGACCTGGAAGAGAGATGGGCTGGGAGTTGTAGTCCATCAAAGGCCCGGCTACCACTCAAGTACTTTGTTACACATTCAGGGGCCTGTGATCCCTGGCCTGTAATGGGAGTTCCTGAGGCCCTGCTAGTAGGCCTCACCATGTGCTAGTCGCCGTGAAGAGGAAGGAGTAGAGAAGCTTGATAAATTTCCTTTCAAGCTGGAAACTAAGTGAAGTGCTGGAGAGAAATAAAAGAGTGATAATCAGCAAGTTGAGTGCTGGAGAGTTGTGAGGAGTAAGTCTGCTGAAGGATAGTCTGCAGTGCAAGTGTGCATATACAGGACTGTATATGGAGTTCGTGTACCATAATTCTTTGGGCATTCCACAGTCATCCCTTATCCCCATCCAAGTTATTTCCCCTAAATAAAACAACAAAAACAAGAGCTGGCCTGTTCAGTGTCTCCGGATGTGTGATATATGGTGTGATTGAGGGCAGCTACAAGGTGAACCATTACTGCCAGCCACTCTCAAGGGAGCTCATGGCTACATACATGTTAAGGAAAGAAAAATAGTAAATATCTAAGGTGAGGTTTGGAATATACAAAGATGTGGTTGTTCCTTCCTTGAAAAATACCGCCTTCATGGATGACAGCTTCTGATTGTCATACAGCATATACCTGTAACGGATGTGGTATTATGGGTATGAGAGGTATAAGCCCCAGGGAGGATGAGCTATACAATAAAATAAAATAAAACAGCAGTAATGTGTAGTCAATTGCCAACCATTATGTGTATCTACAGTATAACATTGTGCTGGCTCCAGAATGTGTGGAGACATCTAGTGAATGTCAGAGTAATTGCCTCTCCACCCATCTGGATTTTTCCTATCTCCTTCCCTGCTCTTTGTATGTTTATATTGGTGGATTTTAAAATACTGTGTATGAGGTCACTGCTCACTGCGCATTGGTGATTTTGGCGGCCATTTTGTTGGTTAGTTTTGTTATATAGGAGAAACCATGCCACATTTGTTTGTAGCTTTTGAAGCAGCCGGTGTCACCAGCAAAACCGGTCAGGCTCTTACATCCTGTTTCACCCATTTGGCGGCACACCGGACAAGATCCTGTTTGATCCACTTGATAAATATATTTTCTCTTGCCAATGAACATTTTTTTTTGTTAAATATCTGTGACATGGAGAAAGCTGTGCTCAGAAGCACCCATTGAACTTGATTTGAAGTGTTTCATGCATGTCATGTCTGAATGAACAAGACTTTCTAGTAAAGATCCTTTAGGATGTATTTGAACTCCATGCCAAGTCACTTGGGATGTCTTTTGTTGGTGGTCATCGGAGCCATGTCAAGAAGCGATATGGATTTGTCAACTTTTTGTGGACATGTCAAAACCAATTCCCATTTTTGAAGACAACCAGGGATTTATAAAGCTTACACAATCAGAAAGGGTCAATCCTAGGATCAAACACATCAATGTCAAGTATCACCTACTGAGGGGCAATCAAGAGCAAGGTGTTCTTGACATTCAATACTGCCCATCAGAGCAGATGACTGCCAACCTCCATAAAGTAAGCCACTGCCTCCATCTATAACTGGTCTATATAGTAAAGAGCGTTGGAGGGCATCAAGTGACAACAAACAGCCAAGGAAAAATCCAAGGAAAAACCAAGCTCTACTTCCCACCAGCTTGAAACCAACCAAATTGACCTGTCTTAACAGTATAAGTTAAAAGCATGGGATTGGTTACACACATTTGCAAATGCATTGTAAGCTGGAGGGCCCTGGGAAGGCTCCATGCATCTTCCAGACTAGACTTGTGCATGGCTAATAAATTAGTTTTTTTCGTTTTTCGGCAATTCAAAAAATCCGGAATTCGGAAATTCGGAAATTGAAAAAAATCGGAATTCGGAAATGAAAAAATTCGGAATTCGGAAATTTGCCTTAATTCAGCAATTGTGGTATTGCAGAAATTCGTAAATTCGCGGTAATTCGGAAATTTGCGGTAATTCAGAAATTCGTGGTAATTCGGAAATTGCGGTAATTCGGAAATGTGCGGTAATTCAGCAATTGCGGTAATTCGGAAATTCGGCAATCGGAACAGCCGAAAATCCGCAATTCAGAAATTCGGAAATTAAAAAAATCGGAATTCGGAAATTAAAAAATTCGGAATTCCGAAATTCGGAAATTTGCCCTAATTCGGCAATTGCAGTATTGCGGAAATTCGGAAATTTGCGGTAATTCGGAAATTGCAGTAATTCGGAAATTTGCTGTAATTCGGCAATTGCGGTAATTCGGAAATTCGGCAATCGGAACAGCCGAAAATCCGAAATTAGGAAATTCTTAAATCCGAAAATTCTAAAATAACTAAGAACATTTGAAATAATAACTAACTAATACCTATTAAATTATAGGTATTGGAATTTTCTTGAAAGTTTGGCTGTTAGTGAACTTAAATATGAAATTTATCACCAATAGCTATATTTTCAAGAAAATTCCAATACCTATAAATTAATAGATATTTTTTATTATTTCAAATGTTCTTTCTTATTTCCGTATTTCTGAATTTCAGAAATTCGGATGTACATTTGAAATAATAAGTTATAAATGTATTATTTTAACTTAATATAAATAATAATGAGCTATTATTATGTCCAATGTTCTTATTTCCAACCTTTGCAGTGTGTGACTGTATATATGCATACTGTATGTATGTATGTGTGTGTGTGTGTGTGTGTGTGTATACTGGGTGTGCATATACTGTGTGTATATTGTATGTATATTGTATGTATACTGTCTATACACACCCAGTATACACACACACATACATACATACATACATACATACATACGGTATGCATATATACAGTCGCACACTGCATAAGTCGGAAATAAGGAAGAAAATTTGAAATAATAGCTTGTTATAATTTATAATAAGTTAAAATTATAAATTAATAACTTATTATTTCAAATGTTCCTTCTTATTTCCGAATTTCCGAAATTCGGAAATAAGAGAGATCATTTGAAATAATAATAGCTTATTATAATTTATAATAAGTTAAAATAATAAATTAATAACTTATTATTTCAAATGTTCTTCCTTATTTCCGAATTTCCGAAATTTGGAAATAAGAAAGAATATTTGAAATAATAATAAATAACTATTAAATTATAGGTATTGGAATTTTCTTGAAAGTATGACTATTAGTGATAAATTTCATATTTAAGTTCACTAACAGCCAAACTTTCAAGGAAATTCCAATACCTATAATTTAATAGTTATTAGTTAGTTATTTCAAATATTCTTAGTTATTTTCGAATTTCCGGATTTTTGGCTGTTCTGATTGCCGAATTTCCGAATTACCGCAATTGCTGAATTACCGTGAATTCCCGCAATTGTCGAATTACAGCGAATTTTCAAATTAACGCAATTGCCGAATTACCGCAAATTTCCAAAATTGCCAAATTACCGTGATTCAGAAAAGCGAAAATTCGCAAAAATTCGGAAATTGAAAATTCGAAATTCGTCCGAATTGCCGAATTTTGCAAAATTCTGTAAAAACGAAATTCGGAACAAAATGAATTGCACAAGCCTACTCCAAACCTATCTCTGACTCGTGAGAGACTCCACAGTGGGCACACATGCATTCTGATGAGATAGATGAAGGGAGGTGGCCTGGAGGTAGCCCATCCCTCCTTAAAGGTACAGGGACACACTGGACACCCAGCAGATAGCAAAATGACTGCAAAGGTGTAAGTGCATTTACGTGACTAAAATCAAATATCCACAAAGTAAGCCACTGCCTCCATATATAGCTGGTCTATATAGTAAAGAGCGTTGGAGGGCATCAAGTGACAATAAACAGCCAAGGAAAAATCCAAGGAAAACCAAGCTCTACTTACCACCAGCTTGAAACCAGCCAAATTGACCTGTCTAACAGTATGCGTTAAAAGCAGGGGATTGGTTGGTTTCAAGCTGGTGGTAAGTAGAGCTTGGTTTTTCCTTGGATTTTTCCTTGGCTGTTTGTTGTCACTTGATGCCCTCCAACGCTCCTTACTATATAGACCAGTTATAGATGGAGGCAGTGGCTTACTTTGTGGATATTTTATTTAGGTCAGGTAAACGCACTGACACCTTTGCAGTCATTTTGCTATCTGCTGGGTGTCCTGTGTGTCCCTATACCTTCAAGGAGGGATGGGCTACCTCCAGGCCACCTGTCTTCATTTATCTCATCAGAATGAATGTGCTCCCACTGTGGAGTCTCTCACAAGTCAGAGATAGGTCTGGAGGAGGCAGGGAGCCTTGCCAGGGCCCTCCAGCTTACACATGCATTTGCAAATGTGTGTAACCAATCCCCTGCTTTTAACACATACTGTTAGACAGGTCAATTTAGTTGGTTTCAAGCTGGTGCTATGTAGAGCTTGGTTTTTCCATGGATTTTTCCTTGGCTGTTTGTTGGCAGATGACTGCCAAGCCTTTGTCGAAGGAACGTCACAGTTATTTCCAGCAGAAACTAAACATAATTTGACAATGCACATGCTATTGAGAAGGGGTGTTGGAAGAGCAACAGCAATCTGCTTATATAAACTGAACTGTATACATATAGTATCTCACAAAAGTGAGTACACCCCTCACATTTTTGTAAATATTTTATTCTATCTTTTCATGTGACAACACTGAAGAAATGACACTTTGCTGCAATGTAAAGTAGTGAGTGGATATGACGCTGAGCACTTGCACTCAACTTCTTTGGTCGACCATGGCGAGGCCTGTTAGGAAAATGGACTTCCTGGCCGTTTCAGGCTGCATGTGCGCGCACGTTCACGAATGGCACCAATAGAGGCCATTTAACCACTTCCCGACCTCCTGCCGTGTTTTCACGGCGGCAGTGTGGTTGCTGTGTGCGAATCGCCGTAAAAAGACGGCGATCTGCGAAGGGCCGCTAGGGGGCACGCGCGCGCCCGCCGCACTCCTGAGTTAGATCTCTCATGCCCATGGTAGCCCAACCCCCCCACAGTAAGAACACATCCAGGGAACACAGTTAACCCCTAGCTCTCCCCCCCAGGTTAACCCCTTCACTGCCAATGGCATTTATACAGTAATCAGTGGACATTTAAATTTCTGATCGCTGAATAAATGTCATTGGTCCCAAAAAAGTGTCAAAAATGTCCGACATGTCTGCTGCAATATCGCAGTACCGCTAAAAATCGCAGATCGCCGCCATTACTAGTAAAAAATAAAAAAAAACTCCAGAAATGAATTCTCATCATCCGTAAACGCGGCCACTTTTGCGCAAACCAATCAATAAACGCCAATTGTGATTTTTTTTATCACAAATATGAGGAAGAATATAAATCGGCCAAAGCCGGTGAAAAAAAAAATTATATTTTTTTTTTTTGGATTAGAATTTTAGCAGAAAGTAAGAAATTTGTATTTTTTTGCAAAATGGTCGCTCTTCTTTTGTTTATAGCGGCGATCAGAAATGACGCAGAGGTGATAAAATACCATCAAAAGAAAGCTCTGTTTGTGGGGAAAAAAGGACGCAAATTTTGTTTGGGTGCAACGTCGCACGACCGCGCAATTGTCAATTAAAGCGGCACAGCGCCTAATCGCAAAAAGTGCTCTGGCCCTAAAGTGTGAAAACCTTCCGGAGGTGAAGTGGTTAAGCAGGACAGCACCAGGACAGAGGGTTCAGGAATCAGGGTCGTAAGAGAGGTTGCCCACTGCATAAGTCAGACTCCACCACCAGGTACGTGACAGCAACAGACCGCCATGTCTGAGTCTGCGCAGGGGCAGTCTCCAACGCAGGATCTGTGCATTTACTTGACCGGGCTGACCCGAGCCATAAAGGACTTACAAGAAGGGTACACCCGAATGGAAAGCCAAGTACAGGAAATTTCCATGACGGCTGCATCAAGCTCCGACCAGCTTATCGCCACCCTGCCTACTGAGCCACAGTTACCATTACCTGAACGATTCTCAGGGACCGCAGGAATTTTCAGGGTTTTTGCAGCTCCTGTGAACTGTATTTCGTGCTGCAACCCCGCATTTTTTCCTCAGAAGTCACTAAAGTGGGGCTGGTTATCTCTTACGGGATGAACCTCAGGCATCAGGCATGGGCCCACCGTCTCCTGGAGCAGAAAGCCCCTGAAACAGTTAACCTGCACCTCTTCTTCCGGGCCATGGCATTACTCTATGAGGACCCCCACGTGGCCGCAACCGCAGAGACAGCTCTCCATGCCCTCCAGCAGGGCCAATGCACGGCGGAAGACTACACTGCAGTGTTCCGGCGCTGGGCTGCTGACACAGCTATCAATTCCGGTTGGGCCTGTCCGAGCCACTGAAGGATGAATTGGCTCGAGTGGGGACACCCCAGTCCCTCGAGGCTCTGATTGACCTAGCCATTCAGGTTGACCGCCGTCTGCGGGGACGCAGGGCCGAGCGATCTGCAGGGAACCTGCCAGAACCCATGCCTACTGTGCATCCACGCACACCCCATACCCCCCAAGAAAGACACAAACGTCTCAGCCTCAACCTATGCCTGTACTGTGGAGGTTCTGGGTATCGTGTCAGGTTGTGTCCAGCCTAGGGTCCCATCTCCCCCGAGGGAGTGGTCCTGTCTTTACCCACCTGGTGCTTCCTCTGTCTTTCCAACTCCCCAACGGGAGCATCCAAGTTTCAGCTATCCTGGACTCAGGTGCCTACAGCTGCTTTGTAGACCTATCCTTTGCTGCACAGCACCAGATTTCCCTTAAACCCAAGGCACACCGGATGTTCATCCGCCTGGCCGACGGATCACCCCTCAAATCGGGTACAGTTACCCATGAGACAATTTCCCTCCTTGCTAAGACTGCTAAGATAACCATCAAAAACCGCTATCCCCTACCCCTGGTACCCGAGCTGTTCCAGCGACTGTGAGCTGTTACTATTTTTTCCAAGTTAGATCTCCGTGGGGCATATAACCTTATTTGCATCCGCGAGGGTGAGGAATGGAAGACTACTTTCAGAACGAGAATCGACCACTATGAATACCTCGTGATGCCCTTCGGGCTCTGCAATGCCCCGGCCACCTTCCAGCACCTGGTGAATGATGTGTTCAGGGACTATCTAGACCAGTTTGTCATAATCTATTTGGATGGCATTCTTATCTTTTCCTCATCCCTGGAAGAACACCGCAGGCACCTCAAGTGTGTCCTGGGGTGCCTGAGACAACATGGACTATATGCAAAAGCCGACAAGTGCATGTTTGAACGTTTCAGCATCCCTTTCTTAGGTCTCATCATCTCAGTCTCAGGGGTCACTATGGATCCACAGAAGGTCACTGCCATCCTGGACTGGCCCGCACCAGTGGACAAGAAAGGGGTGCAACGGTTCGTAGGCTTTGCAAACTTTTATCACAAGTTTATTAAGGGGTTTTCTGCTGTGATAGCCCCCATCACTCAGCTGACAAAGCAAGACTCCCGTTTCTGGTGGACTCCTGAGGCTCATGAGGCCTTCCTAACGCTCAAGAAGCTGTTTACTTCTGCTCCTGTCCTGAAGCATCCGGATCCAGTCTTGCCCTATATCTTGGAGGTGGATGCTTCGGAGACCACGGTAGGGGCGGTTCTGTCCCAGAGATGAGGCCCCAAGGCTTCCCTTCACCCCATCGCATTCTTTTCCCAGAAGCTCTCGCCACCAGAAACCAACTATGATGTTGGAGATCGAGAGCTGTTGGCTATTGAGTCCACTTTAGGGGAATGGCGGTATTTGTTGGAGGGAGCCGCACATCCTGATCTGGTCTTCACGGACCACAAGAACCTTGAGTACCTCCGGACTACAAAGAGACTCAAACCCCGTCAGACACGATGGGCACTCTTTTTCTCAAGGTTCCAACTCCACATTACTTACAGGCCTGGGTTGAAGAATACTAAACCAGACGCTCTATCCAGGATGTTAAATGGCTCTGAAAATCCGGCACCACCAGACACCTTTTGTCCCAGAGCTTCTTGTTATCCCAAGAGGACCTGCTATCCCGACTTAGACAGGCTCTAACCAATGTCACCACGCCACCTGACCCCTGACTGGTACTGAAAGACGGGCTGTGGTGGTACCATGACAGGATCTTCATACCCGAGGAGCTACGCCTGACCATCCTTGAACTGTACCATGACCATCAATTGGCAGGCCACTTCGGTAGTTGCAAGACATTTGAGCTAGTGTCTCGCTCCTCTGTTGACGAGGACTGTAAAAAAAGCGTCAACGCCTGTCCAGTCTGCTCCCACAACAAGACAAGCAGGGCCAAGGCCTGGGGTTTACTAAACCCACTTCCCATTCCTGGATGCCCATGGTCCCACATATCCATGGACTTTATAGTCGAATTGCCTCCCTCGGGCAGCTTCAATTCCATCTTTGTGGTCGTGGACCGCCTCACAAAAATGGCCCATTTTATACCCATGAAGGGTACCCCATCTGCTACTGAAACAGCAACAGCCTTCATCAAGGAGATTGTCCATCTCCATGGAGTCCCCACCAATATAGTCTCTGATCGTGGAGTACAATTCACGTCTCGGGTTTGGAAGGCCATATGCTCAGGTTTGGGGATTGAACTATCATTCTTGTCTGCTACATACGTTTCGCCGTCTTGGCGTCTTCAGGAAATGACGTAATTCATCTTCCGGTCTTCACTTTTATACTCTAATATTAAATTTGATTGGTTGGCTTCCCCAATAGGGAAACGTTCAATCGTTTAAACTCAATTTTTCTATATATATGCACCCAGGCTCACGCCTTGCGCTGTTCAGACCTAGTGTATTATTAAAACATTGTAAACAGTTCCATTTTAAATGCAGTTTGAAATGCAGTATATATCCTTCTTATACCCTCCAAGGCTTCACCCCTGCAATTGAATCTGGACCATCAGATGGGTACTCTCTAGTGGTCATATTGGCTAACTGCCAAGTTTACAGAATATTACAAAGAGGTGATGCCCCTGCACCAAAATAGGTAAACACAGATAAATGGATAAGTTTATAACCTGAAATTAGTGATCCGTTAAACATTGAAGATCTATATTTTTGTTTAGTCCTAAGGGTTGTAAACTTTGTATTCTATGGATCCAGCGGGTCTCTATCTGAGACACCGCTTTCACCATATCTGTACCCCTCCAATGGGACTGTACTTTATCTATACCCCAAAACCTGAGCAAAGTGGGGTCCCTATTATGGGCTACTCTAAAATGGTTTGATACACTGTGGAATTTGAATCCCTTCTTGATATTATCTACATGTTCCCCCACTCTTTTTGCAAGGGTTCTGGTGGTTCTCCCTATGTATTGGTAATTACATGGGCACATCAGGAGGTACGTTACGTACCGGGAGTCGCACGTTATGAATCTCCTGATTTTGAATTCCTCCCCTGTTACCCCTGAGGTGAAGTTGGTTATATTCTTTTTGACTCTCGAGATTTTGCATCCTTTGCACCTTTTGCATCTGAAAAAACCCACCCTATCCAGAAAGGTTGGTTTCCTCATAACAGGTTTAGGAATATTTTTTGCTACCATATTTCTCAATGCCGGAGCCCTTCTATAGATAAATTTTGGCTTGGAAGGAATAACCGGCTTGAGAGTAGGGTCTTTTTTTAAAATGGGCCAATGTTTTTTAACTATTTTTTCCACTTCCTTGTGTTGAACATTAAACCCTGTGATGAAAGCCCAGCCAAACTCCTCCCCTTTTGATGTTTTTTCTTTTTCTTTATTTTGCAAAAGGGAGGTCCTAGGCATGAAACCCACTTTATCCCTAATATCCAACAACTCTTTGCGGTTATAACCCTTCTCACAAAATCTTTCTATGAGGATGTTTGATTGGGTCAAAAAATCTTCAGTTCTATAGCAGTTTCTTTTCATTCTAAGGAACTGACTTTTGGGTATTGCCTTCGTCCAGTTTCGATGATGGCAACTCCGAGTGGATATATACCCATTCCTATCCGTTTCCTTAAAGAAGGTATGGGTCTCTAAATGGGAATCCACTCGGAATATCTCCAGATCCAAAAACTGGACAGAAGCAGGATCCCAATGGCTAGTAAATCTGGCTCCATATCTGTTACTGTTTATAAAGGACAAGAAATTTTGTAGTTCAGATGACTCCCCTTCCCAAACTATAAAGATATCATCTATGAATCTTAAATATAGTTTGAGTTGCGGCCATTGGTCGGTGAAAATGCTTTCCTCTTCCCATTTATTGAGAAATATAGTGGCCACACTAGGAGCATATCGAGCCCCCATGGCCACACCTTTGGTCTGTTTAAAATAGTCTCCCGCATACCAAAAGTAATTGTTTGACATGGCCATGTCTAGGGGTTCGATAATGAACTCCATCTGTGGCCCTTTCAAAGTGGAATCCCCATGTAGAGCCCAAGAGATAGCCTCTATGGCATCTTTCTGTCTTAAGTTAGTATATAGAGTTTCAACATCTATTGTTGCTAACAATGTCTGCTCTGTCAATTGGATCCCTTGTATTTTATTTAGGAGGTCTTTTGTGTCCTTAAGATAGGCTTTGCCCCTAGCGGCCAACGGTTGAAGAAAAATGTCAATGTACTCCGCTAGTCTGGAATACAATGACCCTATACCACTAATAATTGGCCTGCCCGGCGGGTTTTCCTTATTTTTGTGGATTTTAGGGATTTGATACATGACCGGAATACGAGGTATTTTGGGAACGAGGTATTTGGCCTCTTTTTTATTCAATATACCTTTTTTCGATCCTTTATTAATAAGTTTCTTAAGACGTGTCTTTAATTTTTCAGTGGGGTTTCCTTTTAGTTTTTCATAAGTGGACTGGTCCCTGAGCAATCGCTGCATTTCTGCATCATAATTCTCACGTGTAAGGATTACCAGACCACCTCCTTTATCAGCGGGCCTGATAACTATATTTCTATTTTCTTCTAATTTCTTAATGGCTTCCCTAATTTGCTTGCAATTCCTTATTTTCACCTGGGGTAAATTGTTTATATCCTCTTGTACCATGTGCTTAAACACTTCAATAAATTGATGAGATGTGCCCTTAGGATTAAACATGGATTTGTTACGAAGTCCTGTGTGGGTGTATGTGGTATTATTGCTGATTTCAGTAGTAATGGGATGTGAAAATTTTTCCACGTCTATGTATGTTTCAAATTTGTCTAAATACTTAGTGGGCGCAAATTTTAAGCCCTCTGCCAGTATCCCCAACTCATCCTGGGTAAAGACAATGTCAGTCAAGTTAAATAGTCCTGCGTCTATTTTTCCCTTTTTCTTTTCTTTTCTCCCCCCTCTACATCCTCTCTTTCTTCGTCCTCTGGACGATTTGTGTTTTGGGGATATTGGGGGTACCCATGTTGGTATTGGTTGGGTGGGACAATCTTGAAGGGTTCTCTCCATTCCCTCCATTCCCCCCCCCCCTGTGTATGTTGTGCTTGGGGGAATGTTCCCCCTCTTCCCCTACCTCTGTTCCTCCCCCTGTACATACCCCTTGGGTTACCTCTAAAGGGTCTATAGGGTGCACCATAAGTTGGAGCCCACCTGCCTCTTGGGGATTCATCTCTCAGTGGAGCGAACTGGTTATATGTGGGGATTCGGTATTGGGGGTCCGGGGTGAATCGCCCCAAAAGTGGGCTTCCTGCCCATTATCTCTATATACCGGAGTTTGTGGGGGAACCCCTTTTGTGGATTTTTTTAGGGTTTTTTTGGGGTTGGTTCTGGTCGATGGTTTATTCTGGCCTGAGCCAGCTTGTCCATCCACCCCTTGTGGCAGATCTACATCATTATCCGAAGATGGGAATATTTTTTGATTCTGCCATTTATAAATATGTTTTTCCCTATAATCCTTCATGTCCCTTTGGTATTTTTTAATTTTTTTATTTTTAGTTTCGTTATCTATTTTATTTAAGAATTGTTGTAATTTGTCCATTTTTACTTTATACTCAGGAGTATCTATAAATGGTGACACTTTCTCCTGTAATGTAGAAAGCTGGACTTTTAAAGCTTGTAACTTTGTTTTTCTTCTTTGGATAATTACTCCCATGAGTTTTTGCTCACAAAGGTTGAAAAACTGGCACCACTCCTTGAGCAAGTCCTCATTATCCAGGCCATCATTGGGCCCCAAGTCCCATCTTAAACTCTTAGGGGTGATATCTTTGAGGTATTGCTCAAGTGTGGTAATATCCCACGAAGTTTTTATTTGTTTTTCCATCACCTTGAATATTTGTTTAAAGCCCATCTCCAGATCAACACTGGAGCTGGAGCTTTCCAAAAAACATTCTTGTAAATCTATGGTTCTATTACTAATGAAATTGAAAATGTCCATGTTTGCCAGGAATAAATGCAAAAACCCACTACAAAATGTTAAGTGAAGGGTAGTGGACAATATATAAAAGGCAGCCCCCTAAGAATCTCTGTCAAGCAGAAATAACATGTGTATTTGTAAAAATGAGGGTGGTGGCGCCCTAAAGCCTAAAATCAAATAAAGTGCAAATGATATAACAATAAACAATATAGCAATAGGGTCGCTGCCCCTTTAAACCCTAAGGTAACGGTGAGCAGATAATGAAAGTCAGGCGCAGACCCAATAGTAAATGCAGATTGAATACAGTGTTCACAAATATAGTCCAATAAAGTCCTTCTAGCAACAACAGTCCATACAGAAAAATCCCATAACCAATGTGCAACAGAATTTATCCAAACTGTTCTATGTGATATTTTCACCACTGTGCGGTTTTGGAATAGGTGGCAACTCACCAGATGTTTTGACCCCCTTTTTACGGGAAGGTCAGAAAACGCCTCTGGAACCACTGTTCCTATAAAGGGAGATGGATTTTCTCTCTTCACTCTCTAGGTTACCCTCTGGGTCTGCTAAATGAGGAAAAAAGACTCCACCAAGGACATGGATAAAAGGACCATTGTGTAGTATTTAATTGTAAAATTGGATAAAAACAACTTAAAAATTCACACTCACATTTCCATGTGCCTGAGCCTGGCACTAGGTTGACCAGGAAATTAAATGTTAAAAAGCATCCTGTCTACACTACCAGGGGTTCAGGAATCAGGGTCGTAAGAGAGGTTGCCCACTGCATAAGTCAGACTCCACCACCAGGTATGTGACACCTGTTCTGAGTGGAACCTGTCCTGTTAAACCGCTGTATGGTTTTGGCCACCGTGCTGCAGCTCAGTTTCAAGGTCTTGGCAATCTTCTTATAGCCTAGGCTATAAGAGTTCTTTGCCATGAGGTGCCATGTTGAGCTTCCAGGGACCAGTATAAAAGAGCGAGAGCGATAACACCAAATTTAACACACCTGCTCTCCATTTACACCTGAGACCTTGTAACACTAACGAGTCCTATGACACCGGAGAGGAAAAATGGCTAATTGGGCCCAATTTGGACATTTTCACTTAGGGGTGTACTCACTTTTGTGGCCAACTATTTAGACATTAATGGCTGTGTGTTGAGTTATTTTGAGGGGACGGCAAATTTACACTGTTATACAAGCTGTACGCTCACTACTTTACATTGTAGCAAAGTGTAATTTCTTGTGTTGTCACATGAAAAGATATAATAAAATATTTGCAAAAATATGAGGGGTGTACTCATTTTTGTGAGATACTGTATGCATTATACCTGTCTATACCCACAGATGGCACTGCAGTGTTATATGTGTATCTATGGTAATATAATGAGAGGAAGTGTTTTCTTTCCTGACTATGCACTTGTTTTTGTTCAGTTCCTGTAAAAATAATAAAAGGCATGTAAAGATATTCTCCATGAAACTAAAGTATTCTCCACATACAACAAGCTTTTGAGCGCATGACTCAATAACCTGCCAATAATGTTTTTACTTTGCAGGTAACTAAAAAGGAAGTAAAATCCATCAGGGTTTACTTCCTCTTTAACTTTTTTTAATTATCAATGTAGCACCCTCTAGTGTGCTACAAGTGGTTGTGTTTAGGTTTTTGTCAGAGTAGGTAAATATCCTGGCTTGAATGGCAGCCAAGCCTGGGTATGTTTTGATATGGGTTCGGAGTCACTCAGGAAGAGGCTCACAGGCAGCATCACCAAGACCCCCCACTTATTTTCAGAACCTTCTAGTATCTTCTGGAAAGGAAGGAGAAGAAGGGAGGTGGAGCTGTGTGGGGTGTTCTGAGGAGCCCTGACCAATCCCCAACTTGAACACTGAGGTGTCCTTGACAGGAGGCACAGGAGGAGCAAGAGAGAGGACAGTGGGAGAAGCACTGCTAGGCTCCAGGGAGGTACAACAGGTCACAGCCAAGAGGGCTGGTGAGTGACACACAGTCAAGAGATGACTGGGGAGGCACGCCTGAGAGGACTGGGAGATTGCAGTGTGGAATAGGTGCAGAACCAGAAGAGTGGACTGTGGTGGCATGGGCAGTAGAGAGAGGCAGCTGCAGCCAGGAGGGCTAGCAGGGCCTGAAGACATGGTACTGGGCTCAGTAGCCACGTGGACAGCTAGCACTTGGACTATCTATAACTTTGCTACACTAAAGGGGCCCGCCGTCCCTGCCTGCAAAGGGCATTCACCTTAGGCCTGGTGGAGTCAGAGTCAGGCCTACAAATCCGTGCTAGCTGGTCCAGGAGGTGCAAGCAAATGATGTGATGGAGTTGAAGACTGGAGTTGTATATACCGGGGGTGTATATAGTTGGTCCCATATATTTTTCTGCAATCAGTTGGGCATCAATTTCCTATCCCCATCCAAGTTCAATGCCCTCAATAAAAATACAAAAAAAGTGCATGGACTGGTTTCTGTCTGAGAATGACTGGAAATTGTGTGCCTGGCTGGGCTGGGTGACAGGTGGACTACAATTACTAGCAGCCCCTATGGGGGTACCACTACACCGATACAACAGTTTTTGATTTAAAGTGGAACTAAACCTAACTTTAGTAAAACTGTAAGCAGGCAGATTTTCATTGGAGAGGAGACATGCTACATCCCTTCTGCAGTAATACAAACTTACATGTCTGCTTGCAGTTTCCTACACTGAGCTGTGCATGTGCAGCTTAGCATGCCTTCCCAGAACATTTTGGTTGTGGTAGAATGATTGACTCCCATGTGCTTGCCGATGATAACATCATCTCCTGTCATCCAATTAGGCAGCCAAAAAATCAGAACCTGGGAGAAGATGACTGCAGTCAGCAAGGGATGAAACCACTCCATTGCTGGAAGGTGGAGGTGAGTATACTGGGGGGTTTATGTGACAGACCCAACCAGGATGGGGCTTTTGAAGGGGACTCCAGGGTGGCCTCTTGCCTACTGACTATGGGCCCTGGATTTTGAGGGAGCACTACTATTTGGGAAGTGTGTGCATGGGGGACCCTTGGAGTGGTGTTGCTGCTGATTCGGGTCCATGTTTCCCTGAAACACACAGATTTGGGACCCTGTACCCAAATCAACCATGAAAGCTTTAGACTGTGAGACTCAGAGCAGATGTTAATATAATCAGCTCAAACCAACCTAATGCTATGCTCTCCTGCTATAATCTGTTTACTAAGGTGTCCTTCTCTCATGGTATCACTTCCCCATTGTGTGCCTCCAAGTTGTGAATTCCCATTGTTAACTAAGTCCCCTATTGTTTCGGTCTGTCTGCTCATCTCTTGGAGATATGATTAATATTGCGTCCAATTTACCTTGTTATGGAACAATTGTGGGATGTTTATGTGCCTATGCTTATGATAATGTGTAATGTACTTAGTGTATCCAGGGTTGTGGGCTTGGTGCTGAATGGTCTGGGCACCTAGGCTTATTTAAATGACTAGTTGTTTAATTAGCTTAATGTTTATGTTGGCTGTTCCTTAGCTATGTTAATTATATTCTTGTTTACAGTTTGCATTGTATACAATGATGTGATCAGGCTCACCTGCTCTTGCATGCTATATAGTCTGTGTGAAATAAAGGTTTGAGTTCCAGTTTGCACCTAAGCTAGTGTTGTCTAGTGCTTGGGTGCAATATTCAGCTATAATACCTGGTTCCGATGTCCAGACTGGTGGAAGCTGTTTACTGACAGAAGCATCCAAGCTGGGTGCTGAATGGTTCCGTCACAGTTTAGTTCTGTTATAAAGCAGTATTAAACCCAAGACCAAAAATGTAATATATTGCATCTTACCAATCATTAGATGTGGTGTCTGCATTGTTTTCTTTTTTCCCTCTGTTTTCACCTGGGGAATATGGTCAGTAGCACACCTCCTGTGTAAGAGTGCCCCCCCACCCCACTCTGGATGAAGGAGCACAGGACGCACCTTTGGACAGCAGCATTGTCAATCTTGGGGGAGGGGAGTGTTGGATGCATTAACAGATTTAGATACACTAAACAAATTCCAGCTACCACTTTATATTCAGTTACAGCGGCAGAACAGCTTGTTCTGTTGAAAAACAGCAGACTTATTGGCTGGATCACAAGGTAAAATAAAAGAAAGAAGGGAAGAAAGCTTAAAAAAGAAAACCAAAGCAGCCGTCCCGTCTAAGAATTGCTAAGTAGAGTTGAGCGAACACCTGGACGTTCGGGTTCGGAGGGTCCGTACGAACTTTGGGAAAAAGTCCGGGTTGGGCACCAAACGTTGCCCGAACATTATCCCGGACACCGAACACCATTGAAGTCAATGAAGACCCGAACTTTTAGGCACAAAAATGGCTGTAACAATGTCCTGGCAAGTGCTAGAGGGCTGCAAAAGGAAGTAAAATGGGGGTAAGAGTAGGGCAAGTGCCATACAAAAAAATGGGGATAGGAAAAATAAATTAAAATCAAATAAAAAAATGGGAAGGGGGTGGATGTGGAGTAGGAGCCTAGAGGTTGACTAGGCCGTGACCATGGCAGTGTAGGTGGAAGTGGCGGTGATCGAGGAGGAGAAGGAGGTAGCCAACATGGTATTTTTTTTTTGTTTGTTTATAATTGGGGTAGCCCCCAAAATATTGAGGCCTATTCAAAAAAACAAGTATATGAATGGCTGTGTGAGTCCGGTCTAAATGTTTATTCTGCACAAGGTACAGACAAGTCTCGTGGGATCCATGCCTGATTCATTTTAATAAAGGTTACCTTGTCCACGTTGGCTGTGGACAAACGGCTCCGCTTGTCTGTGATAACGCCCCCTGTCATGCTAAACACACGTTCCGACAATACACTGGCTGCAGGGCAGGCCAGCACCTCCAAGGCATAAACGGCAAGCTCAGGCCATGTGGCCAATTTGGAGACCCAGAAGTTGAATGGGGCAGACCCATCAGTCAGTGTGTGTAGGCGTGTGCACACATACTCTTGCACCATGTTGCTGAAATGCTGCCTCCTGCTAAGACGTTGTCTATCGGCTGGTGGTGCTGTTTGTTGTGGCGGGCTGCTGACAAAGCTTTGCCACATTTCGGCCATGCTAACCCTGCCTTCTGAGGTGCTGGCGGTGCCACAGCTGCGTTGGTGGCCTCTTCCTCCTCCTTCTCCTTCGCCTTGTGCTTCTGCTGAGCCCCCGGTGTCATTTGGGAATGCCCTCAGCAGCGCCTCTACCAGTGTGCGCTTGTAGTCACGCATCTTCCTCTCACGCTCCAGTGAGGGAATTAAGGACGGCACGTTGTCCTTGTAACGGGGATCCAGCAGGGTGGCCACCCAGTAATCAGAAGAAGTTACAATGTGGGCAACTCGGCTGTCGTTGCGCAGGCACTGCAGCATGTAGTTGGCCATGTGTGCCAGGCTGCCCACAGGTCAAGACAAGCTGTCCTCTGTGGGAGGTATATCATCTGTGTCCTCTGTATCCCCCCAGCCACGCTCCAGTGATGCCCACAAGCTGCGTTGGGTGCCACCCTGCTGCGGTTCCTCCTCCTCCTCATCTTCCTCGTCCTCCTCGTCCTCCAGAACTGTTCCCTGGCTTGAATATTTTGGACCTGGCCTATGCTGGTGCAGGAACCCACCCTCCGAGCCACTTGCGAATGACTGGCCTGATAACTGTGGAAATGACCCCTCTTCCTCCTCCTCCTCATCCTCCTGTGCCACATCCTCTTCCATCATGGCCCGAAGTTTTTTTTCAAGGAGACATAGAAGTGGTATAGTAACGCTGAGAACAGCGTAATCGGCACTGGCCATGTTGGTGGAGTACTCAAAACACCGCAATACACTACACAGGTCTCGCATGGAGGCCCACTCGTTGGTGGTGAAGTGTTGCTGTTCCGCAGAGCGACTGACCCCTGCGTGCTGCAGCTGAAACTCCACTATTGCCTGCTGCTGCTCGCACAGTCTCTCCAGCATGTGCAAGGTGGAGTTCCACCTTGTGGGCATGTCGCATATGAGGTGGTGAGCGGGAAGGCCGAAGTTCCGCTGCAGCGCAGACAGGCGAGCAGCAGCAGGGTGAGGACGCCGAAAGTGCGCACAGATGGCCCGCACTTTATGCAGCAGCTCTGACATATCCAGGTAGTTTTTTAGACAATTCTGTACCACCAAATTCAGCACATGCGCCAGGCAAGGGATGTGCCTCAAACGGGCTTGGCCCAGAGCCGCTACGAGATTTCGGCCATTGTCGCACACCACCAGGCCGG
>BLSH010063817.1:81556-92976 GCA_018402905.1 Glandirana rugosa
GAGACGTTCATAAATTACGACAGAACGAGGGGTGACCTTTATAAACGACAGAAATCAAAAGTAACACTGGGGGACAGACCATGTCTTTCACTGTCAAACTCGACAGGGTCCTTGCCATTCCCCTTTAGAAAATTATCCATTTAGACACGATCACTGTGAACAGATTCCGTCATCATACTAACCTTCGGATCGACGACTAGTAGATTCGAGGACCAATGAAATGTTTACTAGTTACTCAATTTATAATTTTTAGTCCCACCAATAAAAAAATAAGGAAGGAAAAACTACAAACAATTTTTACATTCCCTTCAAAGTCCCATTAAAATCCTTATTGTTTTTTGCCTTTTTACTCCCCAGTGCTGCAGGCATAGCGGCTGTTCATCCTATAGCTGCCCCTGCACTGTTTTATAATAACAGCTCTCAGTGGTGCCTGCAGGTCCCAGCAGCTTTAGTGCTAAGCCCAGGAGCTTAGATGATCAGCAGCTAGGCTTCCAATCATACTACTGCCTTAGACAAGTGTCACTAGCACAGATTTACCTATTAAAAGATTTCCCCTTACCGTTCCTGGGACAGCTCAAACTGTCACTTTCTGTACCAGACAGGGGGTCACAATGAAAACTAAAGACAGCAAATATTTCCAGTGGGGAGCAAGACAGCATTAAATACTTGCAGAGGTTCTAATTCACTTAATTAGAAGTTTGGGAGTTAGATGCCTTGTTTACAAGGATGAATGGGTATCTACCTCCTCTCAATGGCTATGCCATTTCCTTTTCTCTCTTCTCCCAGTCCTCATATAAAGAAAAAAAAAACAAGGTAAGTTGAAATACAGATTTTAACCTCTTCAGACCCGCACCATAGCCGATTGACGGCTACAGCGCGGATCTAATTTGCCGGGAGGCCGTCAATAGACGTCCTCCCCTTTCGCTCATGCTGGGCACGCTCTTGCCGGCGGCGCGTGCCCGCGGGCCGGCGGGCCCCGATATCCACCGGAGACCCGTGATCTGCTCACAGAATGCCAGAACGGGGAACCGCCGATGTAAACACGGCGGTTCCCCGCTCTGTGAGGGGACATGACAGATCTAATGATCCCTGTGATCAGGATCAGTTAGATCTGTTATGTCCTTGTCAGCCCCGCCCCCACACAATTAGAGCACATCCAGGGAACACTTTGAACCCCTTCACTGCCCCCTTAGTGTTAACCCCTTGCCTGCCAATAACATTTATACAGTAATCAGTGTCTATTTTTAGATCTGATCGCTGTATGTCATTGGTCCCAAAAATGTGTAAAAAATGACTGACATGTCCGCTGCAATATTGCAGTCCCGATAAAAATCGCAGATCGCCGCCATTACCAGTAAAAAAAAAAAATACATAAAAACGCCATAAAACATGTCCATAGTTTGTAGGCGCTATAACTTTTGTGCAACCCAATCAATATGCACCAATTTCGATTTTTTTTTACAAATAATATGTAGAAGAATATATATCGGTCTAAACTGATGAATACATTTTTTTTTTTTGGATATTTATTACAGCAAAAAGTAAAAAATATTGTTCTTTTTTCAAAATCATCACTTTTTGTTTGTTTATAGCGCAAAAAATAAAAACCACAGAGGTGATCAAATACCACCAAAAGAAAGCTCTATTTGTGGGAAAAAAAGGACGCCAATTTTGTTTGAGTACAGCGTCACACGACCGCGCAATTGTCATTCAAATAGTGACAGCGCTGAAAACTGAAAATTGGTCCGGGCAGGATGGGGGGTTTAAGTGCCCAGTAAGCAAGTGGTTAAAGTGTAACGCCTTTAAAACCTTTTTCTTTTGAATTTGGATAGAGTGGGAAAAGGTTCAAAACTTTTTTCTATTGTCTTTGTCCCTTTCAGCTGCATAAACTGTACTATATATAAGAAGTATAGAAGTCACTTACGTTTCTCAGGCTCCAGTGTTCCTTCCAACGGCAGTCTTTGTGTGACTTTGGGAAACCCATATGCTGTGAAAGAAATAAAAATATGAATTATTTTCACTTGTATGGTTGGCTGTATGCGCCAAACGCCAGGTATTTTACGCTTGAGGACGTTTGAGCTACTAAACATCGGTGTGCCTGTTGCCTTTATCAGCCTGGGCTGCTGGGCCAGGCCACCAAGGTGCAGTTTTAATAATATCCACCAATGAATTTAACACTACATTATTTTTGTCAATTACTACCTGGCTCAAGAGATTGTTAAACATTTTGTGACATTGGGAAGATTAATTTCAAGCAGGAGGTGCATTTACAATGACTTGCACCAATCCAAAACTGTGTTTTAGGACCTGGCAACCCACTTTTATTCAATAAACGGAACATTCACATGCACATTAGTTGCCCACACAAGGGTTTCTTCTACAGATATATACACAAATGAAAATACAGAGCCTCCTGGCTCAATTGTTGGCAGCACCGCTGCTACTCTTACCAATCCCTCTGACTGTTTTGTCCAGTTCTCCTGGATCACTTGGATCTTTTAGTCTTTATTCGCAATGACCTGCTGCATGGCAAACCTCTGGGATAGGATTGAGGTTCTCCTCACACTTCTAGGAGCTGACAGGACTCCTAGAACGAGACTTGCTGTCTCCTGGCTTCTGACTGGGGCCCCCTGCCCCCGGGTGAGACCCTTTGTCTCTTGGCCTCTGGCTAGGGCTCCTCTGACCCCTCGATTAAACCCTCTGTCTCTTAGTGTCTGGCTGGGGCACCTCTGACCCCTCGATGCAACCCTCTGTCACTTGACTTCTGGCTGGGGCCCTCTGACCCCTGGGTGAGACCTTCCCTCACTGGGAAGAGTCTCCAACTGTGAGCTCTTAGCTATTCTCAGACCTGAGTATATAATGACCCTGCACATCTGTGCACTCACACAGGCTGCAGGCGTCTGGTAATCGAAAGCTTTGATCCCGAACTACAGAATAAGGAGAAAGCCAAATACAGTTTTCTCTGCTCAGAAACAATGGTCTGGAACCTTGCATTACCTCTAAATGTGAATCCTGTGTCACATTTTCCTATATTCTCACAGTGACAGGGCCTCTCAGTGTCACAATATGTATTAAAAAGTAACCACAATGTTGCAAGGCTGCACGTCAAATATGCTAAAATGAGACCCTGTGACCTTGCCCATAAAGGAAAATGTATCTCTGAAAAAGGTATCCCTGACTCACCTTATCTGTGTTCTGTTTAACACTAGTGCTTCTCTGCAACTGACAAGAATGCCCGCCACTTCTGGACATGGAAGAGTAAGTCACCCACTTCCCTTTGATGGTACCCAGGCCCCACAGCCAATCACTTGGCCCAGGCACTGTCAAATGACTGGGGGAGGGACGTCAACAATCCTGGGTCATCAACACCACTGATCTTACCCCCACTGTTTGAAGAGCAAGAAGCTATGAGGGAGAGCAGGTACAGAGGTTTTATGGGGTCAGGTATGCTGCTCTTCTGAATAAAAATAAAAATTGGGAGGGAAGCCTGGTTATGTGACCTATCAAAGTTACCTGAACGTCTTTCTTTCAATCACAGAGTTCTATCTACTTTGTTAAGCAGAGAGAATTCCATAGGACATTGCAGGTTCCACACCGTGGCCCATAATTTATGAAAGGGCCATAAAATGTGGATATCTGATCTTTTCTATAAAATAGCTCCTAAGATTTCCTATCTTACTCAAGGTGAATTTGTAACTTACCTTTCCAGCTTATGTAAAAGAACATTCCAATCCCTATAAATTGGCCTTCATGCATCAAAGGTTTTTTGTGGACATCTTCAAAATGATTTCTTAGTCTTTCTCTGTTGACAAAGTAAAAGAGGAATGTAAGACCAAGGTTCTACTAAAATCCCACCAACAATCCAGATAAACTCTACCCAAATAAATAACAGTGCATGGTCCTCTTTGAAGGACCCACTCTTTTTTTCTCCCCTCTCCCTTTCACTCCCCTCTCCTCTCTTTCCCTTCTCAACCCTCCCCTCTCCTTATTTAAAATAAAAAATAAAAAAACTCCATTAACAATGATACAAAATGATAGAAGGTATGGATGGAGTTTGTTTCATATCAGATTAGAATAAAAGGAGGACATAAAAAAAAAAAAATCAGGAAATCAGGAAAAGTAAAAAGTCAGTGCAGGAAAATACAAGGGCCCAATTCTGATGTGAGCAGCAGTTACATGTTTTGTTAAAATCAGCAGAATACATTCCATGTGTATCAAATGCAAAGAGGCTACATTCAGAGTCAGAAAGTCAGAGTTCCTTATCCCAGTGTGTTAGTTGTGTGACTTGAGCCTATGAAGCCAACAGGATAAAGACCCTTATTTAGGAATAAAAATAGCACTGGAAACTATTTAGCTGCATTAAAGTGAACACTCTATCACAAAGTGACAAAATGCCTACACTATGACAAAGGAATTCAGAATTCTAATAACCAATTAGCTATCACCCATGGACATTAATGAAATTCGAACAGCCAATCAGCAGTCGCCTCTAGGTATCTCTGGAATTCCAACAGCCAATCAGCAATCACCTGTGATTCAGGTGTTCAGCCAATGAGCAAACGGTTTTCACAGTTTGAACTCTCAGACAACCATGGAGCTGTGTTTTTAGGAAATATATATGTACTCACACTATATACACACACACATATAGTATACATTGTTTACTTTGTGATGTGTAAACTCTGTGCTGTGTTTTTTTATGTTTATATACAATTATGGAATATTTATTCAATTTAGATATTAGGTCTCTGCACTGTATAATATATCTCCGTATTTAAAGTTTTTTTGTGCTAGCACTTTTTTTTATATAAAACTTCCACCCATTTTGTTTACCAATACAGCCTTATGTGAGGGCATTTTTGTCCTCGCCAAAATGGCACCCACCAACTGTAGCCTAAGCACAGGATTATTCTGTTCTCTAGTGTTGGGAATTTATTTTCATATCATATCTATGCCATGCAATTTGTCCACCCAAAAATGGCAGTGAGAATAAAGTTAGGGGACACTGGAGACAAGAGCATTGTGTGAAGAGATGTGTAGGGGAGGATGGAGACGCTGAGTAGATTGTAATTAAATAAAGAGATAAGAAGTCTAGGAGCTAAAAGGGAGAGGAGGAGGAGGAGGAGAGAGTTTGGTAAACCCAATTGTAGGATTATATTGTATGGGATGGTGGAGAGTAGGGATGGGCCAAATGACCCCCTGTTCGGTTTGCACCAGAACTTTCAAACATTACGAAAGTTCGGAGCCAAATAATGAACCCCATTTAAGTCAATGGGACCCAAACATGAAAAATCAAAAGTGCACATTTTGAAGGCTTTTATGCAAGTCATTTGGCATACAATGGTTATGGGGGTCCAGGTACTGCTCTGGGAGACATGAATCAATGAAAAAAAAGTTAGTAAAAAATGTCATTTTTAAATGAGCATTGATTTATTGATGCCTAAAGTGAAAGCATAAAAATGAAAAATTCTTTCAATATAGTGCCTGAAGCTCCCCTTAGTTTACCTGTTAAGTGGCACATATGTACTGTGTATAGAACCTGCTGCAGCAATAATTGCATTTATAAATGACATTTTCTGTCACGTACCTGATGGTAGAGTCTGACTTATGCAGTGGGCAACCTCTCTTACGGCCCTGGTTCCAGAACCCCTGGTAGAGCAGACAGGGAGTTCTAGAGCACAGGGGGGCACGAGTACTGGATCGGACACAGATGGTGATGAGATATCATCCAGAGGTTCGTGCAAGACTGAAGAGTAGTGAGACAGGCCAGGTCAGTAACATGCGGCCAAAGCAGTGCAGGAGGAGCAGGCAGTCGGGTGGTCGGGAGGTTCGGCAACAGGCAGGCAACTGAAGTATAAAGGAGTCAGGCAGAAGGGTGGTCGTAGGCAAGCCGGGGGTTGGTGCAGGCAGAGTTCAAGCAGGTATAAGTCAAGCCGGGTAACAGGTAAACAGGAAGTCTTCAGAACAGATCACTGCGGGACACGGAAACACTGTAGAACGGACAGTACTGGTTGCTGGGTGCTGTCCGCTTAAATGGGCAGTTTGGCGCCAATGCCGCCCACAGGCTTCCGGACCTGAGTACCAAAGGTAACAGTTTCTTACTGACATTTTCTCTGCCATCTTTCTTTATTTTGTAAGCAACGGCTCGGGGAGACAGTCTGTATGATGAGGCCACAATGTAGTGCACTGGGAACAAGATTAGAGATTTTTTTGGATAAATTCTGGTGTCTCTTCCATAGACTTTGGATAGAAGAACGGGTGTGGAAAAATTGGGCTTTGGGTGTTGGTGGCACCTTCACACCGTAACACTATTGAGGTACTCTTGATGAAAGCAAGAATTTTTTTTTCCGCTGTACCAGGTGGGGCAGAGAAATTTGCAGGCTATAGCCTACAGCTGGTGGTGTGCTGCTGGCAGATGTGCTGCAAGGACCAGGGACACCCTGCGCTATACCACCATCCCTGTCAGCGGAGGCTGCTGAGAGATCATGAGGAATAGCAGGGGCAGACTGAGGTGAGTAAGGAGGAGGGACAGATTTGTGCCCCTTTTGTGTGGCTTTAAGGTGCTCTTGCCAATGGGCTGAGTGGTGGGAGGTTAAATGGCTTGTCAAGCATGTGGTACAAGCTGGGGTTTTTGCCACGCTGGATGTGCTTGGACAAAGTTTGCAAATAGAAACAGTGTGATCGGCTGCACCTGTGCTAAAAAAAGGCCCAGACAGCTGAGCTGTGGGAAGTGGGGCGAGAGTTAACAGCTCCACAATGTAATGGAATAGGGTGGCTGCTCTCTACTCTTCCATAATGGCTGTCTCATTGGGGTTGTGCCTCACCCTTACTTTCCTCCTCTGCTCTATCTATCAAGTCGCGTCAGTGACCTCATCATCATCATCTCCTCCATCTTTATTACCACTGGAGACAACTTGGCAATACACTGCGGCTGGGGGAAGATGAATGCCAATATGTGTACCAGTGTTCTCCCCTCTCTGTAGGCTCATGTTCCTGCCTTCCTCAACCTCAGAACTAACATCTGAATCAAGTAATGGCTGTGCATCATCAAGGAGCAAGTGGCTGACGCTGTGTTCAAATAACTCCACTAACTCCTCCATGCCTGATGTTGGGGCTATGGCAGGAATAGCTGGGGATAAGGAGGCAGTATTAGCCACTCTGGCAGCTGCAGGGGACTGCGCACTAGTCTCTGCTTGGGTGAAGGAGGATGAGGATGGTTTAGTAAGCCAGTCCACCACCTCCTCTGCATGCTGAAGCTGGATAGCATGGGCAACATCACTAAACAGAGGAACTGATGCCCTGCCTGAGGACTTATCATGTCCACCTTTGCCTGTGGATACATACGCTACTGGCCCCCTTACAGTGCCATGGTAATGTCTCCCTCTCCTTGTTGTCCTCCCAGACATGATGGGGGGATGGGGGTGCTGATTAACAAAATGTAATAAAGATGTGGAAATGTGTACGTGGATGCACTTTAATCAATGGAAAGTGGTGTTTGGTGCACTTTAACTTGAGTACTTACTACACAGACACACTCCATGGATACACTATAATATACTGCAATATACTGCATCAAATGTGCAGTAACGCACAGAGATATACCACGCTAAAAGTGCACTGTTGCACTGAAATATACGGCTTTAAATTTGCAGTAATGCAATGAAATATACGGCATTATACTTGCAGTACCGCAATGAAATATACGGCGTTAAACTTGCAGTGACGCACATAACTATATGGTGTTATACCAACATTCAGGAACAATAAGGGTGTCTAGATCCATTATCTATTGCTTCCAGCATTCTAGGAGCACAGGCTCATTTGTTGAATATATAGATAGGTTTCAATCTTTTGAAACGCCAGGTTTTCAAACTACGTCTATTCAATATACAATTTTCTTAATGTTGGTACATTTTTCTCTCCTCTTTTTTACAGATATGCATTTTTGTTCATACCAATTTTTTGAAGCCTTTTCTTGGGATTTTCCTAAATTTATTCAAGAACATGTCATTTTTGACTCTTTAATGATATGTATATATTTCAATACTTGATCAACTTGTATTTACAGTTGTGCTCATAAGTTTACACACCCTGGCAGAATTTACGATTTCTTGGCCATTTTTCAGAGAATATGAATGAGAACACAAAGCATTTCTTTCACTCATGGTTAGTGTTTGGCTGAAGCCATTTATTATCAGTCAACTGTGTTTACTCTTTTTAAATCATAATGACAACAGAAACTTCCCAAATGACCCTGATCAAAAGTTTACATACCAGAGTTCTTAATACCGTGTATTGCCCCGTTAACATCAATGACAGCTTGAAGTCTTTTGTGGTATTTGTGGATGAGGCTCTTTATCTTCTCAGATGGTAAAGCTGCCCATTCCTCTTAGCAAAAAGCCTCCAGTTCCTGGAAATTCTTGGGCTGTCTTGCATGAACTGCACGTTTGAAATCTCCCCAGAGTGGCACAATGATATCGAGGTCAGGAGACTGAGATGGTCACTACAGAACCTTCACTTTATTCTGCTGTAGCCAATGACAGGTGGACTTTCTGGCTGATGAATGCAAGTGTTCCTCCAGTATTTTTTGATAACTGCATTCATCTTGCCATCAATTTTAACCAAAATCCCTGTGCCTTTGTAGCTCACAGGCCTTGTTGACTCCTCTCCAAATGTAGGGTTTATGGTTGTGGCCAAAAAACTCAATTTTGGTCTCATCACTCCAAATGACTTTGTGCCAAAAGGTTTGAGGCTTGTCTCTGTGCTGTTTGGCGTATTGTAAGCGTGATGCTTTGTGGCATTTGCGTAGTAATGGCGTAGTAATGGCTTTCTTCTGGCGAATCGACCATGCAGCCCATCTTTCTTCAAGTGCCTCCTTATTGTGCATGTTGAAACAGCCACACCACATGTTTTCAGAAAGTCCTAAAGTTATTTGTGGGTTTTTCTTTGCATCCCAAACAATTTTCCTGGCAGTTGTGGCTGAAATTTTAGTTGGTCTACCTGTGCGTGGTTTGGTTTCAACAGAACCCCCCATTTTCCACTTCTTGATTAGAGTTTGAACACTGCTGATTGGCATTCTCAATTCCTTGGATATCTTTTTATATCCCTTTTCTGTTTTATACAGATCAATTACCTTTTCCTGAAGATCCTTTGACAATTATTTTGCTTTCCCCATGACTCAGAATCCAGAAACGTCAGTGCAGCACTGGATGAAAGATGCAAGGGTCTTTCAGGAGTCCAGAAACTCATTGACCTTTTATACACACACACACTAATTACAAGCAAACAGATCACAGGTAAGGATGGTTGCCTTTAATAGCCATTCAAACCACTTTGTGTCAACTTGTGTGCATGTTATCAGGCAAAAATCACCAGGGTATGTAAACTTTTGATCAGGATCATTTGGGTAGTTTCTGTTGTCATCATGTTTTAAAAAGAACAAACTCAATTGATTGATAATAAATGGCTTCAGCCAAACACTAACCCTGAGTGAAAGAAAAGTTTTTGTGTTCTCATTCATATTCTCTGAAAAATAGCCAAGAAATCATAAATTCTGCCAGGGTATGTAAACTTATGAGCACAACTGTATATTTATACTCTTTTGTGCAACTTTTTCCTCACCCTTTCGTTATTTGATTTCCACATGTGTGGGCTTAATGGACTTTAATTGGACATGACGAACTGTGGAGAGGGGCGTTCCCTGTCTGTGCAATTTTCTTCCTACATATGTGAGCACCATTTAATTGTGTTTTAAGCTGGGACCAAGGTGTTTCCCCACTGATTTTTTTGTATACCTTGCACTGCTACCAATAATAATTTTTTTCAGCATCATCTTCAGAGTGCCGCCTTTTTACCTATCTTGTGGATGTGGTGGAGAGGGCACCCTGGCTAGAGCACCAATGCACTTGGATCCCAGCTCTTATAGGAGGATTTGGTATTCAGCACATCTCTGTTAAGCACTGCACACCTGTGAACTATTATTCATTATCCTCGGAAGCAGCTTGCTCTGGAGCTCTGTGGTCTCATTTGGGACTTCTCCATTATGAGGACTTTCCATTTTTGCTGAGGAATCCATCTACATGTATATTTGGTTCATGTGCAGTTGCAAGGATACATTGAATTGTTCATCAATTTAAAGAAGGAAGATCACAGCACAGATTCTTAATGACATACACATTGATCGCCAATGTAAGATTGCACAAGTCTACAGCAGAGACCCCTCACCACCTTAGGATGATTTCACCTGTACCACATTGTTTGGTGAACTTAAATCAGCAATGACTAAGGAGGTGAGAGTTTGGTGGGACTTACATGGATTAAAACAATATGTGGCAGATAAAATGATTCCACAAGGCCTTCGGTTAAAAAAGTTTCCGTCTACTCATTATTCGGACACTTTTAAGGAGGATTGGAATAATACTCTGACCAATTGTTCATTATCCATGATGGAATTAATTATTAGGGAAGAATAGTCTGTTCTACAAACACTCTCCATGGAGATCAATGCTATAAAGGAGTCCATTATACCATTTCAATCATTAGGCATTTATGTCACTTTAAATGAAGAAACAAATTAGAGAAGGATATCATGGGCACCAAGAGGCACAAATATTTACGGGACGTTCATGATTATGCCAATGATATGGTATATGTCCAGAAAAGATTGGGCACCCCATCTATTTTGCGAAACAGGAAGAATTCCAGGAGGAGGAAACGCAAGCATGTGAGTTTTAGCTCACCAGAATTAACAGATTCACAGTCGGAACTGTCAGATTCAGCGGAGGGAAGATCATCACCCAGAGCTTCAGTGTCATCTGTCTTTGACAAAAATCAGAGTACCCCTCCAAAAAACTTGGCAGCATATGGAGACAAGAAAAAAAAAGAAGAAAAAAGAAAAAGCACCAGGAGGGGCAGATGTGGTGGGAAAAAGACAGAACTATCCCAGACAGGCCCGCCAAAAATAGGTACATTCTTCCACCCCCATGATGGTACATGACTAGTGTTGAGCGAACCCGGACTGTAACGTTCGGGTCCGTACCGAACTTTCGGGTGTCCGTGGCACGGACCCGGACATTTCAAAAATCGTTCGGGTTCGGTCCGGGGTTCTGCTATTTTACTCCACGTGTTGAGAAGCTGCAGGGCAGCCAATCAACAAGCGTTTCACTGGTTTGCCCTTAGAAGCCATCACAGCCATGCCTACTAATGGCATGGCTGTGATTGGCCAGTGCATCATGTGACCCAGCCTCTTTATAAGCTGGAGTCACAGTGCTGCAGTCACATGCTCCTTGGGTTAGTGTAGGGAAAGGAAGCTGAAAGCTTGAGGGACAGATTTGAGACATTTTAAGACCTGATCCTGCATCCTGAGATAGATTACTTTACTACTGCTGTCTGTGCTGTTGCTCTGAGGACAGATAGCAGAA
>BLSH010063818.1:10366-24866 GCA_018402905.1 Glandirana rugosa
CATGGTAGACAGTGTTGTCAATATGGTAAGGCCTAAAGTCCTTCCACGGAACCCTTGTGAGCCTTCGAATGGCAAGAACTGGGTTTTTTAACTAGCTAACTAGTAGGTAAATACTCATCAATCAAAGGGAGGAAGGTTCAAGGAAGGAAAGAAAAACAAAAGGGGAGTTATACTTCCCATCCTTTAGGTGAACAGATTGGGTCCATATATGTAGATCTCAGCGGATTCCAGGGTGTTCATCCCTTAGGTTCGCACGGCTGCGTTTATATGGTGGTTTAGCTGGAGATCCGTACTTGCCCGCTTGCTGTGGTCGTTGGGAAGTTGTTGAGGATGAGGGACCTTCCGGAGCAGGGCTTTGATCCATATCAGGGTTGAGTGATTCGTTTAAGTAGCGATCCGCTTCTTCTGGGGTATGGAACGTGAGGTGTTCTCCCGATTGCAGATGAACGTGAAGAATCGCAGGATATGCGAGAGTGAATTTGAGTTGCTGGTCGTGTAGAGTTGTCCATATTGCAGAGTATGCTTTGCGCTGCTTCATTACTTCAATAGAGTAATCTGCAAAAAGCAAGAGTTTCGCGCCATCGACCATGAGTGAGCGAGATCTGCGAAATTTTTGCATAATCGCATTTTTGTCTGCGTAGTTACGGTACTTAACTATAACGTGGCGAGGCTTGGCGCGGTTATCCACGAAACGTCCTATGCGGTGTGCTCGCTCCACTGTGCATGGTGTTCGCAGACCTAGATGTTCTGGTATTATTTTAGAGCAGATCGTGTGGAGTTGTGGATTGGGTATCGACTCAGGAAGTCCAATCACTCGTATATTGTTTCTTCGTGAGCGATTTTCTAAATTGTCCAATTTTTGCCATATGTCTTTATGAGAGGTAGAGAGGCGTACGAGTGTTGCTGCGGATGCAGCGGCTTCATCTTCTAATAGAGAAATTCTCTCCTCTGTTTGGGTGATTCTTTGGCCTTGATTCTTGAGTTCCAGGTGGAGTTGTTCCATGCCTTTCTGCACTGCTGCATCCACCGTAGCTGTCAGAGTAGGGGTGAGGAGGGCCACCACCGCCTGAGCTATACTGGCAGAAGCGGCTGTATTTGTATCCGAAGGAGTGGGCACCGAAGAAAGTTTGTTCGGGGAAAGTTCGTTCGGAGAAAGTTCGTTCGGAGAAAGTTCGTTCGGAGCCTGTGGAACGATCGTGATCCCTGGACCAGCCGACATATTAGCTGTGGACGCGGCCTTGTCTCCCGTTCCCGGAATTGTGGCGGTGAGTGCCCGGGCGTATGATCGCTCTACAAAGCGATCCATGTGGGTCTCCCCGGTCTGGCAAAGGGGTAGGGTGGTATGATTCGAGGTGTAGCCGGTGTTTAAGGCAGATTTAGGGGAGCTGGTGGCGGGAGCTGTCTCTGCTCACCTCCTTCCCATTAGGCGCAGGAACCGTAAGTATGTGTGTATTTTATGTCAGTATTTACATTGTATATCCCCCAATGTTGTGGTCCCTTAGGTGTGCATCTAATGGTTTTTTGAAATTATCTATACTCCCAGCAGAAACTACTGCTGGTGGAAGAGATTTCCACATTCTCACTGCTCTTATCATAAAGAAACCTCGACGCATTTTAAGGTTAAACTGCCTTTCTTCTATTTTCAGTGAATGGCTGCGTGTCTTTGTGTACTCCCTTGCGCTGAATAATTTTGTCCCTATAGTGGGGTCACCAGTACAGTATTTGTACATTGAAATCATATCCCCTCTCAAGCGTCTTTTCTCCAGAGAGAATAAGTTCAGTGCTTGGAATCTTTCCTCATAACGAAGGGCCTCCAATCCCTTAATTAGCTTTGTTGCCCTTCTCTGAACCCTTTCCAATACCAGGACATCCTTCCTGAGGACTGGTGCCCAGAACTGGATGGCATATTCCAGGTGAGGCCTCACCAGAGACTTGTGTAGTGGGAGAATTATTGACTTATCCCTGGAGTTGATCCCTTTCTTGATGCATGCCAACACTTTGTTAGCTTTGCTTGCAGCAGCTTGGCATTGCATGTCACTGCTGAGCCTGTTCTCTACTAGGACCTCTAGGTCTTTTTCCATCCTAGATTCCCCCAGAGGCTTTCCCCCTAGTTAGTAGTTTGTGTTCATGTTCTTGGTACCCAAACGCATTATCTTACATTTTTCTACGTTAAATCTCATTTGCCACTTGTCTGCCCACCCCATTAATTTATTCAGATCTTCTTGCAAGGTTTCCACATCCTGTGGAGAATATATTGCCCTGCTTAGCTTGGTATCATCCGCAAATATTGAGATTGAGCTGGTCACCCCGTCCTCAAAATCGTTTATGAATAAATTGAATAGAATTGGTCCCATGACAGAACCTTGGGGAACCCCACTTTCTACACTAGACCATTCTGAATATTCCCCATTTATCACCACCCTCTGGACTCACCCCTGTAGCCAGTTTTCAATCCAGGTACTTACCCTTTGAACCATGTTGAGGGACCTTAGTTTGTGCAGTAAACATTTATGGGGAACTGTATCAAATGCTTTTGCAAAATCCAGATACGCCACATCTACAGGCCTTCCTTTATCTAGATGGCAGCTCACCTCCTCATAGAAGGTTAATAGATTGGTTTGGCAAGAACGATTCTTCATGAAACCATGTTGATTACCGCTAATGATACCATTCTTGTTACAATAATCTTGTATATAATCCCTTATTATTCCCTCCAAGAGCTTGTAAATTATTGATGTTAAGCTAACTGGTCTGTAGTTCCTAGGGATATTACTTGGTCCTTTTTTATATATTGGTACTACGTTGGCTTTCCTCCAATCAGCTGGTATCATACTAGTCAGAAAACTGCTCTTAAAGATTAGGTACAAAGGTCTGGCAATAACTTGGCTAAGTTCCTTAATGATCCTTGGGTGTAAGCCATCTGGTCCCGGTGATTTATTAGTGTTCAGTTTTTCAAGCCTATTCCTGATTTTATCCTCAGTCAGCCATGAGTGTGCTTCCTGCGATGTGTCGTGAGGACCAGCATTGTAGTTCTGAATAATTGAGCCCCCTGTTATCTTTGTGAATACTGAGGAGAAAAATAAGTTTAACACCTTTGCCATTTCTCCATCCTTTGTAACCAGATTTCCTTCATCATTCTTTATGGGGCCAATATGATCTGACCTCCCTCTCTTACTGTTTATATACTTAAAGAATTTCTTGGGATTCCTTTTACTCTCCTCAGCTATGTGTCTTTCATGTTCTACCTTAGCTGCTCTGATTGCACCTTTGCATTCCTTATTGCGTGTTTTATAGATATGTAGATCTGACTGAGACCCTTTCCTTTGCTTTTATGTGTGCCTTTATGTTGGAGTTAAGCCATCCTGGTCTTTGATTAGCTCTTTTAAATGTATTTCTGTTGGGATACACTGGCTAATACCTTTGTTTAGTATGTTCTTGAAGCGCTCCCATTTTTCCTCCGCATTCAGTGTTCCTAGAATTTTATCAAAGTTAACATCTTCCAGCAAGGAGTGTAGTTTATGGAAGTTGGCTCTTTTAAAATTCAGTGTCTTTGTATTCCCCTTATGCTTCTTATTTGTGTAATTTATACTGAAACTAATTGACCTGTGATCGCTATTTCCTAGATTGCCCCTTACTTCCACGTCTGTGATCAGGTCAGTGTTGTTAGTAATCATAAGGTCTAATAATGCTTTTTCTCTTGTTGGTGCATGTACCATTTGACCCATGAAATTGTCCTGCAGGACATTTAGGAAATGGCGAGCCTTAGCTGAATGTGCAGTACCTTCCTCCCAGTCAATATCTGGATAATTAAAATCTCCCATTATAATGACACTTCCCATCCTAGCCGCTATTCCAAACTGTGATAGGAGGTCCGCCTCCCCCTCCTCCCTCTGATTAGGGGGCCTATAGCATATTCCCAGCATTACTTTCCCCCTGGTATCTTCCCTTTGTAGCTCTACCCATAAGGCTTCAACTTCCTCCCCAGATCCACTAGTAATGTCATCTCTAACATTTATTTGTATGTCATTTTTTATATTCCCCTCCCCCTTTTTTGCCCTCCCTATCCCTGCGATATAGGGAATACCCCTGAATGGTAGCCAGCCATTAATGAGAGCTGTTGAACCAAGTCTCTGAAATTCCCACAAAATCAAATTCCTCCTCGTACAGTAGCAACTCTAGTTTTCCCATCTTGTCTGCCAGACTCCTGGCATTAGTGAGCAAGCCACGTAGTTTTGTCTGGACGCTTAATGTTTCCTTGCTGGTTATTCCTTATTTGCATATAGGTCTTGTTACACTACTTGCCTCGGGTTTAAATTCTTTATTCTTCAGTTTTTATTTGCATTCTAATATTTTTTCTTCAGTGTTTATATGTATTTTAATTATAACATTCATTAAATATAGATATTTTTATTCTTCAGTCTTTTCTTTTGCATTTGTATCTGCCTATTTGCTTGGGTACATGGTAATTAAGTTTTTGTTGTTGCATTCTCTTTTCCGACTCTATCATTTTGGTGGCACTGTTCAGTTTTTGTTGATCTCTGTATCAACAGCAATATGGCACAGACGCCGGAAATGATGTCATCAGACTCCGGTAAAATGGCGGCAGCGCCGGAAATTACGTAACTGTCATGGCGCCGCAACCGGAAGTGCCTTTATTTACATCCGGTACAGCAAAACACCGGTCCCAGGTGTCACAAATTTGTGATTAATGGTAGATATAAATGCAAAGGACTAATGTGGAAGTTAGTGTGTCGCGCTTAGGATAGGAGTTGCTCAGCTGCTGCCCTCCAGAATTCCCTCCCGTGGGTGGGATTAGTGCAGTATTAATTAAGTTTGGGTATGGCGCTGCCTGAGCTTTGGGTACAAAGTAAGTAAAAAAATATTTTAAATATCTCAGTGCAATGTGCTAGTATGATGTGCTAATTATAAAGTGTGCCTCTAGTGTGGGCCGTGTCTTTCCCGTGCTTACATGTGTAGTGCAAGCGTGCTCTGGTAACAATGGTTTCAATTGACGTTTTAAATATCTCAGTTATATGGATTTAGCTTGTATTACAATAAGCCCCAAATAAGCCCCAAATAATAATTTATATAAGTCAACCACAAATCCTAGCGTAAATCATTCAAAGTTCAAAAAACATATAAATAAATAAATAAACAAAAAATGTTAAATTGTGCAAAGTCTGAGTAATGTGCTAGTGTGCATGTGCTAGTATTTCCAGAAAATCAAGATCAATTGTGTTCATAACCCAGATGAAAGATTCATAGTTGCAAAATCCTTTTGTTGTGTGTGATATAAGGTGTTAATCAAGGTTTTCCAATCCTTATCCAGATCCTTAGCAGTTATCAGCTAATAGCCAGTTCTATATACAGTAAAAGTGCAAAAGTGCTCAGTCCATTAATCTTCTATATTTGGAACCCTTGATATGGGAGAAGGGATGTGATTCACGCGTGCTCCCCAATGCTCCCCTCCTTACCAGAGGGCACTACCCCTGCAGGGGTCAAGTGCCTATCTTTATCTTTAATCCTGGGATGTTCCTGGTGGTAGCCGCTCCATCCGTCCGTGTCAAGGAGAAAAACAGAGAGGGGATTCCATAGTGTAGTAGTCAAAATACGATATTTTATTCAAAAAACAGGTACAAGTCCAATTTCCAAATATTAAAAATGACATAAAATCCGAACCTCGTAGCATGTATGACATAAAAACAAGGCTCGTGGTGGGTATATAAAAAGAGAGAAAACTCTGTCCTAATCATCCACCCCAAAGCTTGTACCCAAAGCTCAGGCAGCGCCATACCCAAACTTAATTAATAAATGCAAAGGAGGCTCTATGCACTGTAATAACCCTTTGAAAATGGGCTGGAGCCCGAAACGCGTCAACGTATGATTTTATGACTATATATATTTTTTACCACGTTGCAAGGTGCAAGGTCCATTTATGTAGTCAGCGGATGTTGCTAATTTTATTCTTACACATGTTTGCAATGCTTTTATGGATCTTTTAAGTTGTGATTAAATACGTGATTACGCTATGAGTATTTTTTCCTTAATTTAACGGGGGAATGGTGTTGATACACGTTTGATCCATACATCCCTATACATCCTACTGTGACTGCACAAGGAGGATTTATATATCCATGTCGTAAAGATTTGTCCCTTAGTGATCCGGGTGTTGTGATATGTGTATTACTTACGTAACATCTGGTAAATTGCTACTACACATGGTGGTCGGATAAGTCATTGGGTGTCTTTTTCTGTTCCTTACAAGCACTGGTGTATGGGTGATGGTTCTTTCACTATCTTATGCACTCTTGCAGTCCTCTTAGGTGAGGCAGCATTTGGATCTTGTGGGTTGCCACCTTGACCATCTCACGTGTATCTGGTTATATGAACTTATATTTAAAGTCAGGATATTCTAATTGGAATGGACTATATACACACACACTAGAACTTTGGACTATTTACAGTTATTTTGGTACTCTTTTAGTACCCTGTTTTATGGTTCTTTGTCACTTTTTGAGCGCTGCACATATTTTTTATATTTTAGATGTTTTTAGTACCCTCTTGGATCTAAATAGATTTACTCGTAATATACTTTTGAGAAAACATTTTTGCACAGATTCAGATGTTGCTTTGTCCGAGATTTCTCAGGAGGAGGCAATGTCTGAAGAAGTTTCTGCATTTAATTTTCAGGAGCTCAGGACAAATTCTATGTTGGATAGTTTATATGCTGATTCTAAAGGAGGCTCTTATGGGTTGTGTATGGACACTACCAGACTAGGAGACAAATACTTTTATCCTGTCAACAAAAGAAGTAGCCCTTTTGAAACATTTCAGATGCTGGTGGAGAAGGAGTTACAAGATCTGGGCGCTCGCACTCATGACACACGTAGGGTCACTCATGATAACTTGACACCAGAAGAAAGATCTGCACTTAGGGCTCTAGGTGCACACACAGACGTGATTAGAGAGGCCAATAAGTCCGGGTCGGTTGTGATACTAAATGCCAGTGACTACAGAAATGAGGCACTTAGACAACTAGGAGACATCACTACATATCGTGCCCTTTCCACCAATCCCACTGCTAATTTTAGTGCACAACTCAAGAGTCTCTTGGATGATGGTGTGCACCTGGAAGCCATCACCAATAAGGTTGCAGAGTGTTGTTTGTAGATTGTCCCAGTCTTTCACCACTTACCTAAGTTACATAAGAATACTGTTCAAGGCCGCTCAATTGTTGCGGGTATTGGTCTTTGCTGGAGAGACTGGGACAGTGGGTAGATAAGCACTTGCAGCCACTGGTAAGGAAATTGCCTGGATGCATAAAGGACACATCTGCCCTTTTATGTAGAATCACTGATTTGGGATGGAAAGAAACTTTCCTTTGGGCTACTATGGATGTGAAATCTTTATATTCATGCATCCCCCAAGACCTTGCCATACGAGCCCTGGAGTTTCATCTCAAATCCAAAATGTGAGCAAAATCTACAGTATTTCATTGTTAGGTGTGTAACTTTCCTTTTAGGACACAATTTCTTCATGTTTGACAACAGATCTCCCCCTCCCTTGCTAATTTATATATGGGCTGGTGGGAGGAGGAATTTTTGTTCTCACATACCAACCCACATAATCAAGACATATGGTCGGTATATAGATGACCTGATCCTAATATGGGACCAGGAAGAGGGTGATATCAAGGACTTACACAAGTTTGTCAATAATACAGAACTAAATCTGAAATTCACCTGTGACACTAACGATAAAACCAATAATTTTCTAGATCTCACTTTGACGGGGGAAGTGAGCACAGGTTTTGTACACACTAGCACATTCCGCTAATTCTTTGTTGCTGGCCAGTAGCTGTCATCCCATACAATTAAATCTGTACCTGTTGGTGAATTTATAAGGGCTAAATGCAATTGCTCCAATGGGGAATTGTATGAGAAAGAATGCAGTCATCACCAACAGGTTAAAGTGCCAGGGCTACAGTAGATCACAAATAGAAAGCGCTTGTAACATTGTTTCCACTAGGGATAGAGATACTCTCCTTCCTGGTGGCTGGAATGCTTTGTTGTCTACCTCCGGGAAGAGGAATGCCTTCCTTAAGTTTGATGCCCCCAAACGGAGAAGTAATATCAGGAATAGCAACTTGGGCCACCACTCTTCTCGCAATGAAAATCCGGTCACATTTGTAACTTCATATTCATAGGATTACCACACAGTCACTAAAATCATTTCCAAATATTTGCCTGTCCTCTTTGCTGATGAAAGCCTGGTAGAGATCCTAACACAGGGATGCTGGTTCTCAAGTTAACGGTCCCCTACATTGGGTAGTGTGTTATCCCTGAGCCTTTTCTCAATGTCCAGGTCCAATAAAAACTGGTTGCATACTCAAGGTTGGTATGTCTGTGGCTTACCAACATGCAGGTTTTGTCATGTACACACGGACACTCACAAATCCACAGCATCATGTGCCATAGGCATAGAATTGGAAATCAGTTACATCAACTGTGCATCTAACAATGTGGTATACATGGTGATGTGCACCCAATGCAAATTACAGTATGTAGGCTGCACCACCTATCCAGTTAGGGTACGGATTAGTGAGCAATTCCATGGAGCCAATTACCAGAATGAAAGGGGACTTTCCAATGTCTCTAAACATTTCAAGCATACCCATGGGGGTAACACCAGCTTTTTGAAGTTCTGTGGCTTGGAGAGAATAGGTATAGCTCCCAGAGGAGGGGATACCCATCGGAGACTTCTGGAGTGGGAAGTATGGTGAATTTACCATCTCAATACGAGGTCTCTGATGGGTATGAACAATAGATATGCATACATAAAAAATGTGAAACTTGATAGATATTCAAAAGCATAAATAAAGTGCACAGTGCAAAGTAATAACATATAATAGCTCAAAGTCCAACAAAGAAAGTTCATAATGCGATGAATGAAAAGATGAACTTGTGCATCCAATAAAGTGCCAAAATTAGTGACGAAGAATCCTTAGTGTATCACCACCGTGAATATTTCCACCACCACAGGGCACATAAAATACTCTTACTAGAGACAAGAGATAAAACAGCATATAAAGCCAGTCATAGGCAGTACTCCAGGTGATGACATCAGTGGAATATCACGCCCAACAGTCCTCGGTGCTAAATTGCCATCAGAAGTCCTCCCTCATAGGAAAAACAAAGACCTCCACATAGTGTGATACCGTATAACACCCGAGTTTATTACTTACATTAGTAAAAGTCAAAATAGGCATAACGATATGGAATTCCAGATAAAGAAGAAGGCGCAATGGAATGGGGTAGGCTCTCCATCATCCGACGCATTTCATCTAAGCAGACTTCAATTGGGGTCTGTTTAGACGAAATGCGCCGAGAGATCTAGAATTTGAAACAGGATACATGACAATAGTACAGTAAACTGGGGTCATTACAAGTGTTTTACAGAACACTAGCTGTACATAAACAATGTATCCAACATGCCTGTTTCACAGGACACTGAATCTAGAGTGTATAGTGGTAGGCGTCAGCAAATCCACCTCAGGAGATCCTGAGGCTAGGGTAAGAACCAAAGGAATATGCCCAAAGAATAGGACTGATACCCAGAGTGGGCCGAGGCACTTGGTCGCAAAAAACACCCACCACCAGCATTCTTCAATGAAACACCAGGTTTCAACAAAACTATATAGTGCCAGGAAAAGGTTTACAAAGGAGCTCAACAGGCTAAAGACCATAGTTTCTGCTACATACAGACAACGATTACTGGGCACACAACACCACTGTGTGGGCTGCAATGCACTTCAAGCATTGCGAACGCCCATTATGTAGTCCTCCTGGCGCCAAGAATCAGTGATGTCACTGATTCAGATCACGGAAGTGCGCATGCGTCACAGTGCACGCGCACATCTGTCCAGAGCTCAGTCCCTGTAGAACAGGGGGAAGGAGCTTACACCCTCTTCAATGGAAAGTGCCCAAGCCTCACCCAAGTGGGGAAATAAGGAACTACACTTGAGAGGGAATAATCACTCATCCCATAGGGATGGCACCCTCAGCCCAAGGGCCAAAGGACCAGAGAGGAGATGGACTTCTGTCCCACAGAGAAAATCACGAAGAGGGATATGAAGAAGGGGAAAAGGAAGGGGAGAGGAGGGGAGGGGAGGGTGGAAAGGGGGGACCCCATATTTCGAAACCACTACATTTTAGAACGAATAGAATACAGAATACATAAAAGATGACTAGAAGAAAAGCATTTAATGCACCATAGTGCTATTAAATAACATAGTTGATCCTATTCCAGGATATGGGAAGCAAGGTCCCTCCCACCTGTCCCTCCATTAGAATCCCCCAGTATAAGTAAAAATGCAAATGTGACAACATCATCACACAGGGCAGGTCCAGTTACAAAAAGGGTTTGTAGCTATTAAGTTAATTTAAGCCTGGGGGAGTTATGGCCCAAAGACTCTCTATCTACAGGGTTTCAGCCCTGAGGATTCGATTGTCCCAATCACCCCCCTTGGATTGGGCTGAACTACCTACAAGGCAAAAAATGAAACAGGGGTATTGTCAAAGGCATGATGAAGCCCAATGTGTCTGGAAACCGGTATGATAATTTTGCCATTGCCGGAGTAGTGAATGTGGTCCCGCACTCTTTGACCAAACTCACAGATAGTTTACCCTAAGTAAAATGCATGAAAAGTGCACATCATTAAGTATATCACCCCGCGGGTCTTACAGGTGGCATGCCATCGAGATTGCTGACACTGTCCATTGGGGAGAAAAATACCCTTCCCCTCAGTGAACCAGGGGCACCGGTCACAGTCACTACATCGGTAGGTACCTCTGGGGGTGTGGCCCCCCTAGTGACATTGGAATAATGGCTGGAGGTCAGGGTATCCCTCAGGGATGTAGCCCTTCTGAACACCAGTGCAGGATAGGGTTGTAAGTATTTAGATAATACATAATCATCGGTCAATAAATGCCAATGGCGCAAAATCAGTAAACGTAGTGATTTCTCATGAGCAGAGTACTGAGTAATGAATTTGACCGCATCCATCTTAGGTTTGGGGTTGTTCTGAAATAAGAGTTCAACCCTCGGCCTATCCCTGCCTTTGTTAAAGGCCTTTCTGGTTTGCAGGGATTTGGATTGAATGATGAAATCCTCCTCAGAGGAGCAATTCCTTCTGAGGTGTAAGTATTGTGCATATGCACAGGGACAGGAAAGAGCAAACAACTGGGTACAATAAATATTACACTATGGAGATACTCCATAGCTACTGGAGTGTTTGAAAACAATATTAATAAAAATAAAATAACATTAAGTAGGGTAGTGGTTATACAAGGATAGTGGGCCTCTGGGTGTGTTATCCACCCCTAGAATAAATTGAAAAAGCCACCGGTATTACATTTTTAAAAAAGTACCAAGGTCCTGATTAATAAGGTGCATATCAAGAAAGTTTGGTGGAGGCAGATAAGGATTTTTTATGGTATGTGTAGCGCTTACCCCCGTAGGACAGGCTGAGTTTGAGGATATAATTTACTACTCTGACAGTACAACCCTTTGCACGCTCGTATCTCCAGTTGTCTAGGGGTATATTGAAAGAAGTTGAACACCAATCACTTTTCTGATGCTTAAACAGGATAACTTTTATTCTTCACACAAGAACAAGGAGAGAGGGGTAGGGAGCTCAGGACACCCTTTCAGCGACAATCAAAAATATGAATAGGCAGGCAGACTCTCAGGCAAAAATACAGTGAGACAGCATAACAGGTCGCAGCCTCTTCTGGACACTCTGACACGTGGCTGTCTCACTTAGCAACCCCAAAAATGAACATTACACTTGCGGATCTATAGAACTCCCTCTTAGTTCTCTAAACTTCAGTGGATCCCAATTTAGCAACAACAGAATGTACTCACAAACATGTAGAACTCTCTCACAGTTCTCTGGGCTGGTAGAACTCTCTCACAGTTCTTTGGGCTTAAGTGGATCCTGACATAGAAAATGAACAGAGTACACTCACGGGTCCATGGAACTCTCTCAGTCCCCTTACTGAAGCAGATCCTGGGCAGGCGCACCACAACACTTTACATCTTCCGGACAGGCATGGGTCTCCTGAATAGGCCTAAGGACTCAGGCCTGGCTGCCATGAGGCTTCTGTAACGCAGGCCCCTCCCAGCGAATTGGGAGAGCGACTGGGGCCTACCCCAGCGGAGCTGGGCTGGACGCTCCTTTCCCCAGAGGAGCTGGGCTGGACTCTGCCCGACTGGGCCCCGATCACATGATTTCCTCCCCATATATGGTCTCCTCCCACCTACCCACAATGCACTTGCACCGAGTGGATTGGCTAGGAAAAGAATGAGATCATTCCAGAATGTTCTGGAATATTATGACTTATCTCACCCATGTCTTAGGCAGCAGTGCCACCTACTGACATAGTGGAGAAGTACACTAAAAAGAGGAAATCCAGTAATCAGGAACTACAAATTACAGCAAGACCAGTACTGTCTTGCAAATATATTTTGCCTAACAGCCTAACAAATTTAGCACCCCGCTACATATGTAATGAACATAAGACAACAATTATAAAAAAAATATACAATTTTATTGGGATACATAGTTAAAAAGCTTTCTCTCTGCCAAAGGGGGCCAGAGAAAATCAACTCAATGCAACAGACAGTATATAAGTATATACACATTTACATCAAGGCTGAGGTTCCATGCAGGAAGGTCTGGTTCATGATCCCAAAAGTGGAGGTCCTAACTGTGACACTAATCCAGCATGCACTTTTACATGTTTCACAGAGATCCACTTCTTCAGAAAGGGAAGTACTTCAGCTTAATTGTGTTTCTACGAAAGAGAGATTCCACACATAAATACATATAAACTGCTTTATTTACATCATGTAGTTCAACATGCTAAGACCCAGGTGGCAGAGCTTCACTGTGGGAGCTTTTAAATGTACAATAAGTAGTGGCTTAGAGGTCTCACCCCACCCTCCCTAGGGCAGGATGAGCCCCCCGGGGATAATACTCTAGGGGCAAGGACAACCAACTCACCTAGATCCCAGGCCCAGGGCCACAACACCAGGAACCCGAGGATTCCAAACACTAGCTGGGCGAGTGTGGAAGCCAGGGGCCAGGGGGACCCATAGGCAACCCTGACAGGCACAGGGAGAACATGCAAAATCCAGGCAGGTTTTGCATTGGTTGGGATTTGAGCCAATAACCCTAGTGCTGGCAGGCAGAAGTGCTGACCACTTAGCCACTGTGCTGCCCACACAGAGAAGCCAATAACTTAGCTCCATGGCCTGTCTGCTAGTATTTCAGAAGAAGGTCAGCAATGGTAGCGCTAGCAGGAAAGTCTTACTTTAAAATGGCCTTGCCACCAGAGAGCTCCACATCAATCAAAACCAGGCTGCAAAAGAAAAAGATTACTGCAAAAGAAAAAGATTACTTATACCTACTGTTGCGGTGGGGGCAATTCCAGGCATGGCTGTCATTAAGCCTAGGTTTACAGTTGAGCGTCTCCATTTTCATGTGTTTTTTTTACACACATAAACATGCGTTTTATGTTTTTTTCAAGTGATTTGTTTTGGCCTATGGAAAGCAGTATCTTTTGTGATATCATCTGTGTCATCTTCCTTGTATTTGCATCCTAGTTTTTCTGTGGTGTTAGTGTGTGTTGCTGCATTATTGGAACTGTGCTGCTTCTTCACTCTAAGCATTTAAAGTGTGATTTCTATAACTGATCCAGTTGTAGTGAGATAGCTTAACTTACAGTCTTAGTAACTTGGCAGACATTGACTCGATCCAAATGCCGTCATGCAGATCAGATCATAAAAAGCTTTAATCCAAAACTTGTGCAGATCAAAACAAATGAACATGACAAATAGCCATAAACTCATAGTATGTCTAGCTCCATCAGAATACAGTACATGTGGTGAATGAAGGTTAAAGCATGAAGAAGGGTGGGACTAAGTACACTGAGTATCCCCAAACTACAGAGTGAGCAGTAGTGTATCCATGGGTGCAGGGTGTTCACTGCACATGGGCCCCTGAGGGGATGGCCATTGTGGCCCACATTGTACCCATGGATGATCCCTAGGTTGACAGTCCGGATGATCTGTGTGGCGGGGGAAAGTTTCAAGCACAGATCTCCCTGTATGACTTTTCAACTGACAGTCGCTTCTCCTCCTCTCCCTTCCGTTGCTATCAGCTGAAAAGTCATACAGAGAGAACTGTGCTTGAAAACTTCCCCCCGCCGCATTGATCAACCGGACTGAGCCGTGTCCTCCTCCTGCAGCCCTCCGTGTCCTCCTGCAGCCCCCATGTACACCTCCTCCTCTGGCCAATGTGTCCTTCTCCTCCAGCTCCCTCCGTGCCCTCCTCTTCCTCCAGCCCCTCTCTGTGTCCTCCAAAAAACACAATTGTAAAAAAATTTTAAAAAATGAAATAAAAAACTACTGCCACCATCCCCACCCCACCCCACCC
>BLSH010063818.1:34947-53983 GCA_018402905.1 Glandirana rugosa
ACAACTACATTCACTGTGTAATAACAAGTTTTTAGTAGAGGATCAAGTTTTCCCTCTCAAAAGAATCTGTCCCTCTAAGCAACACCTGGAAACTCTCCCCTTTGAACTAGGAGATGATTTTTGAACAATAATGTGTCACTTACAGCAACAGCTGGCCCTATAGGAGTAGGCAATGGTTTTTGAACAAGAATCTGTCCCTCTAAGCAGAAGCCTCTACCTAGTGCAGTCAGATCACTCAAAGCAGCAGTATGTGAAATCTGAAATTACTCCCACAATCTGATCGTTGTGTGCGATCCCACAATCTGATCGTTGTGTACGAACGTACGATCGTTTCATTAGACAGAGTTTAATCTGCAATCTCCAACTCTAAGCAGCAGTATTTGAAATCTCAAATTCCCCCAACAATCTGATCGTTGAGCACGATCGTGGCGATCGTTGTTTTAAGCAGAGTTTGATCTGCAACTCAAAGCAGCAGTATTTGAAATCTCAAATTACCCCAACAATCTGATCGTTGAGCACGATCATAGCGATCGTTGTTTTAAGCAGAGTTTGATCTGCAACTCAAAGCAGCGGTATGTGAAATCTCTAATTTCTGCTATCTGTCCTCAGAGCAACAGCACAGACAGCAGTAGTAACCGCTTGCCGACGGCTGATCGGCAATTGACGGCGACAATGTGGCTCTGTAACGCGAATCGCCGTCATACGACGGCGGGCGCGATACTGAGCCACTGTGAGCGCGTGCGCGCCACCGGAGGCGCGCCCGCGCGCTCACTGTGTCCGGGGGGGTCCAGGGAGCGGGTGCGGCGGCTTCGATTGCCGCCGGCCACCCGCTTTCCCCCCCCCGGAGCGAATGAGCGGAGGTCCGTGTATGTAAACACGGACCTCCGCTCTGTGTGAGGGGGAAGGCTGTGACCACTTCCTTTCCCCAGCTAGGCAAGTCCCCCTACAGTAAGAACACGCCCAGGGAACATAGTTAACCCTTAGAGCGCCCCCTGCAGGTTAACCCCTTCACTGCCAATGGCATTTACACAGTAATCAGTGCATTTTTATAGCACTGATCGCTGTATAAATGCCAATGGTCCCAAAAAAGTGTCAAAACGTTCCGACATGTCCGCCCCAATATCGCAGTACCGCTAAAAATCGCAGATCGCCGCCATTTTTAGTAAAAAATAAAAAAAAAATAAAAACCCCAAAAATGAATTCTCATCATCCGTAAATGCGACCACGTTTGCGCAAACCAATCAATAAACGCCGATTGCAATTTTTTTTATCGCAAATATGAGGAAGAATATAAATCGGCCAAAAACGGTGAAAAAAAATGTTTTTTTATATTTATTTTTTTTGGATTTGTATTTTAGCAAAAAGTAAGAAATTTGGGTTTTTTTGCAAAATTGTCGCTCTTCTTTTGTTTATAGCGGCGATCAGAAATGACGCAGAGGTGATCAAATACCAGCAAAAGAAAGCTCTGTTTGTGGGAAAAAAAGGACGCAAATTTCGTTTGGGTGCAACGTCGCACGACCGCGCAATTGTCAATTAAAGCGACGCAGTGCCGAATCACAAAAAGTGCTCCGGTTCTAAAGCTGGAAATCCTTCCGGGGCTGAAGTGGTTAAAGGAATCTATCTCAGGATGCAGGATCAGGTCTTAAAATGTCTCAAATCTGTCCCTCACGCAGTCAGCTACCTTTCCCTACACTAACCCAAGGAGCATGTGACTGCAGCACTGTGACTCCAGCTTATAAAGAGGCTGGGTCACATGATGCACTGGCCAATCACAGCCATGCCATTAGTAGGCATGGCTGTGATGGCTTCTAAGGGCAAACCAGTGAAACACTTGTTGATTGGCTGCCCTGCAGCTTCTCAACACGTGGAGTAAAATAGCAGAACCCCGGACCGAACCCGAACGATTTTTGAAATGTCCGGGTCCGGGTCCGTGCCACGGACACCCGAAAGTTCGGTACGGACCCGAACGTTACAGTCCGGGTTCGCTCAACACTAACTATGGGCTCTACAGACTGTGTTCGAATTCTTGGTGGCTGTGGGACACTACTTGTGCTAGCCATTGCACCAGCTTGAACTGCACTTATGGGACTCTCCACGTTACCAAGTGTTACTGCAGTGCTGGTTTGTCTATGACCAGGATGTACGAAGCCGCTGGTGCTTGCCAGTTTGCTAGGAGGTTGAGCACAGCACTAGAACTGGCTCTCTGCTGCATACGAGAACCATGCGGTTGTTGCACCCCTGCAACAAAAGAATGGGGTCGGGTATGCCAGACCTTAGCAGGGACCACTACTCTATCGTCAGAGCTATCTGTCAGGGTGCCGCTGCTCTCTACAGGTTTGTATAGTGAGCCTGAATCCGATTCTGATTCTGACAGTGAGGCTTCTCTGCACTCTTATCTGTCATGCTCAGTATCCTCTAGGCCTCTTCACTAGTGCACCTTTCATTTGACATTTTGGCCACTAAATTTACAGGTACCTAGTGTGACTCACAGGTAAAAAAGCACCTGGTTGTCAAAGACAGCTTGAATCACTACAAAAATTAACTGCTAGCGCTAGCAGGGATCAGGCGTGACTCTGCTAATGCTGTGTATTGGAAGTGGCGGCGATCTACTGATCCTGGACTTTGGATGGGCAGGGTGGAGGGGCTAAATGAAGGTAGTGACAAGTGTCTGGGTTGATCCTGCTAACACTGCATTTTTAGGAACACTATACTATTGGGGATGCTAGTATAGTTCTGATCAGATCAAAGATATTGATCTGTTCAGACACTATAATAGCAATGGAGGTATATAGTGTTTGTGTGTATGTTAGTGTTCCTGGCAATCAAAGGGTTAAAATCTGACACTGTCTGGGATTAATGCTACTACTAACTGAGCTAACACCTAACTGATGCCCCCTGTGACACTAATACAGTGTTTATAAAATAGATGTGTACACTATACTAATGACATGGTGTTAAAGAGTTAAATGGGGTTGATCAAGTAGTTAAACCTACATTAGGGTATATATGGCAGGTACCTTGGCACTATACAAGACTGACGGTGATGCTAACTGGCGTTACCCGTGGCACTAATACAGTGATCAGAAAAATAATCTGTACACTATACTAGTGCCACTGTGACAGGCGGTGAAAGGGTTAACTGGGGGTGATCAAGGGGTTAAACCTTTAATAGGAAATATATGGGAGTACCCTACACCTACCTGGGACTACCGCTAACTACCACTAACTACCCCTAACGCTGTTAGCGTCACAAGTGACACCAATACAGTGATCAGTAAAAAATCTGAAAACTGCACTTGGTGACACTGTGACTGAGTGAAAGGGTTAACTTTAGGGGGGGAGATCAGTTAAGAGTGTGCCTACGTGTCCTGGTGTCAGTGTAGTGCGTGTGTACTCACAGTGATACGCTTTCTCCCTGCACACTGGAGCCAAAAAGGGCTCCAGGAGGGGAGGTTGCATAACTTCCTGTGCCTGTGGTTACATTACACAGGCACAGGATGGTCTGTCATTCGCCAGAACCGATCAGCAGGTCCAGACCAGAAATAATTGGCCTGGACCTGTAGACTGATCGGTTCTTTTAACAAACCCGATTGCCGCAGGGACGGCGGGGGCACGCACAATGTACCTGCACGTTGTTTCACGCAGCTCGGCTGCCCTGCTGCAATATATACATTATGCGGCGGGCAGTCCAGAACTGGTTAAACCAGTAGCTAGTGGCAGCAAAAGCTTTAATTATAACAAAAAAAAATTCTGTTGTGTTAGTGGTGGCTGATGCAAATTATTGTTTTTGTTATATCAAAATAGGGTCTTTTGGAAGCAGCTCAAACTTATTATTTGTACCCAATCTTTATTTGGATAGATGTTGCATTAATTGAATATTGTGCAGAGTATTGAAATAATGCCTGAAAGCTTGTTGTATGCAGAAGATAGCTTTACTTTCATGGAGAATGTCAGAACATGGCTTACATTATAGGAAACAGAAACATGAACTGAATAACAAACAAGTGCATAGCCAGATACAGAGGGTACTTCCTCTCATATAATAGAATACATACTATAACACTATAACACTGCAGCGCCACCTGCTGGTATAAATGGGTATAATGCATATGTATAGTTCATTATATACAGTATATAAAACTTGTTGCTCTTCCAACACCCCTTCTCAACAGCATATGCTTTGTCAAATTTTATTCAGCTACTTCTGTATATAACTATGACGTTCCTTTAACAAAGGCTTGGTGAGTGCATCAGCAGTCATCTCCTCTGACAGGCAGTATTGAATGTCAATAACACCTTGCTCTTGATTGTCCCTCAGTAGGTGATACTTGGCAATGATGTGTTTGGTCCTAGGGTTAACCCTTTCTGATTGTGTAAGCTTTATACAACCCTGGTTGTTTTCAAAAATGGGAATTGGTTTTGACATGTTTATCCCAATGTTCACAAAAAGTTGATGAATCCATATTGCTTCTTGACAAGCGTGTACTGCTGCAATGAACTCTGCTTCAGTTGAAGATAAAGCGACAGTTGCTTGCTTTTGACTAGGCCAACTTATGGTTCCTTCCCCATACTGGAAGATGAATCAGCTTGTGGATTTGTGGTCTGTACAGTCCCCGGCCCAATCAGCATCCACATATCAGACCAGTTTTGGATGTGATGTGGCAACATAGAGCAGCTTACCGATTGCTCTGCGATACATATCATTGTTGGATAGCAAATTTTATGCTTCATTTCTCTTTTGATAGCCTGGTTCCATAGGAGTTTTCACTTCCTTTGCATCTTGCATATAGAATTGTTCCAAGATTTCAGAGATTTTCTGAGATTTGAGATAACTTCCATCTTCTCTCTCTATTTGGATTCCCAGATAGTAGCTAATGTTCCCTAGCTCTTTGATTTCAAAATTTTCTTTCAGCTTGTGAAGTGATTGTAACCCCTTCTTGTTCAAAACAAGTTATAATGTCATCAACATATATAAGGATGTATATCCATCTGTCTCCTTGATTCTTGGAGTAAAGACAGGGGTCTGCTTTACTTCTTGAGAATCCCTCTCTGGTAAGAACTTTGTTTACTTTCTCATTCCACATCCTTGCAGATTGCTTAAGACCATAAATGTTCTTCTGAAGTTTACACACAAGGTTGTCTCCATGCTCAAACCCTGGTGGTTGATTTCACCCTGGTGGTTCACTTGCATGCCTTTCCTGGCTGCAACACTAAGAAGCGCTCTGATGGTGGAGTGTTTTATGATGTGAGCAAATGTTTCTTCACTGAATTTCTGGGAGTAACCTTTGGCAACTAGTCTGGCCTTGTATTTGAGGATATTCCCTTCTGCGTCTGACTTTACTTTGAAAGTCCACTTACTTCCTATAGTTTTGCTGTTAGGAGGGAGCTCTGTGAGTGTCCAGGTTTTATTTTCTTGAAGTGACTTTAATTCTTCTTCTGCTGTCTCTCTCCATTTATTGGCTTCACACTTTGGCAATTTTTCTATGTCTTCCCAGGATGTTGGTTCAAGTATGCTGCGTGTTTTGACAGTGTATGACAGCTTCCGGGGTGATATTTCCTTTGTAGTCTGAGTGGATCTTCTGATTTCAGGCAGTTCAGCAGGGTCTGGTGGGGAACTTGGTTTAGGCAATGTGAGTTCCACCTCTTGTTCTGACTCCTGCACAGGTTCACTTTGGTCAACCTTTTCTTCTAGTTTGTTGGGCATACTAATTTCACAGCTTTCAGGGATCAGTGTTTCTGGCGATGAGCTCTCATCAAAATAAACACTATGGCTTATTGTCACTTTGTCAGTCTTTGGGTGTAGGAATCTTTAACCCTTAGTTTGCTCACTGTAGCGTACTAGAATGCCCTCTATGGCTCTGTTCTCCAGCTTGGATCTCTTCTCGCTTTGAATATAGGCATATGCTTTACATCCAAACACTGATGTGCCCAATGCTAGGCTTTGATCCATGCCACCAGTGGTGGCTGGTGTATAAGGGGCGCTTGGGCGACACCTCCCCGCTGGCTAAAAAGAAAAAAAAAAGTCAGCCTTGCCCCACTGCAGAAGGCGCTGGTACATTGACTTTTTTTTTTCGGCTCCTTGGCTGTCACCTGACAGCCAAGTAGTGAGCCTATTGGTCAGCCATTAAAGTCTATATGTGTGCGCTGAAAGGGCACACACACATAGTCTAATTGGCTGCCCCGAGCCTGCGGCTCAGGGTGATTGGATGCCGTGACCGGGGGGGTCACTGTGGCGGCGGACGTGACTCCCGCTCCCACAGAGGCCCTGACCGATGACTGACGGACTGATGACTTGTACCGACTTCGGGGGGTCTCTGTAATGTACCCCACCTGTGATACTGGCTGCAAAAGTGCCCCCATCTGTGTTATTGGCTGCAAAGTGCCCCCACCTGTTATACTGGCTGCAAAGTGTCCCCACCTGTGATATTGGCTGCAAAATGCCGCTACCTGTGTTATTGGCTGCAAAGTTCCCCCACCTGTGTTATTGGCTGCAAAGTGCCCCCACCTGTGATATTGGCTGCAAAGTACCCCCACCTGTGATATTGGCTGCAAAGTGCCCCCACCTGTGATATTGGCTGCAAAATGTCCCCACCTGTGTTATTGGCTGCAAAGTGCCCCCACCTGTGTTATTGGCTGCAAAGTGCCCCCACCTGTGATACTGCCTGCAAAGGGCCCCTACCTGTGTTATTGGCTGCAAAGTACCCCCACCTGTGATACTGGCTGCAAATTGCCCCCACCTGTGATATTGGCTGTAATTTGCCCCACCTGTGTTATTGGTTGCAATATACCCCACCTGTGATGCTGAGCTGTATACTGTGTCCTGTGATGCTGACCTGTGTACTCCTGACACAATATGTGGAATACAGGGGGCGGAGTGGGTGGATTATATAAGGGGTGGTGCTTATTAGAAGCACCACCCCCATCCTAAAACTTCACCAGCCGCCACTGTATGCCACATTTCGAATGGAGTACTTTTAATGGCTCTTGAGGGTAGTCTATTCTGTAGGTAGATTGCAGTCATGACTGCATCTCCCCATTACTTGTGAGGTAGGTTGGCATCCGACAACATGTACCTGGCCATTTCTATAAGAGTGTGATTTTTCCTTTCTGCTACTCCATTTTGTTCAGGAGTGTATGGTTTGGTTGTCTGGTGTACTATTCCTTGTCTCTTCAGATATGAGGCCACTTCTTTGCATATGTGTTCTCCCCCATTGTCAGTGCGTATTATTCCTGGTTGCGTTGAAATTTGTTGCTAGACATGGCAACAAACTCTTGAAGTTTCTCTGATGTTTCATTCTTGTGTTTCGTCAGATAAGTAGTTGTGTACCTGGAATAATCATCAATGAAAATCAGTAGATATCTGTTCCCATCTGACGTGGGAGTTTTCATTGGACCGCATACGTCACTGTATATGAGCTGTAGGGGTTGAGTGGTTTTTCTTTGAGACGCCTGTGGAAGGGGAGCACGTGTGGCTTTTGCTTCAATACAGTACTTGCATTTCATGAGCACTTTGCAAGGCACTATTGTCAAATCTTCTAATAAGCCTCTCTTTATAATGTCCTGTATAGCTTCTGGACTTCAGTGCCCTGTGCCATAAGTGAATACATTTGCTGTGTGGGTCATTAGAGACTATATTGACTTGCTGGTCTGTGGTGATGAGCCTGTATAGATGATCATCCAGTTTTCCTTTTATGCGAAATTGCTTATTATTGTGAAAGGTACATTCATCACCCTGGAACTTAACTGTGAGACTGTTGTTTGCAAGACTTTTCACTGATAGAAGGCTGCCTTCTAGTTCTGGTACATACAGCACTTTCTTTACAAGTATACTGTGCTTACCTCCTTGCGGTATAATGCAGTTCAGGAAGCCCTGGCCTTTACCTTTTCCCATTTGCTAGGAAAACTTTGTCTTTTGCACTGTAATCAATGTTTGTGAAGATGGTCTCATCAATAGTTATGTGGCTTGTCGTTCTTGAGTCTATGCACCAGTCGCGTAGCTTTCCGCTCTGTGTCACTTTAAAAGTGCCACTCCGACTTCCGGTTCCGGAACAAGCCTTTATAAAACCTGCTCCCACATCTCCTAGGGCAAGCAAATCCACCCAGGGGACACCCGCAGAGCACCCGCCACCCTCAAATGGACAAATTAGTTGTCCACAGCTTTCCCGGACACACCGCATCCCCGCGGCCGGGACACAGTGTGCAGAGCTCCGTAGCTCCCATCATGGTGGACACAGAGGAGGCCTCACTCAGCCAACAAGGAGTGCCGGTGGGACTGTCCATGGCGATAAGCAATACACATCACACCGCTCCCACTTCATTTCACTTGCCAGAGGAACAATACGGAGCATTAGCCCAAGCAGTGGTGGAACTCCTTACCACATCTATAACCTCTGCGATGGACCGGGCCATTGCAGCAGGTATGACACAAATCAGTAAGGACTTAGGGGAGCATGCTAAATGCATAGGGGACTTGGAGATGAGAGTCTCTGATATAGAGGATGAAATACACAGCTCACAATCCTCTGAGCAACAACTAAAGCAGACACAGCAATATCTTCTTGAGAAAATTGACGACCTCGAAAATTGGGGAAGGAGGAACAACCTGCGCATTGTAGGCCTCCCAGAATCCATCCCCCCTGATTCCCTCCAAGATATCTGTGCAACGCGCATACCCGGGGCTCTAGGTATAACATCATTATGCACTGTAGAAAGGGTGCACAGATTAGGATCTCCGTCAAATGACAGACGCACTCTTTTTCCCATACGGAAGAAACCATGCAATACCTGCATAGCTACCTCCATATTGTCATGAACACCACATCCCCCACGATATCACAGCGCATCGGAGACCCGAGAGAACAGCGCAGCCCAAGAAAGGACCCACCAAAAAAGCTGGGGCTTACCAACCTCTCTGGCAAGGAATACAAGCGCTAACCACATCAGCTACCTGAAAATGAACACCACTGATCACTACTGTTTTATCCTTTTCTCGTTCATGTTCATTACAAACTGCCCGCACGGACTAGAACACCTATGCACTACCAAGCCTCAACTATTGTGTGTAATGCATGTTAATATCTTCTGTAACCCACTGTGTGAATTAAGCGCCCTGTCTGCAAGTTGTCCTTTCATCACTACCTAGCCCCACAGCCTTTCTATGGTCTGCTAAATGACATCTCCCTGGGCAATAGAGCACTGATAAGGGCAGCCCATGGAGTAATTTGGCACAAAGCAAACCCTGCGGTGTGCAAAAATGGTAAAAGTTATTACCCTAGGAGATTTCAACCTAACTGACCCTGGTAACGCTGTTGATGGAGGGAGAACCCACATGCGGAAAAAAGCAAAGTACAGTCTTCTTTGGTTCTTGAGTTATATTCTGCTTAGAAAGAACAGCGTCTGTTCTCTTCTATATCCTCCACCCCACTCTCTTCAGCTTAGCCTACCACCACTAACCACATCACCTGTCATCACAGTCAAAACATTAATACTGTTAGGAAAATCCTGCAAAAAGGTCACTTTTGAGCGCTCCCGCGCGTTCCTGCGTGTGCACGCGCCGGAAATGGCGCCAAACGGCTCCATTTAAGCCCAGCAAGCCCTGCAGCAAGTGCTTTCTGATCTACAGCGTGTGACCTGTTTTCCTGAGCGACCTGTGACCTGTTATCTGTTCCTGTGACCCGGCTACCCCGACTTTGTCTGCTGCCAGCCTGTTGACGAACTCTGCCTGTACATGACCACTCTTTTGCCTGCTCCCTTGTACCGTGCCGCCAGCCAGTTGCCGACCCTGCCTGTACCACCAATCTTCTAACTTGCACGAGACCGGAAGGACCTCTACACCTGTCACCGGTGACCAACTCAACCCTCGTACCATCCTCACTCCTGGACCTCCTGTTTACTCTATCAGGGGTTCACGAATCATGGTTGCAAGGGAGGTTACCCCTGCATAAGTCAGACTCCACCATCAGGTACGTGACAAATACATTACAACCGACACGCCACAGCATCTCCACCAACCAGACTACACCCCCCGTAAACTAACTCTAACATGAAGCTGATCACATGGAACGTAAAGGGCCTTTGTTTGCCACACAAACGCTTGGCAGTACTTCGCCATCTAAGACATCTAAAAGCAGATGTCGCATTCCTCCAAGAATCCCACCTCTCAGAAACAGACCTTACATGCCTACGTAAACTCTGGGTGGGACAAATTTACGGCTGCCCAGCAGTCAAGGGTAAAGCAGGAGTAGTTATCCTAATACATAAACGCATGCAGGGACAGATCACCTCCACTCACGTAGACTCAAAAGGTTGTTTATGCTCTCTCGTTATCAAACATCATGCAAGTTACCGGGTACTCACAAATATCTTTGCTCCCAACACACCGTCTAAAGAATTCTTTCAGGAACTCACTGAACACGTGGCCCCACTACTCAACCTGCTGTTATTACTAGCATGTGATTTTAACATGGTGATGGATCTAGCAGAAGATAAAACTCATCCCCATAGCACCACCATCTCCGATACTCTAAAACAACCCACCCATCTGCAACACTTTATCGATAGCTTACACTTAACAGATGTTTGGAGATTAGCTAATCCAGTAGGTAAAGAGTACTCGTTCTCCCCCCCCCCCCCCTCACAACTCGCTATCCAGAATAGATTACATCCTAACCAAGTCTAGCCTTCTCACCTACACCTCGGACTCCCAGATACACGAACCCACATCATCAATGAAACACGGATTTGGCGTTTCCCCCAATATCTTGCCCACGACCAAGACTTAAAACTTAAACTAGCTAAAGCATGGGAGGATTACTCAACAAATAACTCATATCACCTTCAGGACAATCCCAATCTCTTCTGGGACACGGGAAAGGCGGTACTTAGAGGGACGATCATTTCATACTCATCTCACTTTAAGAAACGTATCCAGCAAGGATATGCTAAAGCCAGCAAAACACTCAGGGATACCCAAGGGCTCCTGTCTCATAGTAACACACAAACCCATAGAGATGAATGGCGGAAAGCAAAAAACAATTTTGACACCTGGGCCAAGGAACAAGAAAAATTACACAAGTCTCTAAACGACTTAAAATGTCATAAGTTTGGCAACAAGCAGGGTAAACTTTTAGCTGCTCTATGCAAAGGTCCATACACCGCCACTCACATAACTTCACTTAAAAATAAACCGGTCATATTGGTAACATCCCCCAAAGACGTCAATAATGTCCTCAAACAGTTTTATGCTTCTCTCTATGGCCATGACCTCATCGACGAGGATGTAGCTACATCCTTTCTAGAGAAGGTCCAATTGCCCAACATACGAGAATCGCAAATAGCCCAACTTAATGCCCCAATAACCACCCAAGACATCTGCCAAGCCATCAACACACTCGGGACAGGCAAAGCCCAAGGCCCAGATGGCTATAAAGCCGAATTCTATCAATTGAATCAGGACAGGATAGCTCCCACTTTACAACGAGTATACCAATACATATTGGAAGGTAACAACTATCTTCAGTCTGGCTTCCAAGTCCACATCAAATTGATACCAAAAAAGGGGAAAGACCCGACAGAACCCTGCGTCATACCGTGCAATATTGTTATTAAGCATAGATTTAAAAATCCTATCAAAAATCATAGCTAGTAGACTCGCAAAATTTATCCCAGACCTTATTTACCCCTCCCAATCAGGCTTCACCCAAGGTAGATCGGCAGCACCTAATATCAGGAAATTCCTAGCTGTCTTAGAGCAATCCAAGACCAGCTCCAGCGGTGAGGTCACCATAATTACATTAGACGCGGAAAAAGCGTTTGATAACGTGAGTTGCCAATGGCTGGATCTGGTCTTGCACAAATTTGGCTTCTCTGGACCCTTCCTGCATTTAATCCAGCAAATGTATTCAGCACCAACCACAAACATGGTTGCAGCAGGGATCTCGAATTCAATAAAACTACACAAAGGTACCCATCCTCCTTTTTAACTTCGCAATTGAGCCCCTCTCCCGCTATCTGACATACTATTCCAACATCCACGGTGTCCAACTATGATCCCAAATTGTACACACTGCGTTGTTTGCGGAAGATATTCTTATTTTCTCATCTGACCCAGAAAAGACATACCCCAAATCAAGGAAATATTCACCACTTTTAGGAAATGCTCTGGCCTGCGGATCAATTTCTCTAAAAGCAAAGTTCCACTGTTCCACTTTCGTCCCATCAGTTGGACTTCCCAGTCGGTCTTCCCCTTAGCTCACCACTATATCACCTATTTGGGGATAAAAATAGGCAAAACTCCCTCTTCCATCTATCACCTCAACTTCACCCCGACAATCAATAAAATTATAGCGGAACTGGGTAACTGGTTGAGCCTCCCTCTCTCACTATTCGGCTGGTGCCATTTATACAAAATGTCTAGCTTTCCCAAACTCCTGTACCCCCTACAACCGATTCCCTTATTGCTCAAACACGCTGACAGTATAAAACTAAACAAAACTCTCTCCCGCTTTATCTGGAAGGGTAAGAAACCAAGAATTGCACTACAAAAACTATCTTTCCCTAAACATTGCAGAGGGTTAAATCTCCCTAACACCAGACTATACTATGTTTCTTGTCTATTGAGGGTGGGGTTGGACTGGATTAGGAGAACGTCTAGATATTCCAATTATGGTATAGAATCACAATTTGCCTTACCCTATAAACTTGAAACACTATTTCAGTGTAGCATGAAAACTCTTCCTTCTAACCTTAAAACCAACCTGCTACTTAAAAAGACCATATTAGCATGGAGAGAAACCTGTAAAATTTTGGGGGTCTCCCCCTATATCTCCACACATCTACAGATCAATGGCCATCCACTCTTCCCGCAAGCCCAAGAGCACCCCATGTCAATGTGGTCAGCCCATGGCCTCAACAAGTTCTACCAACTGTATGATCCATGCTCAAATGCACCGCTGCCAGCAGATACCATTTGCGAAAAATACGGACTTCCATCCCACCACTTCTTATCAATCCACCAAACTACCAGCTTCATAGCCAGTCTCTGCCCAGCAAAAGATAAACAATTTAAAAGCTCACTCCTGGATACCCTTCTGGACCGTAGCTGTCACAAGATCTCGGAGATATATAAACCCCTTTCCTCTTTGCCTAAAATGATCTCCAAGCATTTATCACCCAAATCCTGGAATGCAGATCTCCAGTCCAAGTAGGCCTTTACCCACATTCTGCAAGGCTACAATACCACATGTGACCTTATCTGCAACAATACAAAATACTACACAGAGCATATATACCTTACCTAAAGCCTAAAGGAGTACCTCAAGAAGCACTTTGTCCTTTATGCAAGACACCTAAAACCCATATGCTTCATAAACTATGGTCATGCAATTGAATACAAACATTTTGGCATGAGCTGGAGCTCTTCGTGTCCTCAGCCACAGGTCTTCCTCCACGTGGGAATATACAGTTGTATGCAAAAGTTTAGGAACCACTGACAATTTCCATGATTGTCATTTATAAATATTTGGGTGTTTGGATTAGCAATTTCATTTTTATCTATCAAATAACTGAAGGACACAGTAATATTTCAGCAGTGAAATTAGGTTTATTGGGTTAACAGAAAATGCAGGTGAATAAATTTGGACACCCCAACAGAAAAATCACATCAATATTTAGTAGAGCCTCCTTTAACAGAAATAACAGCCTCTAGACGCGTCCTATAGCCTGTAATGAGTATCTGGATTGTGGATGAAAGTATTTTGGACCATTCCTCCTTACAAAACCTCTCCAGTTCAGTTAGGTTTGATGGTTGCCGGGCATGGACAGCCCGCTTCAAATCACCCCACAGATCTTCAATGATATTCAGGTCTGGGGACTGGGATGGCCATTCCAGAACATTGTACTTGTTCCTCTGCATAAATGAGTAAATTTTGAGCAGTGTTTTGGGTCATTGTCTTGTTGAATTATCCAGCCCCGGCGTAACTTCAACTATGTGACTAATTCCTCAACATTATTCAACATTATTCTCAAGAATCTGCTGATATTGAGTGGAATCCATGCGACCCTCAACTTTAACCAGATTCCCAGTACCGGCACTGGCCACACAGCCCCACAGCATGATGGAATCGCAGTCCACAGCACCTTATTCCAAAATGAAGCTGGCTTGTCCAAATGCGCGTTTGCATACCTCAAGCGACTCCGTCTGTGGCATGTGTGCAGAAAAGGCTTCTTTGGCATCACTCTCCCATACAGCTTTTCCCTGTGCAAAGTGCGCTGAATTGTTGAACGATGCACAGTGACACCATCTGCAGCAAGTTGATGTTGTAGGTCTTTGGAGGTGGTCTGTGGGCTGTTTTTGACCGTTCTCACCATCCTGTGCCTTTGCCTCTCCAATATTTTATGTGGCCTGCCACTTCTGGCCTTAATAAGAACTGTGCCTGTGGTCTTCCATTTCCTTACCATGTTCCTCACAGTGGACACTGACAGTCTGCAATAACTTTTTGTAGCCTTCCCCAAAGGCCATTTGAGAGTTGTTTTGAGGCCCACATGTTGCCACTCTTCAGGGGAGAGTCAGAGAACAACAACTTGCAATTGGCCACCTTAAATACCTTTTCTCATGATTGGATGCACCTGTCTATGAAGTTCAAGGCTTAATGAGCTCACCAAACCAATTGTGTGTTCCAATTAATCAGTGCTAAGTAGTCACAGGTATTCAAATCAACAAAATGACAAGGGTGCCCAAATTTATGCACCTGTCTACTTTCGTTTTGATGCATATTGTGCATTTTCTGTTAATCCAATAAACCTCATTTCACTACTGAAATATTACTGTGTCCTTCAGTTATTTGATAGATCAAAATGAAATTGCTGATCCAAACACACAAATATTTATAAATGACATTCATGGAAATTGTCAGGGGTTCCTAAACTTTTGCACACAACTGTATATGCTCTTCTCTTCGGTCACCTGGATATTCTGCCTCAAACCCTCTCAAAAACATTTACAAACATGCTATACCGCAACAAAGCATGGATATCCACATGCTACTGGAGGAATTAGATCTTACAACCACGGGAGCTACCAACCAAATAAAATACCACCGAAAATGGGACGCCTTCAATAACACCATCAATCAATAACTGAAAACAAAAATATGTGTCAATATCTTCAAGGCCATCACCGAAACAGTTGCCATGTGCAATACTATAGATGGAACCTATGCTACCTAACCCATATCATTAATTGGGTCGGCAAGCTCTTGAGACCCGCTTCAAAATCATACTATACAAACAAGCTCTAGGGTTAATGAATAATACCAATTGATTGTGGTGACTTCCTCCCACCCCCCCCCCCCCCCACCTTTCCCCCTCTCCTCCCTTCCCCCCTCATCATTCCACCTTTTCAGAGTTAAAGTTTAAAAGTTATGTTATATTGTATACTACCAATGTCGAGTGTCAATTAACAATGTAAAAATTTTGTTTGTACCTTGGAATACCAGACTTTGTTGACATTGTACCTAAAATGATTCTAATTATATGCAAAACAAAATAAAAATTGTCTTTAAGAAAAAAAAAAAAGTGCCACTCCATGCTGTGTCTGCAGTTTCCTTTGTGGCTGCTTTGACTCCTACTTTTCTGGATAGCTGTAACTTTCGCTGCTCAGCTTTCCAGATAGAACAGCCCTTTTTTAAGTGATCAATCTTTTTACAGTGCAAACAGGCTCTGCTTTCTTTGTTGTGCTTTGTGCCTTTGTACATCTTAAGAGCTTTGTCATCATGGTGTGTGTTTTCTTTCCTTCTGTCATATTCAACAATTAATTTCCCTTTGACATATTTCAGTGTAAGGTCCTGCTTTCTAAAGCGTTAATAAGAGCAGTATATGTTTCTGGTAGGCTGTAGAGGAGCAGAGCAACAATATGATTATCTATGATGTCCTCTCAGATGGCACGTAGCTGCTCAATGATCTCTAGCATAGCATTCACATGGTCACAAGTAACGCCCCCATAGTGTAGGTGCTTTTACTTTGTAGCTTTTTGGTAAGAGAGGAAAAATCTAGTCAGGCCTAACTGTAAGTGCAGGCCTGAATGTTTTGATCTGGGCTGGGGAGTGGCTCAGGGGAGGGGCTGGAGATGGAGGGAAGGGACACTTCTTGGAGATTTCCTCCCCTTGAGCTGGGAAAGCTCTAGAAGGGATGGATGAGAAGGTGTCACTTCCTGATGTATGACAAGGATCCCTGACCAATCCACAGGCTGGGTTGGCGGGGGCAAGCCTCCTTAAATACAGCTATCAGCCAGCAGGTGTCAGGAGAGTTCGAGTGGAAGAGATGAGTATGTAGCCGGAGCTGTGGAGCAGGCTTCGTCTGGGAGGGGGGGTGAACCTGAGGCCTGGGGCTTGGGTGCAGCCAGGAGCGAGAGTCGGCTACTGGGGTAGCACAAGGAAGCAGGAGAGCAGCTGGGGTCTACATGGAAAGAGACTCTTTAAAGGATCTACCAAATATACTTGGTGAATTGCGGCCTCTGGGAGTTGGATGAGAAGGCTGAGACAGTCTGGGAAGAGAGAGAGCAGTCTGTGGAAGTCGGTAGTAGCCAACCAAGGAGAAGGAGAGCCGTAAGACTGCAGGACAGACAGACAGGACATCTGGAAGATGGATGGGTTTGGAGTAGTAGTTCATCCAAGGCCCAGCTAGCACCAACGTACTTAGCTACACCAGAAAGAGTCCGTGGGGTTTCAAGGCCCTTCCCAGCGGCTGCAGCAGGCCTCGCCATGTACTAGCTGTGGTGAAGAGGAAGTGTAATGAGATCTAATAAATTTCCTTTCGGACCAGGGAAACAAGTGTAACAGTCAGCAAGTAGTGTGCTGGAGAGAGTAAAGGAGAAGAGTGCGGTCAGCAAGTAGTGTGCTGGAGAGAGGAAGAAGAGTAATGGTCAGCAAGTGGTGTGCTGGAGCAGAAGTGTATATACTGGAGATGTATATAGTAGGCCCCATGTTCAATTACTGGGCATCCCACTGTCATCCCTATTCCCTATCCAAGTTCAACCCCTAAATAAAACAACAAAACAAAGTACCGGTCTGTTCATTGACTCCGGGTGTGTGGAATTTGTGTGCTTGAGGGCAGCGGGCAGGTGGACCACAACTATCAGCTACTCTTGAGGGAGTACATGGCTACACACACATATGCTGGCCTTCTTCTAGTCTTATCTTATAAAGCTTTCATAGTAGAAATAGCTTACTGTTGAGGCTTGAACGTTCATGCAGCTTCTGTAACAAAGTCCACATACCTTTGGCCGTATTCTCTGTTCTTATGTGGATAAGCTGGTCATCTTACACTAGTAAGCTTATAATTGCTTTTGTCTGCCTATCCTTTCTGTCCCAGTCCTATGTCTCTCTGTCTGTGGGTCTGTCTGTATCCAGCACTTGCCAAAAGTCATCCTTAGTGAGAATCATCTCTAGTTTAAACTTCCACAGCTGGTAATTGTCATTGTTCAGCTTTGCTATTGCAAACTTCACATCTGAACCGCTTGCCAGGTTTCATCAGCTTGTATACAGTACTCACAGTCTTGCAGTATCTGCTGGGCGTTGGGTGCCTGCTGGGTGCGCTGGGACCAATAACCTATTGTGCAAAGTATTGAAATAATGCCTGGAAGTGTCCAAATTGGGCCCAAAGTGTCAATATTTTGTGTGGTCACCATTATTTTCGAGCACTGCCTTAACCCTCTCGGCCATTCAATTCACCAGAGCTTCACAGGTTGCCACTGGAGTCCTCTTCCACTCCTCCATGATGACATCACAGAGCTGGTGGATGTTAGAGACCTTGCACTTCTCCACCTTCCTTTTGAGGATGCCCCAGAGATGCTCAATAGGGTTTAAGTCTGGAGACATGCAAAGGGCCCTGGAGTTACTTTACAGTGGTGCACTTGTTGATCATCTGTAATAAAGTGAACTCAGTAGATCCAAAAGAGCTTGACCATCAACCAGTATTGTAATCCGATGGGAATGTGAACAAGTGTTTTCCCTGTCAGGCAGAGTGTAGCAGCAGCCCAGTTTCGTGTAACTTAGAAAGGCAGAATAACAAAGATAATGCAAAGTTCTGGCTTAGAGAGTGTTTTGTGTGACAGCCCCCTCACCAACTCCTATGTGTCAAAGGCCGCGAGGAAAAGCTGCAGCACCGGTCCTTACTAGTGCCCGATTGACACCAACTCACGGGAACATGCACGCTGTTTGGGATGTCTGGGGATGTCCTTTAGATCCAGATGCCCGCCGCCGACTTCCTGACTGTAGCAGGTGTGATCCCCCAGAACTAAGGCTGCAGCATTCTGTCTCACGTCCAGACTCTTCTCTCCCTCATGGTAGCTCTGAGTCCTCCCAGGAAGCTCCTCTAGTAAGGCTTCCTTTCCTGTTGCAAAGGGCTGCTGGATTCTGTAGTTCTCACTATAGAGATCACAGGATTCCATTTCCCAGAGTTCCTTTCTGCTCTTCCAGTCCTCCCTTGATTGGCCAAGTTCCTTCTGCCAATGAATAGTTAGGGGAAAGGGCAGAGTGGGCTGTCTTCCTGTAATGAAATCTGTGGGAGGAAAACATAGAGGGAGGGGTGAAACCATTCATGCAGGCTGACAAGCTGTGTCTGTGTTGAACAAGAGTCCTGGTTAGAGTTGAGCGAACACCTGGAAGTTCGGGTTCTGCTGGTCCGTCCGAACTTCGGGACAAAGTCCGGGTCCGGGTCCGGACGGAACCCGAACGATCGCACGGGCTTCAAGCCTGCCTGGTCGTCTTGGGCTTGAAGGTCCACAAGCGAGTTGAGATTGGTCCTGAGAACAAGTTGTGTCTGTGTCGAACAGTCGGACGTACTTACCAAAGTGGGGAGGGAGATACAAAAGGAGGGTGTCTAAAGTAATGTCCTTCTGTCGGGTGAGACGGGAAAGGGGATTGATAAGTAACCGTCTTCCTTGAACCGGTTAGTTCCCTCCTGACCTTCTCGTCTTTCCTTGAGACCCTTTACCTTAGGACACTAGAGATATCACTCTTGATGTCTTAGGTCGTCGGGA
>BLSH010063818.1:58908-89492 GCA_018402905.1 Glandirana rugosa
TCTAATTTCTGCTATCTGTCCTCAGAGCAACAGCACAGACAGCAGTAGTAAAGTAATCTATCTCAGGATGCAGGATCAGGTCTTAAAATGGCTAAAATCTGTCCCTCACGCCGTCAGCTACCTTTCCCTATACTAACCCAAGGAGCATGTGACTGCAGCACTGTGACTCCAGCTTATAAAGAGGCTGGGTCACATGATGCACCGGCCAATCACAGCCATGCCATTAGTAGGCATGGCTGTGATGGCTTCTAAGGGCAAACCAGTGAAACGCTTGTTGATTGGCTGCCCTGCAGCTTCTCAACACGTGGAGTAAAATAGCAGAACCCCGGACCGAACCCGAACGATTTTTGAAATGTCCGGGTCCGGGTCCGTGCCACGGACACCCGAAAGTTCGGTACGGACCCGAACGTTACAGTCCGGGTTCGCTCAACACTAGTCCTGGTCAGCTCACCGAGGTAATCCTGATATAGAGCAATCCGCTACACATATTCACCTGTTGAAAGAACAAGTGCACTTTTGATTATTTATTTTTATAATATATATATATATATATATATATATATATATATACAGTATCACACAAAAGTGAATACATCCCTCACATTTTTGTAAATATTTTATTATATCTTTTCATGTGACAACACTGAAGAAATGATACTTTGCTACAATGTAAAGTAGTGAGTGTACAGCTTGTATAACAGTGTAAATTTGCTGTTCCCTCAAATTAACTCGACACACAGCCATTAATGTCTAAACCGCTGGCAACTAAAGTGAGTACAGCGAAAATGTCCAAATTGGGCCCAAAATGTCAATATTTTGTGTGGCCACCATTATTTTCCAGCACTGCCTTAATCCTCTTGGGCAGAGCTTCATAGGTTGCCACTGGAGTCCTCTTCCACTCCTCCATGAGGACATCACAGAGCTGGTGGATGTTAGAGACCTTGCACTCCTCCACCTTCTGTTTGAGGATGCCCCACAGATGCTCAATAGGGTTTAGGTCTGGAGACATGCTTGGCCAGTCCATCACCTTTACCCTCAGCATCTTTGAGGTGTGTTTAAAGTCGTTATCATGTTGCAATACTGATCTGTGGCCCAGTCTCCAAAGGGAGGGCATCATGCTCTGCTTCAGTATGTCACAGTACATGTCGGCATTCATGGTTCCCTCAATGAACTGTAGCTCCCCAGTACCGGCAACACTCATGCAGCCCCAGACCATGACACTCCCACCACCATGCTTGACTGTAGGCAAGACACACGTGGTTGCCACCACACACGCTTGACATCTGAATCAAATAAGTTTATCTTGGTCTCATCAGACCACAGAACATGGTTCCAGTAATCCATGTCCTTAGTCTGCTTGTCTTCAGCAAACTGTTTGCAGGCTTTCTTGTGCATCATCTTTAGAAGAGGCTTTCTTCTGGGATGACATCCATGCAGACCAATTTGATGCAGTGTGCGATGTATGGACTGAGTACTGGCACGCTGACCCCCCACCCCTCCAACCTCTGCAGCAATGCTGGCAGCACTCATACGTCTATTTCCCAAAGACAACCTCTGGATATGACGCTGAGCATGTGCACTCAACCTCTTTGGCCGACCATGGCAAGGCCTGTTCTAAGTGGAACCTATCCTGTTAAACCACTGTATAGTCTTGGCCAACGCGCTGCAGCTAAGTTTCAGTGTCTTGGCAATCTTCTTATAGCCTAGGCCATCTTTATGTAGAGCAACAATTCATTTTTTTTCAGATCCTCAGAGAGTTCATTGCCATGAGGTGCCTTGTTGTACTTCCAGTGAACAGTATGAGACAGTGAGAGCGATAACACCAAAAATGGCTAATTGGGCCAATTTGGACTTTTTCACTTAGGGATGTACTCACTTTTGTTGGCAGTGGTTTAGACATTAATGGCTGTTTTGAGTTATTTTGAGGGGACAGCAAATTTACACTGTTATACAAGCTGTACACTCACTACTTTACATTGTAGCAAAGTGTCATTTCTTCAGTGTTGTCACATGAAAAGATATAATAAAATGTTTACAAAAATGTGAGGGGTGTACTCACTTTTGTGAGATACTGTATATACCCTTCTCAAACACTACATGGCATTGCAGTGCATTAAACTAATAACCAAACATTAAGTATATTTGTACACAAACACTGGCCAATCTGGGAGAGAACCAGGCCGGGTGCACTTCAGCAGCCAACAGGTACTCCCAGCTGGGCCAGGGAAACAAGACTTGGGTTGCATCGAAAACAGTCTAAACTAAACAAAAAAGAAAAATAAGAAACAAAGGAGCCTGAATAGAAAAACAGACAGTCCATTGGAGCTCCCAAAAAACTAGGGGAATGAACAGTCACTGAAAATCAAGCAGCAGTGCAAGGGTCTACATTGGGCACAGGGGGCAGCTCGAGAACAGTCAGGGTATTTGGGCTGCAATAACTGGCGAGACAAAAACTTTTTGAACGTCTCTTCCACCACGGGTGCCAGATAGGGGAGGAGGGAAAAGGGAGGAATTGCAAGTTCAAGTGTTCAAGTTCAAGTTCAAGTGTTCAGGCATACCTCCCAACTTTTTGAGATGGGAGCGAGGGACCTCTATTAGCAAATGTATGTAGGCATAGGACACACCCCATGCCACGCCCCCTTAAAGGAGAATTATACACAAAAATGATTAGTTAAACCCACAAGTGCTTAATTTTTACCACTACTATTCCTTTATACTGGCTTTTGAAGTTTACAAATGCAGCGATTTAGTAATTGGATGAAAGATTTAGTACTGGGAAACATTTTTTGAAGGATAAATGGTGCATTTTATATACAACTATACAGATCAGACCAAAATGAGGGACAAATGAGAAGGAATGAGGGACAGAGGGACATATTTCCAAAAGAGGGATAGTCCCTCCAAATCAGGGACAGTTGTGAGTTATGGTTCAGGCGTTGTATAGGCCAACAGGGGAGTGAGAACGGGGAGTAAAAGCCATGCAGTCATACAGGGGGACGGTAATCAGGCACATAGGGTAATGTAACTCACATGCAGTGTTCAGTGGGTTCAAACTAAGCCATAAGGGGGGATATCCAAAAGGGTTGTTGAACCTCATGCAGGTCCCGGAGGAGGTACATCTCGGTTTTCCAGCCAGGTCTTCGAAGACATATTCAGAGTTGTCAAAAAAGTGGGCCTTGTCTTCTCACACGACCCGGAGTCTAGCAGGAAAAAGCATAGCATAGAATATATGGCGTAAATGGAGTTGCCATTTAGCCTCTGTAAATTGCGCCCTCTTCTTTTGACCCTCAGCTGACAAGTCCGGGACCGCCATTATAGTGCGATTATTAAAAGGAATGTTACCTTTCTTCCTGTTAAGACGCAGGAGGGCATCCTGGTCCCTGTAGTTCAAAAATTTAGCGATAAAAGGCCGCAGAGAGGCTCCCTGTGGCGGTGGTCTGGCTGCCAGACGGTGGAACCGCTTCACCACGAAAGAAGCTGAAAAGGCAGGCCTGCCAAAAGTAGTTATAAGGAGATTTTCAAGAAAGGTTGGGGGTCAGACCCCTCCGGCAACCCCACAAACCTGAGGTTACATCGTCACGGTTTTCCATGTCATCTTGTTTCTGTTGAACTGCCAACATCTGGTGCTGGAGCCTCTCAGCTGTTACTTGCAGTGGTGGTATATCTGTTAGGAAAATGGCCGTTTCCAGCGCACCTGTGTGCGTTCGAGCGTGTGCGCGCGCCTGTGCACGCCAATGGCGCCAAACTGTCTATTCTACAGCATTCCTGTGACCCCTGTGATTACTTTGAGAGACTTTCCTGCACCTGTGACCCCTGCTTTACTTGGACTTGTTGCTTTCTGCCTACCCTGACCCCCAGCGTGTTTACAACGACTCTTCTACCTGATCCTTCTGTACCTTTGCTGCCGGCACGTTGCTGACCCTATTTGCACCCGACCACCCACCTGCCTGCTTCATCTGTACCGCATAGCCAGCCTGTTGCCAACCCGGACTGCACTACCATTCTTCTGCTTGCACGAGCTCCAGTGGACCTTCACATACCACCAAGTGACCCAGTCCAACCCTCGTGCCCCTCTGTGCTCTTGAGCTCCCTGTCTGCACTACCAGGGGTTCCCGAACTAGGGTCGCAAGAGAGGTGATCCCCTGCATAAGTTAGACTCATCCGCCAGGTACATGACAGCAATTGACAGCCATGACTGAGTCTGCGCAGGGGACCTCTCCCATGGACGAGTTGTGTGCACACCTGGCGGGACTCACCCAAGCTGCAAATAACCTGCAGGAGGGCTACAACCTCCTGGAAGAGTGCAGGAAATTTCCATGCCAGCACTAGCTGGTCCCGGCCAATCGGCTTCACGCACCATTGTGGAATTACCAAATGAGCCCAGGGTGCCCATGCCTGAGCGGTTTGCAGGAGACCACAGAAAGTTTACGGGCTTTCCGCAACTCCTGTGAACTGTATTTCGATCTCCAGCCCTGGACTTTCTCGCTGGAGGCCACTAAAGTGGGGTTTGTGATCTCCCTCCTCCTAGAGGAACCCCAAGCCTGGGGACACCGCCTCCTGTCCCCACCAGTCAGCCACAGCGGAGGCAGATCACCACACTTTACAGCAAGGCAGCAGAGGAGTATGTGTCTGAATTCTGGCGATGGAGCGCAGATACCGCCTGGAATGATGCAGCCCTGAGCTATCAATTCCGGCTGGGTCTCTTGGAGCCACTCAAAGACGAGCTGGCTCGCGTCGGGGTCCCAAATACCCTAGACGCCCTGATCAATCTGGCCATCCAGATTGATCGCCGTCTGCGGGAACGCAGGGCCGAGAGATCCGCTGGGCCAGCACGTCTGACTTGGATGATGCCCAGGGTCTGTAGCTATCCAGCCCCTGGTCCAGCTGCCTCCTCCTCCGCTCCTCCAGACCACCAGGAACACATGCAAAAGAGGCCCCCCTGCCCATCTTTAACCCCCGAAGAACGCCAGAGACGCATGTCTCATAACCTGTGCCTGTATTTTGGAGGTCCCGGGCATCTGGTGAGAAATTGTTTCGCCAAGGCTGGTAAGTGCACCACCAGTAACCCTGATGGACTGATGTATTCACCCAATGAAAAAGCTCACCTTGTGCTCTCTGTCTTTCTGCAGCTTCCCGGCTGGGGCTATCCCAGTGCAGGCTATCCTTGACTCTGGTGCATGCAGATGCTTTGTTGACATCTCTTTCGCAGCGCATCACTAGATACCCCTCCGACCCAAGGAACATCCTATGGTTGTCCGACTGGCTGATGGGTCAACTATCAAATCAGGCACGATTACCCAGGAAACCACCCCAGTGCTCACCAAGGCCAAGGGAGGGCATGCGGAATTTCTGCTACTGGACGCCATTGCGTCCCCGCTGTTCCTGGTTATTCTAGGCCTCCCCTGGCTCCAGACTCATAATCCTCAGATTAACTGGACAATGGGTGAAGTAAACTTCTCCTCCTCCTACTGCCTCCACCACTGCCTGCCTCAGCCTCTGGAAAAAACCCTCAGTCATGCTCAGCCTGGACACAGACGTTGACCAGGACTCCTGCCTGGCCATCCTTGCACCCTACCACGAATTCCTAGACATCTTCAGTAAGAAGGCAGCTGACGTCTTCCCACTGCACCAGTCCTATGACTGTCCGATCTACCTCCTACCGGGGGCTGAAGTCCCATTCGGTCTGATTTTTCCCCTATCTGAGGTGGAATTGGTCGCCCTCAAGGCATACTTGGACGAAAATCTGGAGAAAGACTCTATTAGACCATCCACCTCACCAGCAGGAGCCGGAATCTTCTTTGTGGAGAAGAAGGATCACACGCTCCGGCCCTGCATTGACTATCGGAAGCTTAATCGGATCACCATCAAGAACCGGTACCGGCTGCCTCTGGTCCCAGAACCCTTCCAGAGATTAAGAACTGCAACCGTCTTCACTAAACTGGACCTACGTGGGGCATACAACCTTATCCGCATTCGCGAAGGGGGTGAATGGAAGACTGCCTTCCGAACGCGGTTCGGGCACTATGAATACCTTGTGATACCCTTCAGACTACACAACGCCCCTGCGACTTTTCAGCACTTAGTGAACAACATTTTCCGTGACTTCTTAGATCAGTTCGTAGTCGTTTACTTAGATACTGATTTTCTCCCCTTCTCTGGAAGAGCATCGCAGGCACGTAAAGAGCATGCTCACCCGCCTCAGATTACATGGCCTCTACGCCAAGGCAGAAAAGTGCGCCTTTGAGTGCGCTGACATTTCATTTTGGGGTTCAATATCTCCTCTGCCGGAATCACCATGGACCCACAGAAAGTCTCAGCCATCCTGAACTGGCCCGCTCCAGTTGACAAGAAGGGAGTCCAGCGATTCGTTGGTTTTGCAAATTTCTACCGGACGTTCATCAAGGGGTTTTTGGCAGTCATCACCCCTGTTAGCGACATTATAATACCTTGTGTGCATTATATTTCACTCACACTAATAAGCGCACTTTTTCAGCTCTTTTGCATAATGCATTTGAGTGCACTTGTGTTAAAGCAAGTAAGACAGACACAATAGCTGTTCTCACATTGCAAGCTCGCCCATCAGTCCTGACTAGCAATGCTTGCTGGTTTAATTTATAGGAATCAGACAGGGATAACAAAAGGACTTGGTGGCTTCACAATCAGCCAATCAGCCTCCAAGGCACAGTCACATGACATGAGCTCAATACAAAATGACAACCAATGACACACTTGTTTATATTCAAACGATACAATAGAAGAGGCGTGCATGCATGTGGAATGGCCAGCCAGCCTGAATGAGTCACAGCCGTTGGGTGGGTGGAGATGCCCACACTCCAGATAACAATGAAAGCCATGTGGAAACATGGCTCCCATTGAAATCAACACGTTATCTCACAGAGGCTTTCCTGCCAAAACGCCTCGCATGCAAAGCCAGGACTGCCATTACAACGAATCACTATTAAATATAGCTCTATGAACTATATTTCATAGTGATTATACTGCTGTTGCATTAAAGGGTACATTATGCACAAAGGAATATAGCTGTGGGTTTCTGCCACATTGATCAGACATGACAGAAAGCTTACAGACCATTATCCTTACATAAAAGGCAATACTGATTCCATACTGCAAGCACATCCCCACCAAACGGATCAATCTGTACATAATACAGGGATACCCCCCCGATTGACGGTAATATACTCGCGTCGCGGAACTTGCATCGCACCTCAAAGATCCAGACCGGCGTTCATTCCAGCGTTAACCGCTCAGATCGCCTGCCGGCTGGGATGATCGGGCGGGTAGCAAATAATGGAAGGTTCCCATTGTAAGTGGCCTGTCCTCAATATCGGTTAAAGCCATATTCGCTATACACAGCGCATACCGGTGAACTGACACAGGGAGACACTGTGACAATACATAATTAACATATCCTAAATTTCTACAACACCCCCAATAACCCAACTCACCAAGCAGGATTCACGTTTCTGCTGGACTCCCGAGGCCGAAGAGGACTTCACTCAACTCAAGAGACGGTTCACATCTGCCCCCATCCTCAAACACCCGGACCCTGCATTTCCGTACACGTTGGAGGTGAATGCCTCTGAGACAGCAGTGGGAGCAGTCCTCTTGCAGAGACAAGGCCCAAAGGCTTTCCTTCACCCCATCGCCTTTTTCTCCAGAAAACTATAACCTCTGGAGAGGAATTACGACATAGGCAACAGGGAACTGCTGGCAATCAAGTCGGCTCTGGAAGAGTGGCGGTACCTCCTGGAAGGAGCTTCACACCCGGTTTTGGTCTTTACAGACTACAAGAACCTGGAGTACCTGTGGACCGCCAAGAGACTGAAACCCCGGCAGGCAAGGTGGGCACTGTTTTTCTCTCGGTTCCAGCTGCACATCACTTACAGGCCCGGGGCTAAAAATGTAAAGCCGGATGCGCTGTCAAGGATGTTCCATGTCCCAGAGGACACATCTCCACTAGATACTATCCTTCCGGCCCACAGTTTCCTGCTCACCCAGGAAGACCTTCTGTCTCAGATCAGAAGATCCTGCACCGGCCTCACTGAACCGCCGACCTCAGACTTATGCTGAAAGATGGGTTGTGGTGGTTCGAAAATAGACTATACATCCCACAGGAACTTCACTCAGTAATCCTCGGACTCTGTCATGAAACCAAGATGGCTGGGCACTTTTCTGTGCCAGAAGTAGGACAGAGAAATCCAAGGCCTGGGGACTACTTAACCCATTGCCCATTCCGGAACGACTGTGGTCCCATATTGCAATGGATTTCATAGTCGAACTACCACCATCTGCAGGATTCAACACAATTCTGGTGGCACATTTCATACCAATGAAAGGCACTCCTTCAGCAGCTGAAACCACAGAAATCTTTATGAAGGAGGTGGTACGCTTACATGGGATTCCTACCAACATTATGTCAGACCAAGGAGTGCAGTTCACCTCCCGCTTCTGGAGGTCCCTGTGTGCCACTTTGGGGATCAAGTTGGCCTTCTCCTCGGCCTACCATCCCCAGTCCAATGGTCAAACGGAGAGAGAACCAACCAGACCCTGGAACAGTATTTGCAGTGCTATTCCTCCTACTCTTAGGATGACTGGGTCTCTCTCCTACCGGTAGTCGAGTTCGCCTACAATAACTCTGTCCATTCTGCCACCAAGCAGTCCCCCTTCTGGGCGAACCTCAGCTACCACCCTACCTTTCTAACCGATCTGGCTATGGAAAGCACCGTACCTGCTGTCCTGGATATAACGCAGTTTTTGGAGAGAAACAAAAAGCTCCTTCAGGAGACCCTCTCCCAAACCCAGGCTACCAGCAAAAAAAATTTTGATAAGGGGAGACAGGGAGAGCTGGATTTACAAGTTAGTCAGCAGGTCTGGTTGTCCACGAAAAATGTAAGACTCTCCTGTCCCTCTAAAAAACTGGGACCCAGATATATAGGACCATTTCCTATTAAAAGGAAAATTAACAGAGTAGCCTTCGAGCTAGACCTGCCTTCGTCTCTGCACATCCATCCAGTCTTCCACATTAACCTACTCAAGCTGACAGTCAAGGATGTCTTCCCTGGACGCAGCACTGCACCCCCAGAACCGGTCTTGGTGGAAGGAGAAGAAGAATTTGAGGTGGAAACTATCCTCAACTGTATGAAAAAAAGAGGCAGCACTCAGTTCCTGGTCAAGTGGAAGGGCTATGGACCCGAAGAGAGCTCCTGGGAGCCGGGGGAAAATCTACATGCAAAGGAATTGATCAGGGCCTTCTGGAGGGGACACCCGACCAAGAGAGCCCGTTTGGGCATCCGGAGGCTGCCCCTTTGGGGGATAATGTTAGGAAAATGGCAGTTTCCAGCTTCCTGTACACATTGCGCGCGCCTGTGCACGTTCATGCGTGCCCGTGCGCGTGTGTGCGCGCCACTGGCGCCAAACGGTCTATTTAGCCGGACAACACCCTGCAGCAGATGCTGTCCATTCTACAGCGTTCCTGTGACCCTTGTGATTACTTTGACAGACTTTCCTGCACCTATGACCCCGGCTTTACTTGGACTTGTTGCTTTCTGCCTGCCCTGACCTGTTTACAACGACACTTCTGCCTGATCCTTCTGTACCTTTGCTGCCCACACGTTGCAGACACTGCTTGCACCCGACCACCTGCCTGCCTGCTCCATCTGTACCGAATAGCCAGCCTGTTGCCGACCCAGACTGCACTACCATTCTTCTGCTTGCACAAGCTCCAGTCGACCTTCACATACCACCAAGTGACCCAGTCCAACCCTAGTGCCCCTCTGTGCTCTTGAGCTCCCTGTCTGCACTACCAGGGGTTCTCGAACCAGCGCCGCAAGAGAGGTGATCCCCTGCATAAGTCAGACTCATCCGCCAGGTACGTGACAATATTGTCCTCCATGTGGCTAATACGGGTTTCCGTTTCCGTCACCCGCTCCCTCAGTCTTTGCAGATCCTGGCGGATAAGAGAGATATCGATCTTCACCTCCTCTATTTTGCCTGTGAACGCGCTCTTAAGATCAGAGATCACCTCCAGGACCTTCGCAGTCTCAGCACTGGCCGGGTCTGTGGAAGAAGGACAAGGGACGCCATCTTCCCCCAGGGCCTCCTTTTCAAGTTTGGCTATTTATCAAGTTTGACATATTTATCAATCTGTCTCCGCCTTAGTTTTCGACGGAGACATATTGTGCAGCATGAGGGAAAGATCCTGGCAGTACTCAGGTGGTAGAAGAGACTAAGGATAGCCACAGGATGGGATAGAACGGAGATTGCTTGAGCGGAGCTCCTAAGCCGTGCTCCTCACAACATGCCAGTCCAGGCCACGCCCCCTCAGGTCCTCCAAGTCGCTGAGCAGAATTCTTCGAGCTCTATCTCAGAAGGGTTTATCTTCCTGCAGCCGTATTCGATGCTGTGCACTCTTAGCACACCCTACATCAAAATCATTGCTGGAGAAGATCTTCTCCCACCGATTTAACTGAGACTTCATCCTCTTTCTCCAAAAAGGGGGCAGTATAGCAGCATATTCCTCCCATTCCTTCCATAATCTCTGCCGCTTCTCATTCTTCTCAATTTCCTCCGGTGAGACTGGGGTAGCAGCACTCACTTGACCTACCGACATTCGTGCTTTCAATATCCGAGACATTCTGAATTCTAATAGGTACCTTCTTCTTGCTTCTCAACAAAGCTTTGGTGGGCACCAATTCAGGAACCATTGCTATGCCAGCTGCTTCGGTTTGCGCATCTGTCTCTAGCACAACAAAAGGCCCTGGATGATCCCAGGTAAGTTTCACGGTGGCCTTCAAGCAAGCAACCTCTCCTGGTTGAAGCACTTTGTCCCTCATATCCAGCTTCCACATTCGCCCTACTCCATGAGTAGGATCCATCTTCTCTTTAATTACCTGCCGGCAAGCCTGATCCCACTTTGGGTGAATCTCCTTTGGCACAGACCCATCTTCTCCTATTACCTTCTCCAGCAGTCTCCTCACCCAATCTGTATTTGTTCCAATTAGCATGGAGTTATTTTTGGCACCTGGAGGCCTGGAACACACAACAGCCAGGGTGTCAAATGTTTCAACCTTCCCTGTCGCTGTGGGTCCAAAAGAAATTCTTATAGGGATGTATCCATCATATGGAAACCTATCAGTCCCAAGTCCCCAGATCTCCAACTCTTCAAGCTTGTATAAAGGGATATGCTTTAGGTATTGATTGTAGAAATCTCGATAAAGTAAAGTGACTTGAGCTCCTGTGTCCAAAAGAGCTCTCGTATAGATCCCCTCCACCTGTACTGATACAATAGGGGATGGCCCCACTAACTTCTCAGGCAATCTATCCATTTCTGCATTGTTAGTGTCTCTTTTTGGCCCACTTTGGGAAGATCTAACGCTAGCCCTGGTTGGTGAATGAGCATTGAGCACTCCCTGCACCCCACCCTCAGACCCTGGTGACGGGTTAGTTACGTCAAAAGACATCTCTCTCTTCTTCCTCCTCCTTTTCGGGCTCAATTTGCGCTTATCTTGTTTTTTGGAGCTCCGTTCCTCCTTCGGGTTCTCAGTTGGCTTCTTCACTGAGACCCTCTGAAGTTTCACGCCTTCTAAGTGGATAGCAGCTGCTGTAATGCTTTCAGTAACTCAGCCATGAAATTGAACTCTTCATCCTTCTTTGGACACTGTCTTCTAAAATGCCCCGTCTCCCCACACTTAAAACACTTCCGACATCAGCTTTATCAACTGGGTAGTGACTTGAGCTTCCATCACCCACAACATTGTCTGTTGGAGTTGATCTTGTGCTTGAGCCACTTGAGTGAGCAGTTTAACTGGAGATTCTTCATTTGTAGGCGAATGCCCCAAATTTCTGGTACTCTCCCCCCACTCTGACTCCTCTTCACTGTCCACTTTAGGGATCCCTGACTCTACTTGCACTTGTTGAGCAGATACTTTCCCAGCCTTAGGAGTAGTTCTGATTCCTTCTCGTGATCCCTGATTCTTCTCATCCAACAAGGCTTCTTCCTCCCTGATCATTTTCATTAGTTCGGGGTAAGTTGGCGCTGTCTATATCCCTTTTAACAGCAGTCACGGTGGTTGTGTCTTGCTCCCTGTAGTATCCGCTCCCATCTAACTTTGTCAGCTTCCTTTGGGTCAAAACCTTTTTTTAAGATAATCTGAAGTAGGACACGGTCCACCCTAACAACATAGGCACACAGTGTGTGGTGCGTGTGCTCAAATTTGTACATCAAATGAGGAATCTTCTCCACCCTGCCATACACTGCACACAATGCTTCAATGTAATCCATGGCCACACATTCTGGCTTCCCTCTTTTCAGAGTTTGGATGACATCTAGTTATTTAGGTTAGACAGAAACCCTCTGGGGTGGGATTTTTTTGAGGCACAAAACAGTCATAAGAATATATAAAAATATATTTTTATTTTATACAAAATGTAAAAATGTCACATTTAATACAAGTATTGAAACTTAAGACCACAACAGTCACAAAAATATCAACATGATACAGAGCGATGGCACCTAATGCATTTCAGAAAAGCGACGTTCATCAGACGTGCCGCAAATACAATCAGCATCAATATTTTCTGTGAAAAAGAGAGAAAAACATATGGTATTATAGAATAGGGGGTGTCTAGTCCAGCGCTGCCACATACGGGAACATACAGGACCCTCATTATTAAAGAGGGCTTTACTCACCTTGATATTGTCGAAATGTTAAAAAAGATGTACACTCGTATTGAAAACAACTTTATATTCATTAAATAAAAACTTTTTGGCTGTTTGTGATGGAAGAACACAGCCAAGCTATATCATTAAAAAATGATGACCCTCCAGCGTCCATGAAAACTTCCCAAATGGGAGGCAGACAGACAGCTAGGCCCACAGCCACACACAAGGGATCCTGGTACAACCCCGATGGACACCAACCAAAGGCAAAGGGCAGGGAGACTCCTACAGGCAGGAGGCACTAAGAAGTGGCTCTGCAAGGAACAGGAAGAGAGTGTATATTGCTATATGTAAAAAAATCTATTTAATAGTGTGAGTATTCATTTAATTCACATAGAGTTCAAGAAAAGCAAAACAGCAATAAGATGTACCTGCTGGGGCAATAGGATATACCTAGAATGACATCATGGGGATGGCGAGGCGACAAGCCAGGAATGGTCAGAGATGGTAGTACTGTGGCAATTTGAAGAGAAGCTGGGACTGTGTAGTAATGAAAGGAAATATTCCATTACTAAGGAATATGCTTATTGTAGGAGAGAAACTAAGAGTATAACAGCTAGCATACCAAAGAATAATATCTCAAAGTGTCCCTACCTCATAGTTGCTGCTGGTGGAGTGTACAGACAGAATCACAACCCCAACCACCAAACCCAATCAGAGTGCTGTAAGAGGAGGGAGAGAAAAGTATGTGAAAAATAGACTATTAGTCATATTGCCGATCAAAAGGGCACATACATTTGCAGACCAGTACAGAAGGAAAGGAGGACCGCCTGGCCATATTGATATAACTTAGCAATTGGAGGAAAGCTGCCACCTGTATTGTACTCGGATGACATCTACAGAAGGGCTTCTCAAGCTTCCATTTAGTCTCTTCACTGCTTCCGGCACATTCCAATCCTCTACAGGCTGAATAGCCTGATCCATCCAACTCTCAAATTCCTCCTCACCTTCAGGTGTGGGAGTGTGGTCTGAGAAAAACTGTAGCTTTCTGTAGCCATAATATTATTGCTTTTGATCAAACTCTCCACCAGCAGACTCATATTCATGTAGAATGAAACTGGTGGCATCCCTTTGTTGATGGTATCCGCTCCTCCTTCTGCTACATCAGGACTCACCAAACCACCTCGAGACTACTCCGGACCTAAATTTCCTTCGGTCTGTAAAGGTATCACAAAGGCTTCTAACCCTTCCGCTAGACTCACAGTCTCTTCTCAAAGTTCCACTGCAACACTATCTCGCCAAGGCATAGGTGTGGCCTTCCTCATGTTCAGGTTTCAGGTCCACTACATAGGATCCTTGACCAGGGAAAGCTCCTCTCATCAGCATCTGTACATCCTTTTCTGATCACCCGACTCCAGGTAGCTTTAGCACACCAGACAGCTCCAGACAACTCCCTTCCCCCTGCACACATTTGATATCAGTGACGGAGTCCATCTTCTCCTTTTTTTTGAGTGGTTCATCAGATCTACTGGGGCTTACCATGGGGGGATCCCAGGCGAGCCCCCAAATGTAGTACTGCCCCCTTGAGGGTCGCATGGTAAGTCAATCCCCCCTGGTTCCCCTGACTCTGAGGATCCTCCGCCACCCCTGGTACACTGGGTTCACTTATGGTATCAGTTCCCCTTTAATAAGGACACAGTAAAGAGGCACATAGGTTGAGAAAATCAATGGTATTTACTTAAATAATTCTGCTTAAAAGGAACTCTGATTTCGACAAATACAGTTACTAATGTGATAAATGACAGTTCACAGAACACAACTTATTGTAATTCCAATACTCTAAGGTTCAATGTAAGAATATCAGTACAGATTAATTTGCTGTGCATGAGAGTGGAGCACAGGCGAGCAGAGTAATGACTTCTGACCGTCAAACCACTCTCTACTATCCACTCCCTTGGCAGCCACCAAAAAGTTAAAATACCCAAATATAACTGTTTAATAATCTATAAACGGGCCTAAACCAGGGAACTGCAAATAATCAAATGCATCATTAGGCAACAATTACCAATACATTCCGCCTGCTCTAGTAAAGAGAGTTCTTAGATGAATATGACCTATTAATGCTTTGGCCAATATGGAAGGCCCATAGAGAGAGGAGGGAAAATAGACCAAAAGCTATGATGACTCAACGTTCCTTGATGAAAAGTTCAGATGATCTTCAACCTGTAGTTTGAATAGTATATACCAAATACAACTACAGGTTTCCAAGAAGTGCACTGTATTAATAATAATCTCTATTGCTGCCGCAATACAGAAGAAGCTTCACAGTGATCACTGACTTTTATGTTTGAACTATAAGTAACAGCAATCCAGTAAAAGGGTATAAATGTTTGTATACAATTTTAGATACAAAAATGGATAAAAACCTGAATTTAGCTCAACCAACACCTGATAAATAATGTAACAACTCACTGCATTCACATATATTAAATTACAAAAATGTTTATTGGATGCAAAAATTCACATGCAAAGTCAAACTATGTGATTAAAAACAAACAGACATCCAGCATACAAATGATTAAAAAGCCCCTCTAAAGTAAATTTCTCTATTATGTATGGCACCTAAATGGGATAATACCTAATGTGCGCTTCTAAACACTGGTAATGGGACACTATCTCAGGGAAAGGCAGTCACTGTATAAACATATCCATATCTGGGAACAGAAGCACCCAAGGAGAAAAGTGGTAAGATCCAAAGATGAATAACAGTTGGTGGGGATGTGTGTCTGACCAAACAAATATGGGCTGTATAGTGGTCCAGAGGGGGTATAAGTTAATTAGGAATGTGTATCATAACATATATTGTATCTTTGGTGAAGGAGTCCAGTCTTGAGATACCCACCTCGCACTAAAGTTCAATAGACCAAAGGGTCAATGTTCCGATCCTAGATGGACCATTTTCTAACCATAGATAAAGAAATGTATTGAAGTTCCATCTCCATGAGATATATAAGTTGGGTAATACTTATCAGATCCTCATTGGGAGTGCAGAGGCCGTCCATTACTGATCAATTTAGAATGGATTGGGGTGCCGTCAATGCCAGAGAGTAAATGTAGAAATGTCCCATGGAAGAAGGCGGGATATGGACCTGGGGGGGGGGGTGTAGAGAGCCTGACCGGTTTCGACGGTCTTTAGCCGGTTGCTTCAGAGGCTTTAGAGTCCAGTAACGTCCCTCCTTATATCCTACTTTCCTCCTGTGTGCTGAGATCTATATTTGACTATGGTGAAGATGTTTAAGTAGGTAATGTGTAAACAGTGTCTGCAGTAATTGGCTTCTGCCCGCTCACCCCACAGGACCAATGTATAAAGAAGATGAGTCCGCTGCTGTGGATGAAGATGATGACAAGAATGGAGATGATGATGATATTCACTCCAGCCCTCTGGCTTCTAAGACCGACTTCCACCGCCCCTCTCCGCAGTTCTCCCGGATCGATCATCCAAACTGAGACACAGAGCAGGTCTTCTGAGTTGCTTGCTGTCACACTGCAAAGTTGTTGAAATGCTAGATTGGTGAGAGTAGGCCGCGATTCCGCCACCATTCCACACAGGATCTTGCTTGATCGATCACTGCTGTCCAGAAAGGCCGCGCTAGGCCTAGCCCTCCCCTTAAGTAATCGCTCTCACGAGGCGCCTCTTCTCCCAACAGCCTTTCCTTGCTGCACAGGTAGATGGGAAATGTAGTTCTCCTGCAGCACAGTTGGAAGGCGAATCCTAAGCATCAAACTACAACCCCAGAGTGCACTTCTCTGGCTATTGGTTTAAGTCACAGAATGGTACACAGGCACTGGGGGGAAACAGCTGCACTATACCTGAAAGCAGAAGCAACACTATTCTCAGGAGTATGAAGCCTGGCTGCTGGCTACATATATAATAAAAACAACATGTAGAAGTTGTTAAATGTACAGTGATGTGAAGAAAAGATGTGAAAGCATTTAACAGCAGTCTACAGAGTGCAAAATTTGGGTTAGAGCCAGGGATTGTTGTTATTGATAGCTGTTCTCTGCATTTTTGTATTCCGTGGGCAATATATTTCGACATCATACAAATGAGCAGCAAGTTAAGTATTTATAGAAACGAGTCAATATTTATCACAGTATGAAGTAGACTTTGAGCTTTAAAATCTAACATGCTGCTTTTTAACTACTTTGCACAGTCTGGTTATGCATGCCACGAAACACTAAAACATCACAATTAAGCAGTGCCTTGGACTATGATAGCATGAAAATGGATTATTTCCTCTTTAGTGATCCTGTCATATAAATATAAATCCTGTACAAAACATTTACCTGTAATGAAGAAATAGAATATGTAGCTCTCCTGCCGCTTGCACTAATGAACACCTATCTATTAGTGATGAGCTGAACATACCTGGGTTTGGTACAAACAGGGTTTGACGAACATGACTAAAGTTTGAGAGCTGAATCCGAACCCAATTAAATCAATGGGAGTTGAATTTAAAAAAATGTACTGGCCGTTTTCTAGGCTAATAAGCAAGGGATTGTCAGACAAATAGCATGAGGGGCTGGGCACTTCCCAGGGGAACACGTACCAAAGCAAAATTAGGAGCAGTGGTTTTAGTATTGCTTAAAGTGTTGCTAAACCCAGTAATATGAAAATAGCCCCCCCCCCCACACCACAGTGCCCACAGCTTATAAATGTTTTTTTTTACATTAAAATACTGCCACTATATAACTTTTTGACTGATCTGTATACCATGGTCACGTGATAAACTGCAGGATCTGCCCGAATACTGAGTGTTCAGGTAGGAGGAGATTTCCACAACAGCCTGTGTCCTCATTCTGTTATGTGAGGCGGAACATCCATTAATCAAGATGTGACATCTCACCCACTGTGTTCTTTTTTAGTTACTGGGCATGGAGGATGAGGGAAGGTCTGGGTTGTCATTTAGGATCTGTATACACATCCACATGTGTGATGTCAATATCATGTGACCTGAAAACTCAGCTCAACAAGGAAATATTCTCTCCAGCAATAGAGACCAAATTGAGCATCTGCAGCTTTACTACTCTGACTATGTATTATCTGGCCTTGCCAAGAGAGACCCTGCAAGAGGGGGAGGATCTGTGCATACAGGATCAAAGAGCCTTTTTACACAATACAGAAGATCGACCCCTTAAGTTCCACAGTGAGTATAACAAGTATGCTGTTCTGCATATTCAGACTGATTTTACTGTTGTGGTTTTAGTAACACTTTAAGGGGAAACATTAAAAATGCACAACTCCAATAAATAGCACTTCTGGAGGATACCTTGACCCAGCCTGTGAAGTACCATTTATTAAGGCTGGAGTTTGATCTTTTTTGTTTTTGGATACAGCACCACACACAAGCTCCCATGATGCATCAAGTTCTGTGAATGAGTGGAGGAGATGCTGTCATTCAACTCTTCCTCCTGCTGACTTCTACATTACTGTTTCCTGACATGACCAAGAGGTTAGCAGGAGGAACCAGAGAACACTGCGGGGAACGATTGGAGATTGGCATTCCCTGAAAGTGTTGGCTTCCCAGCCAATTTCAGGGATTAACTTCTACTATGGGTGGGTAACAGGAGAGGTAAGTATACTGTTTCTTCTGTTCAGAATTTTTACCTATGGGACCTGATATCAATAAAAAAAATCTGTGTCCCTATTGAGATTATTGAAGTTTATATGACATTGGGACATAAAAGAAGGGAAAATACTCCCTACAAAATTTACACTGCAAAGAAGGTGTTCACTTGCTAAATGAATTTCCTCACTAGAGTTGAGCGAACCTCTGGAAGTTCGGGTTCGGCCGAACTTCGGGACAAAGTCCGGGTTTGGGTCCGGACTTGACCCAAATTTTGACCCGGACCCCGAACCCCATTGAAATCAATGGGGACCCGAACTTTTAGGCACAAAAATGGCTGTAACAAAGTCCTGGCAAGTCCTAGAGGTCTGCGAAAGGAAGGAAAATGGGGGTAAGAGTTGGATAAGTGCCCTACAAAGAAATGGGGGTAGGGAAATAACTTAAAATAATTATTAAACTAAACTCACATAAAAAAATCAAAAATGGAGGTGGATGTGGAGTTGGAAGTTGAGGAGGCGGTGAAAGTAGCAGTGGAGGAGGAGGAGGAGGTAGCCAACACTGTTTTTTTATTTTTGTGCAAGAAATCATCTCCAAGTTGTACAGGGAGAGTTTCCAGCTGTTGCTTTAAGGGAAAGATTATTGTTCTAAAATCATCTGCAAGCTCCATTCACTAAGTGTATTGTAGCCGGATAAAGCCATATTAGTGTTATAAAATCATGTCCAAGCTCCATTCAATAAGTGTATTGTAGCCGCGTAAAGCCATATTAGTGTTATAAAATGATGTCCAAGCTCCATTAAATAAGTGTATTGTAGCCGCATAAAGCCATATTAGTGTTATAAAATCATGTCCAAGCTACATTCACTAAGTTTATTGTAGCCGGATAAAGCCATATTACTGTTATAAAATCATGTCCAAGCTCCATTCAATAAGTGTATTGTAGCCGCATAAAGCCATATTAGTGTTATAAAATCATGTCCAAGCTACATTCACTAAGTGCATTGTAGCCGCATAAAGCCATATTAGTGTTATAAAATCATGTCCAAGCTCCATTCAATAAGTCTATTGTAGCCGCATAAAGCCATATTAGTGTTATAAAATCATGTCCATGCTACATTCACTAAGTGTATTGTAGCCGGATAAAGCCATATTAATGTTATAAAATCATTGATGCATTATCATTATGCAATTTGCTTTTTGGAAATTTGAAAACTTGGTAAAATATATTTAAAGGATAACTCTGCTTTTGTGGGGAAAAAATAGCAAATAATAATAATATAGCATATACAATTGCAACACAAGTCATATTGTAATTGAATGTTATTAAAAATGACGTTTCCTTTTCAATCTGCAGCTCTGTAATGTACAGAACGTCCCCCCCAGAAACATCATTTCCTGCTTGTGTGATTGGCTCACTGATTTTCCCAGAGTCTGCACTAGGATACAAGCCAGATTTTAGGCATCCCCTGCAACAAAAGTGTCATTTTTGGTGAGATACTCCCAATAGGAAACCAAGTCTAAAGGGATGCAGACTCTGCCACTTTCATCATTAGAGCCCTGCAAATACAACAGTTGAACGATAATTATGAAATCACTCCCATTACATTCATTTCCACATGGACACAGACAAACAGTGATTTCTTCGGAATAACAAAAGTTAGGAATCTGCAACACAGTTTGTTAAAATACTTGCAATGTACATAGATCACCCAGAGGGGACTGTTTTTTTCTCAACAAAAATGGAGTTACTCTTTAAAACATTGTAAAATCTGTAGTAGAGTTTTTCAATTAAACATTTTTTTCGCAGTTCTTTCACTACAATCCACCTGAACCAAACATTACATAGATCCCAATGGGATTAATCACTTACTAGCGACTTACCTCTCAGTCACCATTCATCTATTTGATATTTTTTATTGCTGGGGGAACTTGTCCAACCTTTTCAACAAAATACATTTAGATCCCTCACACACTGGGGCCACGGGCATGTTAACAGTAAAGCGCCGCTTGTTTTAACGGCGCTTTACCGCTGTTTAAGCGGTGCTTTTCGGCCACTAGCGGGGAGCTTTTAACCTCCAAGAAATAATTAAGAAGGGGTTAAAAACGCCCATGTCATGACCTTTCCAAATCGCTTTTCAGGTGCTTCAGAAGCGCTGCCCATTCATTCCAATGGGCAGGGGCGGGCTAGAGGCGGTGTATACACCACTCCCAAACCGCCCAAAAGATGCTTCTTGCAGGACTTTTTTTCCTGTCCCGCAAGCGCACCGCCCCAGTGTGAAAGCACTCAAGCTTTCACACTCGGGCTTTCACACTCGGACGGCATGGGAGGTAGTTTTCAGGCACTTTATAAGCGCTATTTTTAGCACTAAAATGCCTGAAATATGCTGCGATAACTAATTTCACCAGTAGGTGGTGGTAGAAGTGAGATCTGAAATCACTGCTCTCATTCCACAATAAACTGGAAGATGGTGTGTACTACCATGCCATCATGCTTCTACAGTTAGAGTTGTCCCTTTGTACTGAAATGGTCAAAAATAAAGCAGTGTACAGTATAAGACACACATGGCCTCTTGTTATCGTGATGTTCTAGAAAGTCACTATGGCTGGATGATGACTGAAGTCTTCTATATATTGTTCTTCATTTGCACACAGGTCATGCTGGATGTTTGTTTTCTATAGTGCCCATGTGACCAGACGGCAAAAAAGACCAATGTTAACACTGAATTATCAAATCTGTTGAGGTTTTTTTAGCTTCATATAGTTCATAAGTCTGCAGTTTTTTTCTATTATACATTTATTTCATGACTATTACTAGAAATGTTGTTGTGCAAAGCAGGTGGAAATTAAAAAATGTATTTGCCCAGGGTGTCATCTATGCTATAATTACAGAAAAGCACACAAGGGCGCACTGGCCTAGCGCATTATCCTCAGTAATATAGTGTTTAAAAAATCATAAAACATACAAACAAGATCAAATTTCAAGTGTTTCAAGCAGTATGCGGCTTTGCATCCAATATATCGTTCTCTGATGGTGTCCTAGACAGGCTGGCTAACGCGTTTTGAGGCCACAGCCTCTTCCTCAGAGCCTCTTCTTCACTTTCTACTTCCAGTTCCTGTTTCTCTGCTCTCCTTCACTTTCTACAATCAGTTCCTGCGTCTCTGCTCTCCTTCACTTTCTACATTCAGTTCCTGTGTGTCAGGAAAATGGCCGTTCAAACAGGTTTGTGCAAAGTTCCGAGCTATCTGATTGCCTGATACCTGTTCCTGTGACCCGGCTTGTCTTGACCCTGCTCTGATCTCTGCCTGCACCGACCCCAGCTTCCACGACCACTCTTCTGCCTGCTCCCCTGTACCTCAGCTGCCTGCAGATTGCTGACCCATACTGTACCTGACCATGATGACCTGATCCTTCTGTACTGCACCGCCCGCCAGTTGCCGACCCAGACTGTCCTACTACGCTTCTGCCTGCAGGAGCTCCAGTGGACACCTACCAGCCACCAGAGACTTGTCCAGCCCTCGTGCCCCCCTGTGCTCCTGAGCTTCCTGTCTGCACTACCAGGGACTCTCGAACTAAGACCGTATAAGCCAGACTCCATCACCAGGTACGTGACAGTAACGGACAGCCATGCCTGAGTCTGCGCAGGGGTCCTCTCCTGTGAATGAACTTTGCTCTCACCTGGCCGGCCTGACCCAAGCCGCCCAGTCCCAGCAGGAGGACTACCACCGGCTAGAGTAACGGATCCAGGAGCTCACTACTGCCCCCGGGGCTAGTCAATCTGCAGCCTCCTGCACCATAGTGACTATGCCCTCTGAACCGCAAGTGCCCCTACCGGAACGGTTCTCAGGCGACCGCACCAAGTTCCAAGCCTTCCATGTCTCCTGTGAACTCTATTTCACCCTCCAACCCAGCACCTTCTCCTTGGAGACCACAAAAGTGGGTCTAGTGATCTCCCTGTTGCTAGGAGAACCTCAGTCTTGGGCACACCGTTTTTCTGGAACAGAGGGCCCCAGAAGTCTCTAACCTGACCGTGCTTTTTCAGGCTATGGCCCGCCTCTATGAGGACCCGCACCAGGCCGCCACAGCAGAAGCTGCGCTCCACACACTCCAGCAGGGCCGCCGCATGGTGGATGACTATGTGGCTGAGTTTAGGCACTGGAGTGGTGACACAGGGTGGAATGACGCTGCGCTCCGTCACCAATTCCGACTCTCTGACCCCCTAAAGGATGAACTTGCTCGCGTTTGGGTACCCCAGACCCTGGACGCATTAATCGATCTCTCTATCCATATTGGCAGGCGTCTCAGAGAACGTGGAGCTGAGAGGTCTGCCGGGTCTCCACGACTTGCCTGAAAGCAGCCCCGGGCCCCAATGGTTGCTACAGTAGCCACAGCTCAATCCGGACCCAGGAAATTGGGCCTGCTCCATCCTTCCCTCACTCAGCAAGAACGGCAACACCACCAGAGCAACAACCTATGCCTCTACTGTGGAGAACCGGGACACGCGGGGAGGACTTGCCCGGCCAAGCTTGGTAAGTGCCCACCACTCGTCAGTGGCAACGTACCAGTCTCACCAAGTACCTCTTCCCACCTTACTCTCCCGCTCTCCCTTCAGCTCCCTGGCAAGAATATCCGGACCACTGCCATAATCGACTCAGGCTTTTGCAGTGGGTTCATTGACCAGTCCTTTGTAGCCCAGCATCAGATCCCTCTACGACCAAAGCCTCATGGAATGGTCGTACGCCTGGCAGATGGCACCAACATCAAATCTGGTGTAGTCACCCATGAAACCTTCCCTCTGCCTGCTACAACCCCGGATGACCACCAGGAGTTCCTCTGTCTGGACGTTATTGTACCCCCCCTGTTTCCTATCCTTCTTGGCATACCCTGGCTGCAGGCCCATAGCCCCTGCATCAACTGGGCAATGGGCGAAACCAAGTTCCAGTCCCCTTATTGTCGCCAGCACTGCTTTCCAGAGACTAAGGAATTGGTCCCTGCTCTATTCAGTCTGGACACAGACGTCAACCCCCGACGCTCGTCAATTGGTGCCTCCCATGTACCACAGCTACCTAGATGTGTTTAGCAAGAAAGGGGATGAACAGTTGACGGCCCACAGGGCCTATGATTGCCCTATCTAGCTCCTTCCCAGAGCCGAAGTTCCCTTCGGAACGATCTTCCCCTTAACGGAACTGGAACTGGCTGCCCTCAAGGTCTGTATAGATGAAAACCTGCAGAAGGGTTTCATCCGACTCTCCACGTCTCCCGCAGAAGCGGGAATATTCTTTGTAGAAAAAAAAGGATCATACGCTGAGACCTTCTATAGACTACAGAGAGCTAAATAAAATAACTTTGAAAAACCGCTATCCTCTCCCCCTGGTTTAGGGGGCTCTTCCAGAGGCTAGGGGCGGCAAGAGTGTTCACCAAGCTGGACCTCCGCGGAGCATATAATCTAGTCCGCATTCGGGAGGGCGATGAGTGGAAGACCACCTTCCGAACACAGTTCGAACACTTTGAGTACTTGGTAATGGCCTTCGGGCTCTGCAACGCCCCAGCTACATTCCAACCCTTTGTGAATGATGTATTTAAAGACCATCTGGACCAGTTTGTCATTGTCTACCTAGACAATATCCTAATCCCCTACCTTGAAAGAGCACCGCGGGCATGTGGCAAGCGTCCTGAGCCGCATGGACTTTATGCCAAAGCGGAGAAATGTGACTTTGAACGTCCAAGTATCCCCTTCCTGGGGGTTATTATCTCCATCACTGGCATCACTATGGACCAACAGAAGGTCACGGCTATACTAGACTAGCCGGCCCCTACAGACAAGAAGGGAGTTCAGCGGTTCATTGGCTTCGCCAATTTCTACAGAAAGTTTATAAAGGGGTTCTCAGCCATCATCACCCCAATTACCCAGCTGACCAAGCTGCACACATGAGTCGTGTGGACTAAGGAAGCCCAGGAAGCCTTTGTGACTTTCAAGAGACTCTTTACCTCAGCACCCATCCTTAGGCACCCTGACCCCGCCTTGCCATTTGTCCTAGAGGTGGATGCCTCTGAAGTTGCTGTGGGGGCTGTGCTATCTCAAAGGCATGGAGCTAAGGCTGCCCTACATCCTGTGGCGTTCTTCTCCCGCAAGCTAACCACCCCAGAAAGGAATTATGATGTGGGAGATTGGGAGCTTTTGGCAATTAAAACAGCCTTGAAAGAGTGGTGCTATCTGTTAGAGGGAGCCAGGCACCCCATCTTCATCTTCACAGATGGCAAAAATTTAGAGTACCTCCAGGCAGCCAAGAGACTGAGACCTCGCCATGCCCGATGGGCACTCTTCTTCTCACGCTTCCTCTTCTACATGACGTACAGGCCTGGGTCGAAGAACGTCAAACCCGACGCCCTATCGAGGATGTTCTGCAAACCCGGTGAGCCTGCGACCCTTGATACAGTCCTGCATCCCCGGAACTTCCTGTTGACCCAAGGGGGTCTGTTGTCCCAAATGAGACAGTCCTTAGCCAGAACCCCCAGGCCGGCAGACCCCAACCTGCTAACCAGATACGGCCTACTGTGGCATGGCAATAGGCTCTTTGTTCTAGAGGACCAGCGCCTATCGGTCTTGGCATCCTGTCATGATCATAAGCTGGCTGGACACTTCTGTGCTCGCAAAACCACAGAACTGCTGCTGCGATCATTCTGGTGGCCACGAGCAGATGAGGACTGTATGAAATTTGTCAGCTCAATGCCTATCTGTGCCCAGAACAAGAGCAGTAAGACCAAGGCCTGGGGTTTACTGAAGCCACTTCTGGTGCCCAAGAGGGCCTGGTCCATGATCTTGATGGACTTTATTGCCGAGCTGCCATCTGCCCAAGATTACTCCACAATCTTCGTGATAGTAGACCGGCTAAGGAAGATGGCCCACATCCTTCCCATGAAGGGTACCCCATCTGAAACGGCCGAGATATTTATCCGGGAGATAGTGAGGCTCCATGGACTTCCAACCATCATTGTCTCCAACCGCGGAGTTCAGTTCACCTCCCGGTTCTGGAAAGCCCTGTGCTCCGCACTTGATATTGAACTGGCGTATTCTTTGGCATATCATCCACAGACGAATGGTCAGACAGAGAGGACCAATCAGACACTTGAGCAATATCTCCGTTGCTTCTCGTCATTTTCACAAGACGACTGGGTCTCTCTGCTGCCACTGGCGGAGTTTGCCTTCAATAACACCATCTATTCAGCCACAAACCAGTCTCCATTCCTGGCTAATTACGGCTTCCACCCGACCTTTATGCTCAACCACAGCCTGAAAAGTGCAGTACCCGCAGTACAAGAGATGACCGAATTCTGAGAAGAGAACGGCAAACTTCTCCAGGAGACCATGGCCCGGACACAGGAGCATAACAAAGAGGGGTTCGACAAAGGGAGACAGGGAGAGTTGGACTTACGGCCTGGGGAAAGAGTCTGGCTGGCCATGAAGAACCTAAAACTTGCCTGCCCCTCCAAAAAACTGGGCCCCAGGTTTATTGGCCCCTTCCCTGTGAAAAGGAAGATCGACAGGGTGGCCTATGAACTGGAGCTCCCTCCCTCTTTGCGTGTCCACCCAGTGCTTCACATGTCACTGCTGAAAACCGCGATCCCAAATCCTTTTCCCGGGCAGAAGACTAGCCCGCCAGGCCCAATCCTAGTAGATGGCGAAGAGGAATTTGAACTGGAATCCATCCTGGATTGCCGGAAGAAGGGTAGCAACGTCCAGTACTTGGTGAAGTGGAAGGGCTACGGCCCAGAAGAAAACTCCTGGGAGCCCGAAGATAACATCCATGCGGATTAACTCATCCGATCTTTTAAGGAGAACGATCCTGCTAAGCTTGCCCGGCTGGGCATCCGGAGTCTGACCCATGGGGGGGGGGGGATGTCAGGAAATTGGCATTTGCGCGCATGTGCACGCCTAAAAAAATTGTCTATTTAGCAGGACATCACCAGGAAGCAAGTGCTGTCCGTTCTACAGTGCTTGTGCGAAGTTCCGAGCTATCTGATTGCCTGATACCTGTTCCTGTGACCCGGCTTGCCTTGACCCTGCTCTGATCTCTGCCTGCACCGACCCCGGCTTCCACAACCACTCTTCTGCCTGCTCCCCTGTACCTCAGCCGCTTGCACGTTGCCGACCCAGCCTGTACCTGACCATCCGTTTGCCTGATCCTTCTGTACTGAACCGCCCGCCGGTTGCCGACCCGGACTGTCCTACTACGCTTCTACCTGCAGGAGCTCCAGTGGCACCTACCAGCCACCAGAGACTTGTCCGGCCCTCATGCCCCCCTGTGCTCCTGAGCTTCCTGTCTGCACTACCAGGGACTCTCGAACCAGGGCTGCAAGAGAAGTTACCTTTGCATAAGTCAGACTCCATCACCACATACGTGACACTGTGTCTCTACTCTCCTTCAGGTTCTACATTCAATTCCTGTGTCTCTGCTCTCCTTCACTTTCTACATTCAGTTCCTGTGCCTCTGCTGTCCTTCACTTTCTACATTCAGTTCTTCTGTTTCTACTCTCCTTCACTTTCTGCATCCAGTTCCTGTTTCTCTGCTCTCCTTCACTTTCTACATTCAGTTCCGGTGTCTCTGCTTTCCTTCACTATCTACATTAAGTTCCCCTGTCTCTGCTCTCCTTCACTTTCTACATTCAGTTCCTGTGCCTCTGCTCCCATTCACTATCTACATTCAATTCCTGTGTATCTGCTTTCCTTCACTTTCTACATTCAGTCCCTGCGTCTCTGCTCTCCTTCACTTTCTACATTCAGTCCCTGTGTCTCTGCTCTCCTTTACTTTCTACATTCAGCTCCTGTATCTCTGCTCTTCTTCACTTTCTACATCCAGTTCCTGTCTATCTGCTCTCCTCCACTTTCTACATTCAGTTCCTGTGTCCCTGCTCTCCTTCACTTTTTACATTCAGTTCCCGTGTCTCTGCGCTCCTTCACTTTCTACATTCAGTTCCTGTCTCTCTGCTCTCTTTCACTTTCTACATTCAGTTCCTGTGTCTCTGCTCTCTTTTACTGTCTACAGTCCATTCCTGTGTCTCTGCTTTCCTTCACTATCTACAGTCAGTTCCTGTGTCTCCGCTCTCCTTCACTTTCCACATTCAGTTCCTGTGTCTCTACTCTCCTTCACTTTCTACATTCAGTTCCTGTGTTACCGCTCTCCCTCACTTTCTACATTCAGCTCCTATGTCTCTGCTCTCCTTCCCTTTCTACATTCAGTTCCTGTGTCTCTGCTCTACTTTACTTTCTACATTTAGTTCCTGTGTCTCTGCTCTCCTTCACTTTCTACATTCAGTTCCTGTGTCTCTGCTCTCCTTCACTTTCTACATTCAGTTCCTGTGTCTCTGCTCTCCTTCACTTTCTACCATCAGTTCCTGTGTCTCTGCTCTCCTTCACTTTCTACATTCAGCTCCTATGTCTCTATTGTCCTTCTCTTTTTACATTCAGTTCCTGTGTCTCTGCTCTCCTTCACTTTTTACACTCAGTTCCTGTGTCTCTGCTCTCCTTCACTTTCTACATTCAGTTCATGTGTCTCTGCTCTCCTTCACTATCTACATTCAGTTACTGTGTCTCTGCTCTCCTTCACTTTCTACATCCAGTCCCTGTGTCTTTGCTTTCCTTCACTATCTACATTCAGTTCCTATGTCTCTGCTCTCCTCTACTTTCTACATTCCATTCATGTGTCTCTGCTTTCCTTCACTATCTACATGCAGTTCCTGTGTCTCTGCTCTCCTTCACTTTCTGCATTCAGTTCCTGTTTCTCTGCTCTCCTTCACTTGCTACATTCAGTTCCTGTGTCTTTGCTTTCTGTCAATATCTACATTCAGTTCCTGTGTCTCTGCTCTCCTTCACTTTCTACATTCAGTTCCTGTGCCTCTGCTCTCATTCACTATCTACATTCAGTCCCTGTGTCTCTGCTCTCCTTCACTTTCTACATTCAGTTCCTGTGCCTCTGCTCTCCTATACTTTCTACATTGAGTCCCTGTATCTCTGCTCTCCTTCACTATCTACATTCAGTTCCTGTGTATCTGCTCTCCTTCACTTTCTACACTCAGTTCCTATGTCGCTGCTCTCCTACACTTTCTACATTCAGTTCCTGTCTCTCTGCTCTCCTTCACGTTCTACATTCAATTCCCGTGTCTCTGCTTTCCTTCACTATCTACATTCATTTCCTGTGTCTCTGCTCTCCTTTACTTTCTACATTCTGTTCCTGTGTCTCTGTTCTCCTTTATGTTCTACATTTAGTTCCTGTGTCTCTGCTCTCCTCTACTTTCTACATTCCATTCCTGTGTCTCGCTTTCCTTCACTATCTACATTCAGTTCCTGTGTTTCTGCTCTCCTTTACTTTCTACATTCAGTTCCTGTGTCTCTGCTCTCCTTCACTTTCTACATTCAGTTCCTGTGTCTCTGCTCTCCTTCACTTTCTACATTCTGTTCCTGTGTTTCCGCTCTCCTTCACTTTCTACATTCAGCTCCTATGTCTCTACTCTCCTTCTCTTTCTACATTCAGTTCCTGTGTCTCTGCTCTCCTTCACTTTTTACACTGAGTTCCTGTGTCTCTGCTCTCCTTCACTTTCTACATTAAGTTCATGTGTCTCTGCTCTCCTTCACTATCTACATTCAGTTCCTGTGTATCAGCTCTCCTTCACTTTCTACATTCAGTTCCTGTGTCTCTGGTCTCCTTCACTTTCTACATTCAGTTCCTGTGTCTCTGCTCTCCTCTACTTTCCACATTCCATTCCTGTGTCTCTGCTTTCCTTCACTATCTACAGTTGTATGCAAAAGTTTAGGAACCCCTGACAATTTCCAGGATTGTCATTTATAAATATTTGGGTTTTTGGATCAGCAATTTCATTTTGATCTATCAAATAACTGAAGGACACAGTAATATTTCAGTAGTGAAATGAGGTTTATTGGATTAAGAGAAAATGTGCAATATGCATCAAAACCAAATTAGACAGGTGCATAAATTTGGGCACCCTTGTCATTTTGTTGATTTGAATACCTTTAACTACTTAGCACTGATTAATTGGAACACACAATTGGTTTGGTGAGCTCATTAAGCCTTGAACTTCATAGACAGGTGCGTCCAATCACGAGAAAAGGTATTTAAGGTGGCCAATTGCAAGTTGTTGTTCTCTTTGACTCTCCTCTGAAGAGTGGCAACACGGTGGGCCTCAAAACAACTCTCAAATGACCTGAAAACAAAGATTGTTCTACATTATGGTTTAGGGGAAGGCTACAAAAAGTTATCGCAGAGATATAAGCTGTCAGTGTCCACTGTGAGGAACATAGTGAGGAAATGGAAGACCACAGGCACAGTTCTTGTTAAGGCCAGAAGTGTCAGGCCACATAAAATATTGGAGAGGCAAAGGCGAAGGATGGTGAGAACGGTCAAAAAGAGCCCACAGACCACCTCCAAAGACCTACAACATCAACTTGCTGCAGATGGTGTCACTGTGCATCGTTCAACAATTCAGCGCACTTTGCACAGGGAGAAGCTGTATGGGAGAGTGATGCGAAAGAAGCCTTTTCTGCACACACGCCGCAAACGGAGTCGCTTGAGGTATGCAAACGCACATTTGGACAAGCCAGCTTCATTTTGGAATAAGGTGCTATGGACTGATGAAACAAAGATTGAGTTATTTGGTCATAACAAGGGGTGTTATGCATGGCGGCAAAAGAACACAGAGTTCCAAGAAAAACACTTGCTACCCACAGTAAAATTTGGTGGAGGTTCCATCATGCTGTGGGGCTGTGTGGCCAGTGCCGGTACTGGAAATCTGGTTAAAGTTGAGGGTCGCATGGATTCCACTCAATATCAGCAGATTCTTGAGAATAATGTTGAGGCATCAGTCACAACGTTGAAGTTACGCCGGGGCTGGATATTTCAACAAGACAACGACCCAAAACACTACTCAAAATCTACTCGGGCATTTATGCAGAGGAACAAGTACAATGTTCTGGAATGGCCATCCCAGTCCCCAGACCTGAATATCATTGAACATCTGTGGGGTGATTTGAAGCGGGCTATCTATGCTCGGCAACCATCAAACCTAACTGAACTGGAGATGCAGACACTCATTACAGGCTATAGGAAGCGTGTAGACTAGAGGCTGTTATTTCTGCTAAAGGAGGCTCTACTAAATATTGATGTGATTTTTCTGTTGGGGTGCCCAAATTTATGCACCTGTCTAATTTTGTTTTGATGCATATTGCACGTTTTCTGTTAATCAAATATACTAGTTGAATATTACTGTGTC
>BLSH010063818.1:89502-102061 GCA_018402905.1 Glandirana rugosa
ATGGATTCCACTCAATATCAGCAGATTCTTGAGAATAATGTTGAGGCATCAGTCACAACGTTGAAGTTACGCCGGGGCTGGATATTTCAACAAGACAACGACCCAAAACACTACTCAAAATCTACTCGGGCATTTATGCAGAGGAACAAGTACAATGTTCTGGAATGGCCATCCCAGTCCCCAGACCTGAATATCATTGAACATCTGTGGGGTGATTTGAAGCGGGCTATCTATGCTCGGCAACCATCAAACCTAACTGAACTGGAGATGCAGACACTCATTACAGGCTATAGGAAGCGTGTAGACTAGAGGCTGTTATTTCTGCTAAAGGAGGCTCTACTAAATATTGATGTGATTTTTCTGTTGGGGTGCCCAAATTTATGCACCTGTCTAATTTTGTTTTGATGCATATTGCACATTTTCTGTTAACCCAATAAACCCATTTTCACTACTGAAATATTACTGTGTCCTTCAGTTATTTGATAGATCAAAATGAAATTGCTGATCCAAACACCCAAATATTTATAAATGACAATCATGGAAATTATCAGGGGTTCCTGAACTTTTGCATACAATTGTACATTCAGTTTCTGTGTCTCTTCTCTCCTTCACTATCTACATTCAGTTCCTGTGTTTCTGCTCACCTTTACTTTTTACATTCAGTTCCTGTGTCTCTGCTCTCCTTCACTTTCTACATTCAGTTCCTGTGTCTCCGCTCTCCTTCACTTTCTACATTCAGTTCCTCTGTTTCTACTCTCCTTCACTTTCTGCATTTAGGTCCTGTTTCTCTGCTCTCCTTCACTTTCTACATTGAGTTCCTGTGTCTCTGCTTTCTTTCACTATCTACATTCAGTTCCTGTGTCTCTGCTCTCCTTCACTTTCTACATTCAGTTCCTGTGCCTCTGCTCTCATTCACTATCTACATTCAGTCCCTGTGTATCTGCTCTCCTTCACTTTCTACATTCAGTCCCTGTGTCTCTGCTCTCCTTTACTTTCTATATTGAGTCCCTGTATATCTGCTCTCCTTCACTTTCTACATTCAGTTCCTGTGTATCTGCTCTCCTTCATTTTCTACATTCAGTTTCTGTGTCTCTGCTCTCCTTCACTTTTTACATTCAGTTCCTGTGTCTCTGCTCTCCTTCACTTTCAACATTCAGTTCCTGTGTCTCTGCTCTCCTTCACTTTCTACATTCAGTTTCTGTGTCTCTGCTCTCCTTCACTTTCTACATTCAGTTCCTGTGTCTCTGCTCTCCTCTACACCTCTAGTGCAGACCTGGAACGGGATGCCACATGACTGTGTTTGTAGTATAGGCTGTTAGACAGGTTATGTAGGGAAGTTTTAAAGTGTGTAAGGAGGCCTGCATGGTTGGACAAGAGCAGGGCGTGGTAGGGTGTGGTAGGTTGGGGCAGGGTGGGGACAATTGTCTCATAAGAAGGGGGTGTTGATTGAGGGTCAGTTGGAGGCTGGCCAGCCAAGGAGCTTCTTTTCAGGCCTGTACTGCAGGGAACCAGCTAAGGTGGGCATTGATAGCATGCTCTCTCAGATCAGAGCAGCAGCGGTGGCGAATGGCTCCCAGTGGCTAGAATCACAGATGTCTGATATGCTGCAGGGGTTAAGGTATGTTCCTGCTACACCTGCCCCCCATTTATCACTGGCTAGGAGGTCTTGGCTTTCTGTGCACCTCAGTCCAGAGGTGGCTCCTAGAGTTGGCCACCGCACTAGGAGCCCCCATTAGGGACCCTTCAGCCCCAAAAGCAAAAAGGCAGCCTCATTCTTCTGCTGGCAGGGCTTGAAGGAATCCTCTTCAAGGGCAGGGCCAGGGCTGAAGAACCGAGACAGCCACCTACTCCCGCTCCCCTTCTACCAAAACCCAGGATCATGTGGCCGGCTCGGCAGGGCCTCCCCCTGTTGCCTGTGCGGCCCGGCATGGGAGAGAAGTGTCATTGGGTGCCGTCCTGTCACCATGTGCAGCCAGGACTTCATCCGTAAAGGCCGAGGTCCCAGACGTCCTGTGACATTGTCGCCGCCCCCGGTTCTGGACCAAAGGACGGCATCTCTGGCCAGGCCTACCCTGCAAAGTGCACAGCGAGGGAAGAAGGAGTTGAGCGGCCGAGCAGGCCGTGATGCAGCGGCCAATGATGTCATCAGCAAGTGCTCGGCCGGGGCTAGCAGCATTAACCCTTCCCTGGGCTGACGGGGTGAGGACAGATTGGAAGGAGAGCTCCCCATATCCGAGGTGATAGAGGTGTCTCAGGGGTAGGAAGAAGCCAATGCTGGAGCGGGAGATCAGCAGTGATCCAGAGGCACAGCTGTGCGGCTTCACACACCAGGACAGCCTGGTAAGTCTGCTTGTTTGTCATTCCATATGCCTCTTCTTCCTCATGTGGTCAGTTCTGTGCAGTCCCCTGTGCTTCCTAGTGCTTCTGGGGGTAGTGGTCTGGGTGACCTGTTGGGGCAGTCGGTGCCTGAGCAGGGGGTCGCAGGGGGGTGTCCACAGCAGGGGTTGCTGGGCCTGAGGGGTTAATGGCACAGGTGCTTCAGTCCTGGTTGTCGGGGTGCAGGGAGCTGCTATTGCTCAGTGTTGCAGGGGTAGCCTCACCTCTGGTACACCCATCGCAGGAAATATACTATCATCACTGATACTCCCCATTGAGGCTCCCAGGGGCACGCCAACGTCTGGGGGCAGAGATACTGGCTCGTCCCAGGTCCTGTTGAGGTTTCGTCTGATGGCACACCGAAGACAGCATTAGAGTCCAAGAAGTCAGATGGGGCCTCAGGCGGAGTGCGTTTATCCGACTCGGCAAAATGTGTCATTTACCTCTGCTTCGAGGACCCTTTAGGTGTGCATCTTAGTCCAGAAGTGAAAGTGGCTTTTCTGAGACTAGAAAAGTTTAATTTAGATAAAGTTAAGCTGGATGAAAGCAAAAAGGAAGAGGAGGAAGAGCGGCGTTATCACACATAAACATTTTGGCCAGTGTGATCAGAGAGAAAGTGCTGGAGAACTGTTCAGCTCTCTTTTGCTATCTGGACTCAATTAGTGAGGCCCAGAGAGTGTACGGGGGGTAGCCTGGTTGCGCTACGACAAGCAGTTTCAGCAGCGCAAGGCAGTTGGTCCCTCATTGAGGTGGGACTACAAAGACATAAGCTTGTGGATGAAGCTGATGACACACCCATTTCAGGGGGGGTCAGGGGTGCAACTGCCTTAGCACCATCGGCCACAAAGAGAAAGGGGTTCTGCTGGCAGTTCAACGACAGGACCTGCAGATTTGGGGGATCCTGCTCCTACTCCAGATGCAGAGGTTTACATCCCTTGTCCAAATGTTTTAAACAAGGAAAGGGAAAGTCGTCCGATGCTGGAAAGAGGGAGAACACTGATGAGGGTGGGAAAAATGGCAACCTTTCTCAGCAGGTATCCAGACACAGCCACTGCACAGTTTTTGTTGCAGGGGTTTACTGACGGTTTTCCAATTCCCTGTACAATATCCAGTATCCCTCCGGTGGGGGATTTATGCTCTGCAAACTTGCATCCGGAGGTGGTTTCAGCAACATTGGCAAAGGAAGTGTCCTTGGAGAGGATGGCAAGCCCGGTTTTCTTTCTCACCACTTTTTTGTCTTATCCACCATCTATCACATCCTCGGGGCAGTTCGGTCAATGACGCAATTGACCCCAAGTTCTGCACGGTGTCCTATGCATTTTTTGATGATGCCATTGCGTGGGTGCGCAAAGTTGGTAAGGGTGCACTTCTAGCCAAAACTGACATTGAGGCAGTCTTCTGATTGCTACCTGTCCACCCGCAGAGTTTCCGGCTGTCGGGTTGCATTTGGCAGGGTCAATATTTTGTTGATCACTGTTTGCCTATGGGTTGCACCATTTAATGTTCTTTTTTCAAAACTTTCAGTTCCTTTCTTTAATGGGTGGTGTGGGATTTGTCTGGTCTGAAGACCATTATCCATTATGTAGACACTTTTTTGGTTTATAGGCCCCCCCAGATTCTCTGACTTGCCAGATTTTGTTGGCCACACTCCAACATGTGTTTGAGGTTTTTGGGGTCCAACTGAGGAACTGAATTTTTTATGTATCATCATTGATACGATAAGGATGGAATGTCGGCTACCAGTTGATAAGCTGGGATGGGAGATGTTCCTTGATAAGTACAATGGGAGGTCCTTGTGGATGGAGGCAATGGTATGCAACTTTGATTTGGACCTCTATATGGATGCAGCAGGTTCGGTGGGCTATGCAGCCTACTTTAGGGGCCAGTGCAGCGCAGGGCAATGGCCGGAGTCCTGGAGTAATTTAGAATTAATTTGCAATCTGGTGCTATTGGAATTGTTCCCCATAGTGTTGTCTGTTGAAATATGGGGCCAAGAATTGCGGAACAAGCGTGTCTGGTTTCACTGCGATAACTTAGGGGTAGCACATGCCATTAACACTGTTACAACCTCTTCCCCGCCTGTAGTGCATTTGCTTAGGCGTTAAATTTTGCAATGTCTGAGTCTAAATGCTTTTGTATATGCTGTCCATGTGCTGGGGTGAATAACACAGTGGCTGATGCACTTTCTCGCCTGCAGTGGAAAAAATTCCATCAGTTAGCACCGGAGGCGGAGCAGTCCGGAATTCCACGCCCCAGTCAATTGTGGAACGTCGCCTTGCCACCGTAGCTGGATTGATTTGGTGGTCGGTTTGTGCTTCCACTTGGACAGCATATGAATGGGTCTGGCAAGAATGGCAAGGTTTGGTGAGTTCGGAAGGTGGTTGCTTTCAGGAGGAAGATCGGTTGCATGTTTTGTTTTATTTCATTGGTAAGAACTTCGAGGAAGGAGTCTCTATTTCCTTGCTGAATTGCAAAATGGCAGGTCTGGCATTTTTGTTTTGGCTATCGGATTTGGCAGACATCACAAAATCTTTTTTGGTTAAAAAAGCGTTGCAGGGGTTGCAGGAATGGCAGACTTGTAACAGATTCCCGCCACCCCATTTCCTTCACTATGCTAGAAGTGCTTTTGGATCATTTGCCTAAGGTTTGCTCAACTTCTTTTGAAGCAGTTCTCTTTAGGACTGCTTTCGTTCTGGTCTTTTTTAGGGCCCTCCGGGGTGGGGGAACTGGTGAGTCCTTCTACCTGTGTCGGGGGAGGGTTGGAGGCTTCAGATGTCACAGTGCATGGAAACAAGGTTTCTTTGTTTATCTGATGATCAAAGACCGATCAGTTGGACCGCAGGACTAGTTTCAAGCTTGGACGTGTTCCCTATTCTTCTTCATGCCCGGTCACTACCACGTTCGCTTGGTTGAAGCTTAGGCCTGGGCTCTTCTTGACACCTGCCAACGGTTCAGCATTGTCACGGTTTCAGTTTTCAGAAAATGCTTACTGTCTGCTGAACGACAAAGAAATCTACAGTACAAATTGATAAACAGGATGAATTCCGGCAGAACATCAGGGACTGGGAAAGTGATGAGGTCTTTGACCTAACCACTAGGTGCCGGAGTAGGTCAAGAAGAGCTAGGACTAGATCAAGAAGATCTCCTAAAAGTGGTATATCTTCAACAGACAGTGAGCCAAATCAAGCAGATAAGTCAGTAACTTTTTTAGAAAAAGGCAATCCAGCTTCCAGGGACCCAGGCCAATCCAAAACTAGTGCTCCACATATTCTAAAAAAGAAAAAAGAGCCAGAAAAGGAAAAAGGGCTAGAGTCCGAGAAAACGCACAGACAGACTCGTGCTTGGAATTGCAGGAAATAGTGGGGACTTTCACCCCTGATAGTAAGAGTAATTCAACTACAATGCATGATCCTAATGTGATCAACATGTCCAATTTTCCCCTAAATGAACACCATATCAGCTTATTACAAAAAGGCCTATCCGTCTCCCCCTCAACGAGTTTGAGGTTTTTAAAGACCTTAACCTATTCCTTAGGAAGGTAGTACTTAGCTATTTACATAGGAGCAAACAATATCATCCCAAAACATTCACTCCTATTGATGTGGATGTGGAAGAGAGAGAAGCCTTAGAGGCCTTAATAAGTCTCTTAGAAGAAAACCAGTCAAGTAATGATGGGGAACCAACGGATTCAGAACAATATTCAAGGCCCTCAGACATCAGGATTCGGTCCACGAAAATGCCCCCCGTAACCACTTAAGGACCGGAAGGATTTCCAGCTTTAGAACCGGAGCCCTTTTTGCGATTCGGCGCTGCGTCGCTTTAACTGACAATTGCGCGGTCGTGCAACGTTGTACCCAAACGAAATTTGCGTCCTTTTTTTCCCACAAATAGAGCTTTCTTTTGGTGGTATTTGATCACCGCTGCGTCATTTCTGATTGCCGCTATAAACAAAAGAAGAGCGACAATTTTGCAAAAAACCCAAATTTCTTACTTTTTGCTAACATACAAATCCAAAAAAAAAATATAAAAAAACATTTTTTTTCACCGTTTTTGGCCAATTTATATTCTTCATCATATTTGCGATAAAAAAAATCGCAATCGGCGTTTATTGATTGGTTTGCGCAAAAGTGGCCGCGTTTACGGATGATGAGAATTCATTTTTGGGGTTTTTTATTTTTTTTTATTTTTTACTAGTAATGGCGGCGATCTGCGATTTTTAGCGGTACTGCGATATTGGGGCGGACATGTCGGAACGTTTTGACACTTTTTTGGGACCATTGGCATTTATACAGCGATCAGTGCTATAAAAATGCACTGATTACTGTGTAAATGCCATTGGCAGTGAAGGGGTTAACCTGCAGGGGGCGCGCTAAGGGTTAAGTATGTTCCCTGGGCGTGTTCTAACTGTAGGGGGGCTTGCCTAGCTGGGGAAGGGAAGTGGTCACAGCCTTCATGTACGGGAAGGCTGTGATCACAGCCCTTCCCCCTCACACAGAGCGGAGGTCCGTGTTTACTTACACGGACCTCCGCTCATTCGCTCCGGGGGGGGCATCGCGGGTGGCCGGCGGCAGTCGAAGCCGCCGCACCCGCTCCCTGGCCCCCCCCCCCCGTACACAGTGAGCGCGCGCGCCTCCGGCGGCGCGCGCGCGCTCACAATGGCTCTGTATCGCGCCCACCGTCATATGACGGCGATTTGCGTTACAGAGCCATTCTGTCGCCGTCAATTGCCGACCAGCGGTCGGCAAGCGGTTAAACAAACATAAGTGGATTCGTTTTTACAGATGGTAAGGGAGGACTTACAAAAGATCAACTGGGGATGGAGAGGGATTGATGATTTGACAAGTGAGGAACGCCGAACCCTTAAGGAACTGGAAATGGCCCCAAACTTGGTCATCCGTGGGAGTGATAAAGGAGATAACATTGTGTTGATACCCTCGGACCTCTATGAGAAGGAGGTCAAACGACAGTTAGAGGATCCCCACACATATACGAAACTCTCCACGAACCCATTCCCGGTGGTTGTGGATAAATTAAACCACATCCTGGAATTGGCATTTGAGAAGAAACTGAACACCCAGAAAGAATGGAAATATTTAAAGGTGGGGTCTTTTAATACCCCCACCTTCTACATAATCCCCAAGATCCACAAAAGTTTAACAAATCCACCCGGAAGGCCAATAGTGTCCGCCATTAAGGGACCATTGAAAAGAAAGGGTAAATACGTGGATAGGTTAATCAGGGGATTGGTGGTTGACCTACCGTCCTTTGTGCAGGATACGTGGATGTCTTAAAAAAAGTCCAGGACTTTCAGATCACGCTTTTCAAATGCCCAAAGCTCTAGGAGATACAAGATAAGACAATTCATTAATTGCCTTACTCCCAGAGTTATTTATATGATCACCTGCCCCTGTAAAAAGACCTATATAGGGAAAACAAAAAGGCCCCTGAAAATACGTATAGCCGAACATGTGAGTAGCATCAAAAATTCCAAAGATGGCGATGAGAGACCTCTTGCTATACACTATCATCAGTACCATCAGGGTAATCCAGTCTTAATGAAGGTGAGGGGGATCTATGCCCTTCAGCAATCGGCCAGAAGAGGGGATTTCGACACCATTTTGTTCCAGAAAGAGAAGATGTGGATCTATCTTCTGGACTCTATGGTGCCGAATGGTCTTAACACCGAATGCAGGCTATCTGTGTTTTTAGAACTGTAGCAGAATGCACACCTTTGGGATGGCAATAAATATATATATACCAACAGTGCTGAGTGAGTGACCTTTTTTGACCTTCCTCGAAGTGGGATCAGTCTATAAAATTAATATTTAATAGGTTAGGGTCCCCACGGGGAGAGCCTTTATCAATCTTGAGGCATCCCCAAAAGGTAAGGGGGGAAAACATAGAAATAGAAATAAATAAATAGAAATAGAAATGATGGAGTGGTCTGTGTATTAGTTGAGATAAACATATAGATACCCTATGGGATGTTTTTGCACTGGATTAATACCCTCAATTATTACCAGAATCCCTCTGTCCCCCTCTCATTACTTCAGTCCCCTTATTTTGGCACGGTTTGTGATCTGGAACCCTGACTTCTATTCGTTCAGGATTGTTTATGTCAAGTGATGTGAATGAGTGTCCTTAAATGCTGTTGGATTAGCCTTATCCCAATGAAATAGTTTGGTTATTCTTCACCTGATATTTTTCTGGTTCAATCATCTAAGTTTCACATATTCAGGATTGGTAATATTGAGCGATGTGAATCACTAGGACTAGGAAGTAGTGTGCATGTTGTAGATTGTGGTGAGCGTCAGAATGGGCAGTTAGCATGACCTCCGGTGGCTAATCAATGTAATTGCAGACTAATGTTGATTATTTAAGTATGTCTTGCTTCAGCTCCTCCTTAGCTCCGAGGAAGTCCATGATTGGACGGACGAAACGCGTCAGCGGGACGTCACCCCACGGCCCCAGTGACGCGTCCCGACCCGTCCCCGCCTTGTGGGTGCTTCGTTGCTGGCTCCGTGATTGAGCCGGAGCCGGACTGACACGGCTGCAGAGTAGGAGGAAGCGATACGCTGCGGTGAGCGGAGAGGAGAAGATTACACAGCCATGTGAGGCACATTCCTCCTGCAATTCCAGGCAATTGTGTGGAAACGAACGGTGAGCATACCCAGCGGCATAGCCATAGTTGACAGCACCATGGACAGCACATCTCAGCACTGAGTAGCACTGAGTAGCTGATACGGCCGATTCTAATGGACAATCAATTCCCATGATGTACAATCGCCCCAGTGACTGGAGTCTGTACAACTATATTGGCTACTTACCTGCATACATCTATGCACACTTGGACTGATTTGCCACCTCTGACCGACCCATTTGATTGCTGCCATTGAATTGAACTGACTTTGACATTGTGTCTGATGTATGGGAACTGCCTGGAAAGCAATTTGTCAGTGAAGTGTCGGCATCCTTGCATCTACCTCTCCCAGTTAAGCTTCTCAGCAGACTCATATGACTCTTCCATCTTACTATTCATGAATCATTTGCACTCAGATCATTCAACCACCTGTTGATATTACTCCTACTGTCCATAGAGGCCTTTATTGTTACCTTGTACTTAGCTGATGGTTGGTTGAGCACATCCATCTGGTTGCAAGAGGATGTGTGAGGCAGATGGTGTATGGGTCTAGGACGCGTCCAGGCTGTGACCTTGACAACGTTGTCAATTTTTAACCTCTTTCTGCCACAGTGGTTGTACTATTTTTGTAATTTCTAATCAATAAAAGTTATGTTTTAAGGATTTTTGGTTCCATGGTATAAGTGCCTTGGTGATCTTCAATCACCTTTTTTTTGCAGTATTAGTTTGCACTTAGGAACCCCGCCTCTACCTAGGTGTTGTCCTAGAGGTTGGTTAATAAGGCTTGTTAATAGCCGTTTCCATAGCCAATATATACTGTCTGTACGGGTGTATTTTTTATACACATTTTGCTTACTGTCTGCTGAGTTTACACAGAAGTACTACACTTCCCATTCCGTCGGGATAGGGGCAGCCACAGAGGCTGGGAATCCCAGTGTTTCCGTTTATATGTTCGTCCTCATCTCTTATAACTTGCTAGTTGTTGCTGTATCCATGTGCCAGATTGGATAGACCCCTGGAGATATTTTATTATTGCATGTCAGGGGTAATGATCTCAGTCTCCGTGTTATGGGACATAAAGTTGGATTTTCTGCATTTTCCCTTTTTCCCGGACACTGTTGGTTTGGACAGACATTGTGGGTAGATCTGCCTAGCGCCTGGCTCGCTCTGTAAATAAGCCCAATAAGGCTAAGATAAAAGTGAACAAAGAGGTGGCTAAATTTTTTGTCAGAAACGGCGGCCTAGCAGTGCACCATTTGGAGTTGGAGGGTGATAACTGGATCTATTTAAGGGGGTATGGGGTTAACCTGAATGTCATCGACATAGATATATAGTTACTGTACATAGTTAGGTTGAAAAAAGAAACAAGTCCATCTAGTTCAACCAATAAAAAAAAAAGAAAAAATATATATAACCATACAATCCTATATACACAATCCTTCACCCACAGTTGATCCAGAGGAAGGCGAAAAATCCCAGCAAAGCATGATCCAATTTGCTATAGCTGGGGAAAAAATTCCTTCCTAATCCCCCGAGAGGCAATGGGATTTTTTCGCTTGATCAATTTTATCTATAAATGTTAGTACCCAGTTATATTATTACATTAAGGAAAGAATCCAGGCCTTTTAAAAGCAATCTACTGTGTTGGCCAGAACCACCTCTGGAGGGAATCTATTCCACATTTTCACAGCTCTAACTGTGAAGAAACCTTTCCGTATTTGGAGATGAATTTTTTTTTCTTCTAGACATAAAGAGTGCCACCTTGTTATTTGTGATGACCTTAAAGTGAATAACTCAACACCAAGTTCACTATATGGACCACATATGTATTTGTACATGTTGATCAATTCCCACCTTAATCTCCTCTTCTCAAGAGAGAATAAATTAGGTTTCTCTAATCTTTCCCCATAGCTGAGCTCCTCCATGCCTCTTATCAATTTGGTTGCCCTTCTCTGCACTTTCTCCAGTTCCCCGATATCCTTTTTGAGAACTGGTGCCCAAAACTGAACTGCATATTCCAGATGAGTGTTTTCTTAATCTTAGACAGATTTATCCGCGCCTTGGAATAAAAGTATCGATTTGGTACTAAGAGCAGCTGGTATAATAATATAACCTTACAAAGTTACATTAAAATAAATGGAAGTAAAGAAGTACCGCGCTCATTCAGCAGCTACCATACCCATAGAGATGGGAAATCTCTTATATGTGTATTCAATCTCTCTGGGATGTAAAGTAACCTCAGAGATATTTACGGGATAGTAAACATCTTATTAACTTATTACGGAAAATTAAAATCAATAACAACACTTGGATCGTGACAATTGATATCGAATCTCTCTATACCAACTTAAGGCATCAGGATGTTCTTGCAACCACTGAGAAAGCTCTTGTGGAGCTTACCCAATTAAAAGAAGAACAAACCAAATTTATCATCGAAGCATTGGCTTTGGCCATGCCGAATAATCATTTTTGGCATAATGGTTCTTTTTTTTAACAAATTAAGGGCGTGGCAATGGGGGCTAAATATGCCCCCAGTGTTGCCAATATTTTGCTCAATCAGTGGGAACAAGAAGACATTTTAGGAAATCGCCACCCACAGCTGACCTTTTACAAACGATATATCGACGATATCGTCATGCTATGGGAGGGCAGTGTTGATGAGTTGGAATCTTTCTTATCACATATGAATTGGAATAAATACGGTCTAAAATTCACAGCAAATTGGAATCTTAATGAAATAAACTTCTTGGATCTGATGTTGGTGAAAACAGGAAACTGCATCACGACGCGAACTCATTTTAAGAGCACCGATCGCAACAGCTTTATTCCCACAATCAGCTGCCATCATCCCACATGGCTGAGAGGAATCCCCAAAGGACAACTAACAAGGATAAGAAGAAATTGTGACAAGATTGAAGACTACCAACACCAATCAAACATCCTTGTCAATAGTGTTAGGGAAATTATAATACCTTGTATGCATTATAATTTGCCTGCGCTAATAAGCGCATTTTTCAGCTCTTTTGCATAATGCATTCCATCGACCTGTGTGGAAGCAGACACACACACACACACAGACACAGATTGCTTCATCTCACATAGCCGATAGCAGGGATATATTGTCCTCCTGGCTCTCGCTGCTGTGTTTATTTATACTGGTCAGACAGGTTTAACAAAAGGAACATGGCTTCGCAATCAGCCAATCAGCCTCCAAGGCACAGTCACATGACATGAGCGACAGACTGGTCATATTTATTTGTGTCGTCGCTCTCGGTCCTCCTGTTATATAGGGACGATAGCCGATACACTCTACTTCGTTAGACACAGACACACACACACACACAGACGAAGGTGTGTCCAGCTACCTTACGTAATACGTTTTCTCGACTTTTTACGCGAATAATCGCGTCCGTTTAATATTACGTATGTTCCATAATATTAAAGGGATTGTGATAACTGTTCCTACAAACTAACCACAACCATCAGAAGTTAGAACAGTGTTAAAGAAGAATAGGAACAATCAACAGGAAACCCCTAAGGAGA